>JAFEMH010000147.1:997500-999567 GCA_022495995.1 Adenophora triphylla var. japonica | reverse complement strand
TGTTTTAGTTCTAGTTTCTTCATTAATGTGCGTTTGTTCCCTACTTCAATAAAAAGAGCGCTTTATTCAACCAAACATAGTGTTACACCAACCCCAACAAGCTCGACCTCTTAGGCCTTCAAATTTCCTTTTAGTTTTAACAAGTTCGATTCTTAATCGTCTTGTCTATTTAATCCAGTTCCTGAATTTCCCAATCGACTTCGGTTTCTAGCAAACTTGGACTTTTAGCTGCCTGTGGCCTCTGTCAATTAGCTCAATTCTTAATCGCCTTGTCTATTTAACAAGTTCGACTCAACGTCGACTTCGTTTATGAGCTCGATTCTGAATCGCCTGTTCTTTTAACTCGCTCTGACTATCGCCGCCAACACTTTTCGCCTTAACAAGCTCAATGTTCCTAATCGCCTTCGTTCATTTAAACAAGTCCGACTCTAAGGACAACTCTCTTTGTTTCTAATGAGCTCAACCTTGGTCAGCTTGGATGGTTGTAAACAGTTCTGGACTCATATAGTCAATCTCGCTTCACAAAAGAGTTGATACAACTCCGAGGTCGACTAAATCATCAAAGGATTAAGTTTCGACCCTAGGACCTAAGTTGATCCATTTCGCAATCTACTACATCTAGCTTCAGACATACACGCCGCGAAATGAAAAACATACAACATTCAGTAGATCAAAGTCACTACGATTATAAGTCTCCCAAAAGACCGGGCTAAGACTTGCAAAAATATGATTACATGATTCTATGCCTCCCAAAAACTCCGGGTCAAGGCATTCGATAATGTTAACAACGAAACAAAAAAACAAAAATATTGTTTGGAACTTGTACATTACAACTCAACGGAATAATTCTAAGAGTCCATGCCAAGCATTGGGTTTGGTCAGTCGAAATGGAGGCCCGACTCTTCCCCCATCATCTCCCTTGTTGGGCCGGGGGTCTAAAGGTTTACCCGACTCGAATATACTCTGGGCTCCGTTTCTTCCTCCATTGTGTCCGCATCTTCAAGCCTTGCAAGACGACGCGAAGTTCCCGTGCAACAACCCAAATGGGCCACCCACGGTTCACGCCCATCCCGCTTCGTCTTCCCGAGCTGATGAAGGCAAGGTCTGTTTCTCAAGATAAGGAACGAGCGGAAGTGACCACGCGAGCCGCCATGTCGAACTGGGGTTCGTAAAACCAATGAGCCAATTGCTCTACGGTAACCGTAGGCCGTTGAATCCACCGTGCTCTGTGCCGCGCCTATGTGTCTCTTTTGCCCACCTCCAAAGTCCTGGCTGGGCAACAATATTAGCTGTAAAACTCATCCCCCATCCTTTCAACTTCTCCACCAGCTTCGCGCCTTCTCCGTAGCTTCCTTCCATTTAGCTTGAGCCGAGTTGTGCTCCTCGTTAAGCCCCGTCAAAAAGAATCTTTATCCGAGAGAAGCTTGGTGATAGTGGCGAGCTCGACCTTTGTCTTCTCACGAGCAAGACCTCAGATCTCTTTACGAAGTTACTTCTCCAATCTTGGCCTTGGCGCTTCAAGATCCGAAAGAGCCTTCTTCTTCACCATATCCGCCAAGCTTCAAGGAATTATCGAGATCGTTGTATTTTTTCTTCATATCGCCCACTCCTCGCGCCTTTTTGGCATAATCTTGAAGAGCTTGTCTCTCCCTCTCAATAGAGGCTCTCCAAGAACTTTTGACCTGCTCGACCATGGTGAGATTCTACATTTCAAAGAAACCGAAGAAGTGTTAGCTCGTAATTCAAGATGATCGAGTAAATGAACAAACGACTAGAATGAAAGAGAAAGTGAAAAAATACCTCGCATTGAATCATCCCAGAGCGAGAAGAGAATTCTTCAGGGGTAATCCCCTTGAGTGGTGGAACATCACTCAACCTCCTCATCTGGTCCTCAAGAGACTCTTTGGTGGGAGGAGGAGAGACTGGTGGAGGCATTTGGCTTGAAGAAATTGACTTCCCTTTCTCAGATCGTAGCCTTTTCCTCGCATTCAGAGGTTGGTCGTCGGCATCTATCTCCATGTCATCATCTTCAACGACCACAAAATTCAAGGGGCTGGCCCCTGTAAT
>JAFEMH010000147.1:642500-992500 GCA_022495995.1 Adenophora triphylla var. japonica | reverse complement strand
ATCATTTTAAATTTATTTTTAATAACTCCCCACCTCACTCCCCATCCCACCACCCCAAGCCCCCCTCCGTTGGGTCAAAAAAAAAATTAATCATTTTAAATTTATTTTTAACAACTCCCCACCCCACTAACCCATGGCTCCCACCCACCCCTCTCCCGTTGGGTAAAAAAAATTAATCATTTTAAATTTATTTTTAACAATTCTCCACCCTATCTCTTTCAACTTATCTCAAATTGTGTTTTTATCGAAAAATATTTTCATTAAACACATGAAAATATTTTTAGGAAAATATTTTTCTTACAAACAGCGAAAAACTTGTTTATCTTCATTTTCCGAAAAACATCTTCATTTTTCGAAAAACATCTTCATTTTACAGAAAAATATCTTTATTTTTCGAAAGAGTTGGTCTTATAAAAAACGCGTTTTTTCTGGCACTTAGAAAAAACGTGTTTTGTTTTTTCCCGTTTGTGCCAGTGCCAGTTAAATAAAGTGCCAGTGTGACAAAGTGTCAGTGCATATGTGACAAAGTGCCAGTGAAAAAAGTGCCAGTACCAGTTTAACAAAGTGCCAGTGTAAAATGGCACTGGCACTTTGTTAAACTGGAACTGGCGCTTTTTACACGGGCACTTTTATATACATGATCTGACACTCTTCACACTGGCTCTCTGTTACACTAACACTGGCGCTTTATTATACTAACATTTTTGCTGGCTCTCAAAAACACAAGCACTGACATTCAAAAACACATGAACTGGCACTCCAAAACACATGAACTGGCACTCCAAAAAACATCACTGGCACTCAAAAATACAAACACTGGCACTCCAAAACACATGAACTGGCACTCTAAAATACATGAACTGGCACTCCAAAACACATTTACTGGCATCTAATTACACACATGCTAAATTCCGATCGTTCCTCCGCCATTGTTCACTTCATTCTTCTATTAAAGAAATGATAACCATCATTCAGCATTTACCATGACAGTGTTTGTGAAATAGGTTGCATAACTAACTAGATTTGGCGCCATCAGTTTGTGGCCTTACTTTTAATTTTGCTTTGCTATTGTTAACGATTCCATCTGTGAAACAGGTTTGTGAGACGGGGTTTCTCAGAATGCTCAGTCGAATCCATACCAGACGTCGGATCTGACCTTCGGTGGCTATGAAGTCGTCGGATCTGTACGAAAAAATTTGGGGGATTTCGATTGAGAGTTGGGGGAGAAGGTGGATTAAAAGATTTTTTGAATCTTTGACTTTGGGGATGAACGGGAGTTGGGCGCCGAGGCGGAAGAGTCGACGTGTTCTAAAAACACGTTTTTTGTTAAGCTTAAAAAAAAACGTTTTTTACAAGTTTTTGGCTTATTACATAACTGAGTAATTAAAGAATAAAAAATATTAGTAACTACTAGTAGTTGACAATGCAATAGTGTTTTTCAATACGCAAGAATCAAGTTGGTTAACAACCCTCCTAAACAATGAAATTAATTATTCTAAAATACAAACTCTTAAGTCTCGGTCAATTAATTATTCTAAAATACAAACTCTTAAGTCTCGGTCAATTAATTATTCTAAAATATACAAACTCTTTTGATGTAGACGGAGAAGCTAACTATCATCCCGTGGATCGATTAATATCCTTGTGAATTACCTTGTACCCTTTTTATTCATCATTTGTCTAGTTTGGTTTGCTTCGGACGTTCACTTTTCCATTAAAAATGTGTTGGGTAAGTTTTGAAGAAAATATCACTTTGACCTTTTTCAATCACTTCCTAGATGGCTGAGATATTTATGTAGTTACTTCAACATGATTGAGAAACAGTTATTATTCCCAACTAGGTTGGGGCACTGCGCATTTAGATTTACCTAACATTGCCTTCAAAATATAATTATCCTGGGCTATTATTTACTCAATTAATATTAAAACGAAAACTCAAACTTTACTGACCGGACTAAGTGTTCCATTGCATCTCTCCCAAAACATAGCATTCGTAATAATAAACTCAACTAACTGTTTATACGTTAAGGGCTCATTTGATAGCCTGTTAGGATTAATCCGTATTAATAGTGAAGAGATTATTAATCTAGGAATTAATAATACCACCTTTTTTTTTTGATAAATATGAAGGAGATAAGAGACGATAAGAGGCCTTATTCGAGTTGTTAGGATTATTACTCTTATTCCATTTATTTTACCAAACATCAAGTTTATTGGACTAATAATCCTATCCGGTTCTAAGAAAGGCTACCAAACTGCCCCTAATTGATTTAGTTTGGGTGGTGTTTTATACTCCCTCCGTCCCATGTAACTGTGGACCTACTTTTTGGGTGTGAAAATTAAGAAAGCCTACCAAACTGCCCCTAATTGATTTAGTTTGGGTGGTGTTTTATACTACGGCTTTATAGACTATATGCAAGCAACTAGGCAATGTCAGCCGGCAGCCGTCACGTTTACGCGTTTTTTTTCTTTAATTTGTGCTGAAATTTCAGTGGATAATATTATAGGCAGCAATCCGCAAAACCTGTTTCTTAATTAAACATGTAACTCATCTCACTCTTGTTTTGTTGTATATATATTCACGTATTCCTTAATTAAAGAAGTAACTCATCTCACTCTTGTTTTGTTGTCTACAGCATAAATTTAACCATGTTAACTGAGCTTCCTGACTCTCCGACGCCTACAGCTCCCCCACCACCACTGCCGCCAGCGGCACCACCACCATCACTAATACATCAACAATATGCACAATATGCACCACCACCACAGTATGTACAATATGTACCAGTACAACAGTATGTACAATATGCACAACCACCTCCACCACAATCTCATAGCCATGGTCATCATGCAACTGGACTTCCTGTTCAATCCGACAATCGTTCCCCATGGTCCACTGGCCTCTGTGACTGCTTCACTGATGTCCCCAATTGTACGTTGATAAATTATTCTCCATATATATATATATATATACAGACACACACTAACATTTGGTCCAATAATTGTAACCAGAAAAAATAAAAAAATAAAAAGGTCCAAGATTATGTTTTAATTTTGTTGTCTATTAAACAGGTTGCTTAACATGTTGGTGTCCATGCATTACTTTCGGACAAATAGCAGAGATTGTGGACAAAGGATCAACCTGTATGTTTTCGTTCTGATAATGTTCTTTTTTATTCTAATTCCTTTTTTGAATTTCCAATATCTATCCTTATGATGTAAATGTTCCATGATTGTTAATTTTGGGAGGGGATTGTGCAGCTTGTGGAGTACATGGGACACTGTACGCACTGATTAATTTGCTTAGCGGATGTGGATGCATATACTCGTGTATTTACAGGATCAGAATGAGGCGTCAATTTGTATTAAGAGAAAGCCCTTGTAACGATTGTCTGGTTCATTGGTTTTGTGGACCGTGTGCCTTGTGCCAAGAATACCGCGAGCTCCAAAACCGTGGCTTCGACATATCCATTGGTATTATTTTCACTCTCTCATTGTTGTATTAAACCTGAAAAATGACATTTCATTTTCTGAAAACTCCTGAGTTTTCAAAACCTCAAAAACAATTTTTTAAAATTGTTTTGAATCATAAGTAAGAGTTACTTTTAATTTTGATATGTAGTATGTTATTTTTGCCAACTGATCATCAGGATGGGAAGGAAATGCAGAGAGATCTCGTGGAGCGACAATGCCACCGGTGGTTCATGGAGCAATGACCCGTTGATGGATGTGGTTTTACCCATTCAAAATCCAAGTTTATTTGATGCCTGAAACCTTGTGAATTTAATGTATTTTCTAGTGTTTTATAAGTACAGGAACTGAAGTGAAATTTGACAGAAAAAGTGGAGAAAAAACTTAGTTTGAAAAGTTCAAGGACCAAAGCGCAAAAGAAGAAAAGTACAAAGTACAACTGTGATAAAAACTTGAAAGAAATAAAATATCAACTTACTGTGGACTTGGGCGAATTGGGCCGAGGGAAGCAATGCAACATGCTTGGGGCCGGATCTGGCGATTTGGGCCTGGATTGAAGAGGCTGGCCTAGTTTGTTGACCTAAGTAGTTTAAATTGAGTAATTGGAAAGTTTGAGGGAAGGAGAGCCGATTTCATTATCTGTGGAAGACAGCAACTTGATTGTTCGATTGTTCCGTTTTATTACGATTAGAAAGTGTTGTTTTTTTTTTCTGTAATTTTTATTATTATGAGTAACTAATTTCTCTAATTCATGGATTGGATGTAGTAGTTGTTGAATTTCTATGCTAGTCTTATTTTAATTCTTTCAAACTTTCTCGTTCTTATTTGATGAAATAAATATCATTTAATTTATTTGGGTTTGATTGTTGCACTAGCGTGGAGAATTTATATAAAGATCACTATTTCATTAATTAGGTTTAATTGTTGACCTAGCGGAATTCAAGAAAACCTAGATTCATATATTTCTGATTTGCTTAAGTATTTCTGATAAACGCTAGCATAGAAGGTAGACAGCTATGAAATCCAATCACTAGTACAAATTTGAACTTACATAGCGCTTTTTTTAGCTTAGATAGCGCTTAGTTAGCATAGCGCTTTTATAAGCGCTATCTAAGCTCCCAAACTTAGATAGCGCATTTAAAAAGCGCTATCTAAGCACTTTTTTATTTTAAAAAAAAATCAATTTACATAGCGTTTTTTATGCGCTACATAAGCTCTCGAACTTAGATAGCGCTTTTAAAAAGCGCTATCTAAGCACTTTTTTTATTTTTTTAGAAATCAATTTCCATAGCGTTTTTTATGTGCTATCTAAGTGTTTTTTTTATTTTTTTAGAAATCAACTTGCATAGCGCTTTTAAAAAGCGCTATGCAAGAAAGCGCTACGCAAGTTAAATTTCATTTTTTTTTCGACTGCACCTATTTTAAATTATATAAAAATAAAAATTAATATGCACCTATTTTAAATTATATAAAAAATAATAGAAACTAACAATCATCCTATTCAACAATAAAATTAATCTTTCATTTATTTACACAACAATAATTGTTACAATCATCCAAAAGAGTTATACTAACAAGAGTTAAAAAAATATTTGTTCTCTCGATCATCAATATCATTAATATTACAATCAACACTAGTTAGAACCAAAAAAATTTGTAGTACCTATTTTCTACTACTTCGCTCCTATCTTCTCCTTAAGAAATCGATTATACAAGTATCCTGCCCAATTAATCTGAAAATACTCTTCCCGAAACGTAACGTGACCTCCGCACCTAACAATATCCGGTACTAAAAGCCATTTTCAAAGTTTGGGCTCAAAATACAAAACGACACATTTTCAAAGCCATTTCCAAAGTTTGGGCTCAAAATACAAAACGACACATTTTCAAAGCCATTTCCAAAGTTTGGGCTCAAAATACAAAATGACACCTTTTTCAAGCCATTTCTCAACGTTTGGGCTCAAAATACAAAACCTCGTGGCGACTCCTCTCCTTCCCGAAAGCGAGGTCCCAAACATCCGCGAAAGACAACCGCTCGTCGCGCAGCCCGCGCGCGATCCCGGGTAATTTCAATTGGCGACTCCGCTGGGGACAAGGATACTTTTTCAAAACTGCCATCGTTTTCAAAAAGCATTCCGTGGGTCAAACTTTCGTTTACCCTTCCTCGTTTTTGTGTTTGTTGTTCAAAACCTCGAACGGTTTTCAAAAAGAATGTGTTGCATTTTTTCATCTAAAATCATAACATGTTCGTTCATTCCCATTCATACTTGATTTTCATGTTACATTTTGAACTACGCATAAATTCTTTAAAACACATTCTGAAAATCTCTGTTTTACTCAGAAAAAGAATTTAGTGACCGCACACTACATTCTGAAAATCTCTGTTTTGGCTTAGTACGTATCATAAAGCCCAAGTGTATGTTTTTTACGCCGGGTTCCCTCACAAGTCAAGCTTGAAATATTGAGACTGAAGGTCATTCCCGACCCAAAGTATTGAGCTTTTCAGCCTTGACTTTGATGCGGAGCTCTGCCGAAAAACATACCCGAAGGTTCAATGTGACACCGTGTCACCAAACCCTCAACGTATGCACCGTACCAGCCACAACTTGGCCAATGCCAAAAGCTAAGGCCCCTCGCGCAAGCGAGTCAGGAGAAGTCATGCCGAAATTTTGGCACGATCCTTGCCTTAACTTAAGGACGTTGACTTCGACCGTGGTTCGCGTGTTACATACGTTGGAAGTTTGCGTGACCAGCTAGCCTTAAGTTCACTTTTTCCTTTGTCGGTGGAACTCGCTTGCCTTATAGGACCCTCACTCGGGATTTTCCGTCCCGGGAAGACGATTTACAGGTGAAAAACGAGGGGCTTATAAATATAGTGACGAGATCCACTGATTAGAGCCTTAGGTTAGTTG
The DNA here is from genome assembly GCA_022495995.1 of Adenophora triphylla var. japonica. Lineage (NCBI taxonomy): Eukaryota > Viridiplantae > Streptophyta > Magnoliopsida > Asterales > Campanulaceae > Adenophora > Adenophora triphylla. Next base: position 986,117 of record JAFEMH010000147.1, on the reverse strand, counting down.
CGAAAAAGAAGACACGATCTTTTCCAACCGATTAGGACTCTGAGAAAATAAGTTTTAAGTAAACATTAATCGGTAACTGCACATTGCACTAGCCCGAAACCCTGAGCCAAATACCCTTTCCGAAGCCTAAACCCTGCCTCTCGTTCCCTGCAGCGAGCAGAAAGTGGTTCAGAATTCCGTGTCAGCGCCTCGCCAGAGTCACAGTTACGGCAGCGTCAGACAGTTCTTCGGTTCCCTCAGTTCCTTCAGCCAGACTCTCCGACATGTCAAGCTCACCGAGAAATCGTGACGGGAACGGAACCCCGCCACCGGTAACAGATATGACATTGGAAGAAGCCATCCGAGCTTGTGAGGTTCACAAGAGGCAGAAAGAAGATCAGCAGAATTTCATAGTACAGCTTCTGAATGAGCGAGGTATAGCAGCTATCCCCCAGCCAGATGGTACATTCGTCCTAATCGAGGATGTCGATTCCCCGAAATCAGCTCCTCAAACCTTCAACGAGGTTCCTCCCCCGCCAACCTACGGGATGCCTTCGAACCAAGGAAACAGCCGTTCTAGGCTTCATGTTGCCACCTCTCAAGGCAACCCCATCATATACGGCCAAGCCAGTACTACTCCCATCACTCAGTACAACCAGCGCACCGCTGGACCATCCCAAACGGATGTCAACATCCTCCAATACCCTCCCGAGTTCAACCCATTGCTTATACATGAATCCAAAAACACCGGGGACAAACCCCGATACAGTCCAGAAAAGGCCCCCATATATCCACATATATCAAGCCTCCCACCTCCAATTACTGCCACTCATAGGGCAGCACCCGGCACCGAGCCTCAAAGTCCACCACTGGACCCAGCCCTAGCCTGGATGGTCAAACAGATGAAAGACCTGAAAGCCAGCATAAGCAGTTCAAAGCAAGAAACGCTCAAATCCAGAGATCCGGGAATGGTCACGCCTCTCCCTGCCAAGTTCAGAATGCCGGAGATGGACCGATTCGATAGAACCGAATGTCCACAGACGCATATTGACACCTACGTTCTCGGCATGAGAGCGAAAGGAGTAACCCTTCAGCAAATGACAGATCACTTCGAGCATACGCTCAAGAGTTCAGCATTACGATGGTTCCTAAGGGTCAAGCTTGTAGATCGCCATACCTGGGATCAGATCAGCAATATCTTCCTAGAGCGGTACAGATCCAACCTAGAGTGGGAAACAAGTTGTGAGGACTTAATCACCACCGAACAGAAAGCAGATGAAAGCGTCGGAGAATTCTACAAGAGGTGGAGTTGGAAACTCTCCGAGATTATGGAGCCACTCTCCAAGGATGAACATATGCGGATCTTTAAGTCTTGTTTAAGGCCGTCCATCAGAAACCTCATCAGCCATCACTTCTTCCCAGATCTCCGAGCCATGGTCAATGTCGGCTCACAGTTCGAAAAGGATCTCAAGGAAAAACTGGCCACAGTACAGCCATACAGATACCGATCGACAGCTACATTCAATCCTGCACCGGCCCCAGGCAAAGGGAAAGATACGTTCGTCAACTACATTCATCAGGGACAACAGTCAAGCAACAGAAACCCAGTCCCGCAAAGCAACAACTCCACCCCGAAGCAGCCTGCCGTGCACTTTGACAAGTTTGTTATGCCTCCAAGTAAGATGCTAAAAGGGTTAATCAAAGAAGACCTCCTCAAGTCGGTTGAAAATTACAAACCCTAGAATCCCGTAGTCAACGCTGATAAAAGTAAATACTGGGCCTTCCACCAGTATCATGGTGTAAGTACCCAAATCTGGCTCATGCCTTTCGGTTAAGTTTTCCGGCAATTTCCCGGACTTTCCTAAAGTCCGGGAGCAATTCCGGAACTGTTCCGAACCTTTCGAGGAATGAAGGGACTGCATTAAATTAAAAAAGCACGTTTTCCTTAATATGGAAAACCTTCTAGAAGTGCCACCTTGCATGATTCTAGAAACATGTTGAGTCACAAGGGATAATGCCGCACGGCTGCATTAGGAGGGAACTCCTAGCCGCACGGCCTCATTTGCTCTATCCAGACTGCCTATAAATAGAGCCCTCCTCTACCCATTTTGGATAACAAATCTTCAGCATCACAGCTCTCCCAAAACATTCCTACGAAATTCAGGAAGCTGAGAAGCACCAAGAGCCACCTCCCTCCTCCTTGAAGCCTCCAAGAGTTGGTCCCTCCGCTAGGCAAAATCCCAAGAAAAAGAGGTCACCACCATTGGTAACCTCTCACTCCCTTATCTTGCATTATACTTGCTTTATGTGATTCTTGCTCCTTGCATTTACATATTGCTATATATTGTTTGGGACTTGGTAGATTATTGTTAAAGATTATATCTTTATTCATGTAAATCATATCCCATCCCTTTTGCATCCTTTCCATTACCATTGCATCCTTTGCTCATCAAAATGTGATCTTTGCATTACCAATGCATCCTTTGCATATAAAAATCATGTCTTTACCATAAAGGTGCATCCTTTGCACCTAAAACCCATTTTCATGTACAAAGATGCATCCTTTGCACTAAAAATCATGTCTTTACAATCAAAGTAGCATCCTTTGCTTTCAAGATGTAGTCTTTATCCATCCTTTGCATAAAAAACACTATTTTTTCCACATAAAAATGCATCATTTGCATTAAAAATCCTTTCTTTGCATAAGAAGCATCATTTGCAATCAAAGAGCATCCTTTGCACCCAAAAATGTCATCTTTTCACTAAAAATGTCATTTTTAACATGCATTCCCCTAGTCCCCAATTGGTATTTGATGCAACCTTCGGAATGGACCGGTGTAAAGATCCTATCTTTACATCGTTTCTTCCATTAAAGGTGCCACCATCTCTTTAGAAAGGGATAAACCTTGAACCTATATCTCCGATTATCACATGAGACGAGCATGATAGCTCCAATATAAGCTCAATCGTCTCAAGGTGTAGGATTGATGGGCTAAGGACACTCCTTTTCTAAAGAACCTCAATTTTGGACTATAAAAGAGAGTTCTTCTCTCGATCACGCAAGACCCAAGGTCAAATAGCGATGATCACAAGTCCAAGATGAGGACGGGATCAAAGTCCCGAACACATAAAAATCCAAGGAATTCCGAGCGACAACCAACTAAATGGTTTGTACGTCCGGAAGACAACTTGGAACACCCCCCTCTTTTTAACACATGCACACAAGAAAGCATGCAAGCATGCACGAAAAATGGAATCTAGGGAGACTTGCTACGGCAAGGCACCTTGGGTGAACGACGATCCGTTCTTCCCAAGGGGTAACTTAACCTCCGAACCCTAAATCCTTTTTTTCAAAGTTTTGAGGAAATCAAAATGGCGTGGCGACTCCATTTTTCAAATTAAACCGGATGTTTTCAAACTCGCGTGAATCCAATCTAAAAAACAAAAAAATAGAATTTGGGCACACATTCACAGTTTGGCGACTCTGCTGGGGAATTCCCAAAGGAGAAAAGCTTTCATTTTCAAAATAAACGATACCCGGTATATAGGTGGAAACCATTTAACCTTCCTGTATCGCTTCCTAACCCGGGGCTTGGGATAAACGGTGGTCTAACAATCCCACGTACCGGTATCTCTTTTCGAAAAAAAAAATAATAATAAAAAGAAAGTTTTTTTCCTTTGAGCGGGTTAGACTCCCGTCACGGATTCCAATTATCGTGCTTGCTTTCTTTCCTCGCATTGCATTGCATCTTGCATCTTCGGAATAGTGCATATTCAGAACAGGAAGCCTACTGAAAGGTGCCTCAAATGTTCGGGAAGCAACCTGAAATTGCAAAGGGGTGGAACCTGGAAAATTGATCCATGCAGTCGTACGGCTTAATCCTCCTTGGATTCTGACCGGGCGGCCTCATTGGCAATTCCACCAGGACAAAATTGAGGATAATCTGGCAGCCTTGGCAGCTTGGGGCTATTCAGTTCCAAGACAGACTAGGCTCCCAGAAAATTTACGTGCCTTATCTGTTGCATTTTTCCACGTCCCGAAAAATCATTCCTTTAAAACACATTTCTGAAAATCTCTGTTTTAACTAAAAAAGGAATATTTTTAGGAGGTCGCACACTACGCGCACCTTATATATCCTGTACACTTTGCACGCACGTCCCTTTAAACCCGGGGTGGTTTTTTAGTTGCAGTCACGGACAGCCTTACGATGCTCCCGGGCGCGCACGGAATCACCCCAAATTCCCCATGTTAGCCAGTGTATGCACAGTCCGTGTCACACGTTTCAAAAAACCGTGACTTTTGGTTGGTTTTTTTTCTAGTCCGTGTCATACAGCCCAGTTACATATCCCCGTAAAGGTCAAGCCTTAGTCCATAACGGAAGTCAAGATCTTTCGCACAAGCGAAACTCTGCCAAAATTCCGACAAGGAAAAATTTGTAGAACCTTGACTCCGGCATTGACTTTGACCTTGACCCGCACGGAATGCATAAGAGTCGAGACCGAGTTCTTGCCAAAAATCCAAACATCTTTCGCTCAAGCGAAGCTCTGCCAAAATTCCGACAAGGAAAAATTGGCAAGATCTTGACTCGGCATTGACTTCGATTTTGACTCACGCACTGCGTATGCAACGAAGTTCAATGTGACACTGTGTCATCCGGCTTTTGCCGCCCGACCCATGCCTATTATCTTCTAGGACATTACCGAAAAGTCAAAACGTCAATCGCGCAAGCGAAATTCTGCCAAAATTCCGTTAAGGCTGAAAGACGAGACTTTTCCGGTATTGCCTTGACTATAATTCGCATCGCTCGTGCGTTAAAAGTTCCTATGACCCGCTAGACCCATTAGGAGCGTTCTTCTCTCTCGATCGGTGAGATCCGAGTGCCCTATAGGACCCTCGCCCGGGGCTGTCCACCCTGGGAGGTCGAAATACAGGTGGAATACGAGGGGCTTATAGACGTAGTGACGGAACCCACTGATCCAAGATCTAGAGTAGTTGCGAAAAAGAAGGGCAGAACCCCTTTTCCAACCAAATAGAAATTAATAAAAGACACTATTTTAAGTAAACTAGAAGATTCTTAATTTGCATATTGCTTGAGCCTTCAGCCTAAACACCTACCGTGAGTCTAAACCTCTCCTATCCCTTTCCCGCAGCAAGAAAGAAGTGGGTGAGAACACCGGTACAGCAGTTTGTCGGCGCAGAGATATCAGATAACCCGTCAAAATCTTCAAGTCTCAGTTTCCCAGTGTCAAAATGGCCAACATGGTAATCAACAATTGCAATGACCAAGTCGTCGGAGAAGCCATCCCAGTTCAACCCAGACCCCATATCTGGTATGATGTGTGCGATTGTGAAGACTGTCTGGAATATGAGTATCAAGAATGGATTAACGAATACGCTCCTTCAAGAAAGAAAAAGAAGAGGAAGTCCATGCAACATAAATTAAAGGAAAGGTACAAAGCCGGGGACAAGAGCGTTGGAACTTTAGGGGAGCCTTCAGGCAAGTTTGACTACTACGTCAGTTATGCCAAAGAGCCTACCAAGGAACCCGTCATTCAAAATGCAGTCCAACCTGATACCCCTGTGGTCAGTGACCCGCTTGAGGCAGAAAGTTTTGAATTTGTTGCCATCGTGAAGTTCAATAAGAAGCTAGCAGATTTGGAAGCAGAATACAGAAAACCCATAGAATACGTGGCCAATCAAGGAAGAATCAAGGTCTCTCCTGAAGAAGACTATATCAGCATCATTCAGGCCAACCCTCCTGTTGGCTACACTGATAAGGTCGTGATATCGAAGATTGGTAAAGAGAAGATGACTTATCAGTAGTGTATCGACAAGATGAGCCAGACCCTCCAGTCAATGAGTCCAATTGTCATAGACGAGCTCACCGAGAGATTGCATCAGGCTACTCTAGCTCCCCTCACCATCTTTCCACGGTACCGGTCTACCAATGATTTCCGGAAAGTTTTTGATCAGTTTGAAGTTTCCAAATTTCTGAAGAATGCTGACAAGACTGCTACTCCCCAGGGCAACAGCAGGAAAGAGTAAACCCCAGTCCAACCCGCGTCAAACACTTCGAGTCAATAAGTAGTGTAGGGTCCAGAGTTAGTAGGGTCAAGAGTCAGCTGAGTCAGGAATCTTTGAATTCCAGTCCTCTGAGTCATCCGAAGGCCTCACGCCTGAGGATTATGAACATGTAATCAATGTCCTCTTTCCCCTTGCTTTGAATGAAATGACAGATCTTTCTGAGTATCCTCTTATTGCCAACTTAACAAATGATAAATTAACTCAAAACATAACAACAGTTAATAATGAATCATTTGAACAAGATGCAAACACACTAAACGAACAATACATTAAAGAAATCTTTAAGGTGTTACGTAAAAGAGGAAAACCGGGCCCAAGCTGCCGAGGAGGTTTTGACAAGTGTTAACTTGGGTACTGTCGAGGAACCTAAAGAGACACAGATTGGAAGCTTCTTCGAGGGGGTTGAAAGGGACAGACTGGTTAATCTGCTTAGAGAATTCATGGACGTCTTTGCATGGTCATAAAAGGATATGCCGGGGCTAGACAGTTCGATAGTAGAGCACAGAATCCCTCTAGCACCAGATGCTAAGCCAGTAAAGCAGAAACTGAGAAAGATCAAGCCAGAATGGTCTCTACGGGTCAAAGAAGAAATTGAGAAGCTACTGCGGGTAGGATTCATCAGAGTCATTTAATATCCGACATGGTTGTCCAACATTGTGACCGTAACCATGGCCAATGGGAAGGTGCGCTGCTGTGTAGATTTCTGGGATCTGAACAAAGCCAGCCCCAAAGACGATTACCCTTTGCCAAACATAGACATCCTGGTGGACTCTACTGCCAACTACGAAGTCAAATCCTTCGTTGACGACTTTGCAGGCTACAACCAGATCAAGATGGCCGAAGAAGACCAAGAAAAGACAGCCTTCACCACACCGTGGGGAACTTACTTCTATACAGTGATGCCATTTGGGCTCAAGAACGCAGGGGCTATTTATCAAAGGGCAGCGAACGCGCTTTTTCATGACATGATCCACAAGGAGATTGAGGTCTACGTCGATGACATGATAATCCACTCCAAAGGCGAGGATGGGCAACACTTTGTTGACCTGCGAAAGTTCTTTGAGAGGCTAAGACAATATTCCATGAGACTAAACCATGCCAAATGCACCTTTGGAGTGACAAGGGGAAAAGTGCTTGGGTATATGGTCACGGAGCGAGGTATCGAAGTCGACCCCCGAAAGATCAAAGCCATTATGGACATGAGGCCACCTCAAACCCAGACAGAAGTTAAAAGCTTTATGGGCAAGCTGCAGTACATCAGCCGCTTTGTCAACCAGTTGACCACTATGTGCGAGCCCATCTTCAAGCTCATGAAGAAGAATGTAGACACAGAATGGACCTAAGAATGCCAGGATGCCTTTGACCAGATCAAGGTGTACTTAGTACATCCTCCGGTACTATGCCCCCCACATAGACAGAAACCTCTTCTGCTCTATCTTACTATCACTGATACGGCAGTTGGGGATATGCTTGCTCAGGAGAAGAAAGACTCTCGAGTAGAAAATACCATTTACTTTGTCAGTCGGAAGCTGTAGGTGAGTGAGCTCAATTACTCAGCATGTGAAAAGACTTGTGCAGGATTGGTCTGGGTAGTCGGTAAGCTGAAGCATTATATGCAAGCCCACCCTGTGAACTTGGTCTTGAAAATGGACCCCATCAAGTAAATCTTCGACAAGCCTTCCCTCTCGATACGTTTAGCAAAGTGGTCCTTCTTCTTAGCTGAGTACGACATCAACTACGTGACCAGAAAGGCAATCAAGGGTCAAGCATTGTCAGACCATCTGGCGAACTTCACCAGTAATGAGGACCGCGGGCCTGAACCTCAATTCCCAGATGAAGGGATCTTCGTGGTTGAGCCTGAGAACCGATGGCAGCTATTCTTTGACGGAGCTGCTAACAAAAGAGGAAATGGCGTAGGGATGCTACTAGTCGATCCGAAAGATGAGCACATGCCCATAGCCCTTAAGTTGAATTTCCCTGCCACGAACAATGTTGCTGAATACGAAGCCTGCATTGCTGGTTTAGAAGCTGCCTTAGAAAGGAATGTCAAGGAGCTTTAAGTTTATGGAGACTCAGCCCTGATCATCAACCAGGTCTCCAACAAATGGATGACTGTGGACCCTAATCTTCAGCGATATCATGCCTATATGGAGGAGTTGACTGGACAGTTCAGAGAAGTGACTTTTCACTACTTGCCAAGGGAAAAGAACAGATTCGCAGATGCCCTAGCTACTCTAGCCTCACTGGTAGAGATCCCCGAGAGAAAAGCCATAAAACCCTTCAGAGTGGGTAGAAGAGAAGCCCCGGCTTTCTGTTGTGAAGTAGACTTGGGACCTGAGCCTATCAAGGAACCCTGGTACAGTCAAATTTACCAGTTCCTCAAAGACGAAGAAGGTAGACCAAAAGAAGGTGTCAAAGCCAAGAGCTTGCAAGCCCTGAAAAGGTTGGCCTCCCATTATGTCATTTTAGGAGGCAACCTGTAGAAGAAACGGTACCAAGGACCACTCCTCTTGTGCGTCACTCAAGATAAAGCCAGATAGTTGATGACCGAAGTCCACAATGGTCCCTGCGGTCCTCATATGAATGCTAGAGCCCTGATGTAAGTGATCCTCAGAATGGGTTACTACTGGATTTCCATGGAGACAGACTGTGTCCAGCATGTCCGAGCGTGCGACAAATGCCAACGGTTTGCCAACCTCAACCATCTCCCGCCTCATGACCTGTACTGCATGACGTCTCCTTGGCCATTTGCAACTTGGGGTATTGACGTGATAGGGAAGATAGCCCCGGCAGGAAGCAATGGGCATGAATTTGTGTTAGTAGCCGTCGACTACTTCACCAAGTGGGTAGAGGCCAAGTCCTACAAGGTCCTCATTTCTAAGAAGGTGGCCCAGTTTATCAAGGAAAACATAATGTGTAGATATGTGTGAATGTGTGCCCAAAATTTTTGTTTATTGGAATTCACGCGAGTTTGAAGACATCCGAGTTATTTGAAAAACGGAGTCGCCACGCCATTTTGATTACCTCAAAACTTTGAAAAAAAGGTTTTATGGGTTCGGAGGTTAAGTTACCCCTTGGGAAGAACGTTTGGCGTTCACCCAAAGTGCCTTGCCGGAGCAAGTCTCCCGAGATTTCATTAATCGTGTTTGCTTGCGTGCTTTCTTTGTGTGCATGTGTTTGAGAGTAAAAAGGGGGGAATGTACCAAGTTGTCTTCCGGACGTACAAACCATTTGTTGGTTGTCGCTCGGGATTTCTTGGAATTTATGTATTTGGGATTATGATCCCGTCCTCATCTTATGACTTGTGATCATCGCATTTTAACCTCGGGACCCTCGGGACTTGCGTGATCGAGAGAATGACTCTCTTTTGGTCAAAGATGAGGTTCTTTAGGAAGGAATGTCCTTAGCCCATCAATCCTACGCTTTAAGACGGTCGAGCTCGTATAGAGGCTTCATACTCATTCTTAAGCGATAATCGGAGATATAGGGTTCAAGGTTATCCTTTTCCTAAGGAAATCATGAACCTTTAATGGAAGGAACGATGCAAAGATGAGAACTTTTACACCGGTCCGTTCCAAGGTTAGGGGAAAAGGGGGATGCATGATGAAAAATGACTCTTTAATGAAAAGATGACATTTTGGTTTTAGCAAATGATGCTTTTTGATTGAAAGAAATGATCTTTATGCAAATGATGCATAAAGATACGATTTTTATGCAAATGATGCATTGAAAAAAGGGGTTTTGATGCAAAGGATGCATTTTTATTGAAAAAGATTTGATCTTTATATGCAAATGATGCATAAAGATAACATTTTTATTGGAAAATAGGGATTTTAGGTGCAAAGGATGCACCTTTATGAAAAAGACTACATTTTTATGACAAATGAGGTCTTAATGCATGCAAAGGGGAAGGGGATGATAAAGATGTGATCTTTAAGCTACCAAGTCCCAAGCAATATAAAGACAATGCAATGAGCAATTTATAAAGCAATTAGGATGCAAGGATAGGGCGTGCGAGGTTACCAATGACTTCCTTTGCTTCTCGGGACGGAGCTAGGAGGAGAGGTCGATCTTTGGTCTTCAAGGAGGAGGGATGTAGCTTCTTGGCCTTCCTTCTTCTTCTTCTTGAATTCCCAGCAGTTTCTTCACGTATTTCAGAGTGTATTGTGTATTTTTCTCATATATTGTGTGTGTTGAAATGGGTAGAGGAGGGCTCTATTTATAGGCAGTCTGGATAAGGCTAATGAAGCCGTGCGGCTGCAGGCCCTTTGCAAATGAGGCCGTGCGGTCTTATCCATTGTGACTCAGCATTCTAGAACCATGCAAGGTGGCATTATTCTAGAACCTTCTCCCTAATTAAGAAAAACGTGTTTTCTTAATTAGGAAGGCTCCTTACAGCCCTAATTTTAATTTGGGACTGCTCTGGGACATTTCCGGAACACTAGGAAGGTCCGGGGAATTACCGGGAAATTTACCGAAATGTCGGGAAAATTAACCGGAAGGCATGAGCCAGATTTGGGTACTTACAGAAGCCCCTCGGCAACGTCACTTGCAAGGCGAGTGGGGTTGTCGATAGAAAAGGATCCGATCTGGCGAATGCCGAGACGGATTAGGAGACCAAGGCGGTCGAGTGGCTGAACCTTTTGGAAGGCTACCTACGTATCCCGGAGGAATCAAGCCAGGCCGTAGTTCGGGATTAGGATCCGCTGGGGGAGGAAGAAAAGAAACTGGTCTCTTGCTGGGGAAAAAGAAGAGAAAATGACCTAGGAGGTCAAGCAATTGATCCTACTGGGGATATGCTAGGAGTGACCCAGGTGGTCGGATATCTGAACTTTTATGAGGGGGCGCTTTATCACTGAGGAGTGACAAAGAAACAGGGTGACCAAAGTGGTCGAATGGCTGGACCTTTTATAAAAGGCTACCTACGTATCCCGGAGGAATCAAGCCTTGATCGTAGTTCAAGCATCACTAGATAGTTAGGAACGATGTCTAGGATCCTTGAGATTTTGACAATTCGGAGGCTGTCACCTGAGGAAGCTAGAGCTTATGGCGCTATCTCTTTATGACGGAGATAGAGGTAACTTAAGTTGGGAAACTTGAGCGTACGTCACTATTCGCGGATAGAGGTAGCACAAGTTGGAATGACTTGGGCATACGTCACTATTCGCGGATAGTGGTAGCACAAGTTGGAATGACTTGGGCATACGTCACTATTCGCGGATAGAGGTAGCACAAGTTGGAATGACTTGGGCATACGTCACTATTCGCGGATAGAAGTAGCACAAGTTGGAATGACTTGGGCATACGTCACTATTCGCGGATAGTGGTAGCACAAGTTGGAATGACTTGGGCATACGTCACTATTCGCGGATAGTGGTAGCACAAGTTGAAATGACTTGGGCATACGTCACTATTCGCGGATAGAGGTAGCACAAGTTGGAATGACTTGGGCATACGTCACTATTCGCGGATAGTGGTAGCACAAGTTGGAATGACTTGGGCATACGTCACTATTCGCGGATAGAGGTAGCACAAGTTGGAATGACTTGGGCATACTTCACTATTCGCGGATAGAGGTAGCACAAGTTGGAATGACTTGGGCATACGTCACTATTCGCGGATAGAGGTAGCACAAGTTGGAATGACTTGGGCATACGTCACTATTCGCGGATAGAGGTAGCACAAGTTTAGAGTTCTGACAATTCGGAGGTTGTCACCTAGTGTTATCCCGTTATAACGGAATTAACGGAGGCGACTGGGAATAGAGCTTGATTGCTAAAGAGATAAGGGATATTTTCTGAAAAGATGTTATCTTGGTTAAAAGATAACGGAAATTGCATGCCCAAGTGGAAGGTCCAGGGGCAGGATTGTAATTTCTGCTCAGAGCGAATGAAGCCGCCCGGCATGAGATGGAGAAAAAGAAGCCGTACGGCTAGAGACCTGTTTTTTCCAGATTATTTAAAACAGGTTTGAACGGGCATTGGGCATTTGTTGCCGCCCACTTCAGCCGAGAGAGAAGAGAGAGAGAATTTCGAAATTCTTCAACCCCTTTGCTTCCCTTTGATTTGAGATGGATCCGGAGGGCAATCCCATACCGAGGCAAGCAAGAAGAAACATCTCGGCGGCCGCGAGAAGGAGGAGAAAGGAGCTCGTTCGGACGGAGAGGAAGTATGACTTCCTTACGCCTCCATCGGAGCTTTACCCGGGGAGAAGGGAGCATAAATCAACGAACCCGCGATCGGTTGGGGTAAGCATTCTCATTTTGCTCAAATCCGATGATTTTGCTTGAATTTTGAATGATTTAGGGCTTGACCCGAATTTTAGGATTTTCCTAGGATTTTTGAATGATTTTGAGATGCATGAACAACCTATGAGGCTAAGAATATGCATGTGCAATTTTATTTGATGAAAAATATGAGAATGACTCACTTTTTTCTCGCAAAATGAAGTAAGAATGAGAATTTTTCAAAATATGAGACGGAGTTCTTGCCTTGTGCTAGAACTAGGTCAAAATTCTGATTTTCAATGAGAAAACATGATTTTGGAAGATGAAAATGATTCATGCATGCCATTTTTGAAAGAATAATGCTTATGTGCAAAAAATTGTGATTTTGTGCTTTAGGAAAGCAATGACGCGTTTCAAGTGATGAAAGACACGTTTTTGATGCAAATAATGCTAGAAAAACTTTTGTGAATGCTTTTCTTTTGAAAATATGTGCACTTTTGAATATATGCATGCTTTTGAAATGATATGAAGGACTGACGCTTCTTTTGATGTGCTTGTCTACAGGAGAACAAGTCTAGAGGACCATCGGAGATTGCAGTCAAGCTTTGGCAGAGGATGCCGGATTTTGAGAAGAATGGGGTAAATCCCAAGCAGCTGGTGAGGGCTACTGGCCTGGATGCATTTGTAGAGGCCATTGGCAGGGGTGTCCACATCACCTCTAAGAGCAAGGGCTTGGTCCAGGCCCTTTCTGAGTTCTGGTGGGACAGTACACATAGCTTTCACCTGAGCTGGGGAGAGCTGACAGTGACTCCTGCCGATTTCACAGCTATTACTGGCCTACAGTTCACCGGGAGGCCCGTGACTTGGAGAGACCATATTACTGCTGAGGAGTTCCAGGCTTTGGTCGGATTTGAGCTGATTCCCAAGGGGCTGGGGATGGAGACACGGAATGTCGAGGTGGCAGTTCAGACTTGCATGCAGAATTTTGCTGCTAATGATGTGACTGCCCAGCAGCTGGCTAGAGCATTCATATGGTTGATGCTATCAGTCACCATCTTCGCCAATTCTGGGACGATAGCTATGACTTGCCTCCTCGACTCTCTGGAGGATGTTGATGGGATAGGGACGGTCTCTTGGGGAGAGGCCGGATTGGCGGAGCTCTACTTCTCGTTGGACATGTACAGTCGGAACAAGGCTGCTTCCATGGACTGCTTCTCATTTGCCCTTGAGGTAGTCTCCTTTTTTTCTTTTCTCTTTTCCTGTCTTGAGACTTTTATAAGAGAGAGAATGACCTTTTGATGTTTTGAACATGCAGGCCTGGTTTTGCGAGGTGATCGGGTTCTTCCCTTGGAACCAGCAGAGTGATGTCACCATCTTCCCTGCTATGGTTCGCTGGAGGGGAGATGCGAGAGATAAATTCACGGGGAAGACCCGGATTACCTTCGATTACAAAATGGTGAGGCCAGTCATCAACAGGGATGGGCACGATGGAGTGGACTTCTACCCCTGGGGCAGGTATCCGGAGATCTTGCTGGGAGATGCCATCGAGGTGACGAGGCAGAGGAGGTGGCTCACTGGGCTGACATGTGATGTCATCTACTTGGGGGACCGCTTCTCGAGGCAGCATGGTCATGTTCCCCCACTAGATGCCATTACTCCTCAGGACCCTCCAGCACGGATGCTGCAGCCCAGGGATTGGCCAGAGGATGAGATTGCTAGGTACCAGGCAGGCGTGGCTGCAGAGGAGTATTTTGATATGGACACCCCCTACGCTGTGTTTGTGGAGCAGCGCCTGAGGACGCCACAGAAGCTAGTGAAGCTGGCGGTCACTCAGGGATATGGGGAGGATGAGCCTACTGACCCGCCGATCCCTCCTGCGCATCTGTCCTATGTGATCCATGGAGTGCCGAGGAGGATGAGGATACCTGTCCCCGATGCTAGGGAGCCCCAGTACACCTTGCCGCCTGATAGCACTGTAAGTGTACTCTTAGGGTCTTATTCCCTTTTTAGCTTTCAGATTTTCTGCTTTTGCAATTTTCTGAGATTTTCTGAGATTTTTCTCTTCTTTTTCTCAGGTTCCAGCTCGCACTTACGATAGGCTGGTCAGGCAGAATAGGGGCTGGAAGGACATGTGCCGGTCTCTTCTGAGGAAGCTGGCCTGCGCTTCGAAGGCGGCAGCGGATGCACAGGAGCCTGGGCGCAAGAGACGGCACGTCGGGGGCACAGCGTCTACCTCATCGGCCTCGGAGTACTCTTCCAGTGCCATGCCTCGGGGGCGGGGACCCAACGCTGACATTCTGGAGCAGCTGGCTGAGTACGGGCACGATAATGTCCATTTGTCTGACTTGAGCGACCAGGAGGACTTGATGAGGGAGGCTAGCATTTATGAGCTGAGTAGCGATGAGGAGGAAGAAGAATCGGAGGCCTAGGAGGTCTCTAGAATAGATTTGGAACAAAAACAAACAATTTACAATTTTTATGCACAACTTGTTTATTTTTTGCTTTATTTGGGCGCCGATGGGGCGAAAACATTGTATTTACATTTTATTTGCTTTTCTAATTCATGCTTTTTCAATTTGCATATTATCTGAGCCTTGGGGCGACTTTTTTGCTTGGAATTGGGGCTGAAACTGGGCCAAAATGATTTATAATGGTGTATAAATGCTTGAATGGCTTCTGGATATGTTTTTGTACAGGTTTTGGTTGAAAAAGTGGGGTGAAAACTCCCTTGGGCAGCAACTTTGGTTGCTGCAGAAATTTTTCTGCAGAGGGCTAATGTAGCCGTGCGGCATGGCCTTGAGGGCAAATGAAGCCGTGCGGCTCACAGTTCTGTCTGAACTGGTTATTTTCTGAATAAAAGCAAGGCTTGGCCATTTCATTTCATTTTCACTCTAGACTTGTCCCAATTGTTCCCAGAGCATATTTTGGACCTAAAAGCACCATCTTTGAACACTTTGCGATGGAGAAGCCCGTCAAATTGCAAAGGGGGAAGCGAGACCATTTTCTATCCGGTCTTCAATCTTGGGCGAGACATAACTTCCAAAATCACAAGGGACTGCTTGATTCTTCCTTCAAGATCAAGTCTTTATGGCATTTGAGGGATCTCCCGCCCGATTGGGACCTGTTGAGAGCCGCAGCAAAGTTCTGGGACGTCCGGAGACATGTTTACTGCTTTTCTTACAACGAAATTGTCCCAACGCACGAAGACTTCAGAGCCTTGATTGGGGGTCCCGAGACTGAGGCTATATCTATTCCGCTGATCGGAGACGTGCCGGTGGCGGTAAAGCTTGCATCTTTTCTGCAGATTCCTCTGGGAGAGGCTGAGAGGATGATGGTAGCCCCGGATAGGATTGACCTTTCTGATATCCCGGGCAGGTTTGGGTCTCCAGATATGGCTGCGACCACGGTGGCTATGGATGCTTTCATTCTCTGCGTATTCTCTGTTCTGTTCACTGCTGAGTCCGTAGGGATCTGTCATGGTGGTCTCTTGGACATGGTCAGAGACTGCAGGGCTGGGAAGGACATTGTCCCATTGGTTTTGGGAGAGACATTTCATGGGATCGATAGGATGGCTCGGGGAGACCGTTTCATGAGGTCCGGGAGTCCGGCTATGTTGACTCTGTGGCTGCAGGAGAGGCTCGGGGCTTTGCCTGGGGCTTTGCCGACTCAGTGCCCTTGGGTGATTTCTCGGAGAGGTGCACCTGGCAGCGGGAGCAGGGTAGCTGGGAGCTGATGATGGCTAGGCTATCCACTTCGGACATCCGTTGGGGGGTACCACACTGGAGGTTGCAGTCCAGGAGGATATTTCAGGAGTCTTATGCTGTGAGGGTTCCAGGATTCTGCTCGGTCGTCCTTCTGCATACCCTGCTTGGTATCCGGGCGGTTTGGGGCTTTGCAAGGAGCCATTGAGTGATTGGGAAGACATCCGGACCATAGAGGTGGTGTCATTGGAGATGAGAGATCCAGCCAGCTTCTCTTTCTTCTCGAGGGCTTGGACATATACTGCTTTCCCACCCAGGGCTATCTTCAAGGCAGGAAGAGCACCATCTTGACCACTGTCTACTTGGACTGGTACGAGAGGGAGATGGGAGCGACTCAGGTTATCTTGGAGGAGAGACGTCGAGCTTTATTGGGACTGGCTGTGACTCAAGTAGGACTCTGAGGGAGGCTGAGGCTAAGGCGAGTTGCCATAACCAATCAGGTGACTTGGTCAGAGATATGGAGGCTCGGTACAAGAGATTGTAGAGGTCGCTCCTTTGGCTGAGGCTCAGAGGGAGGAGGTGCGACTCGTGCTCGTATAGAGAGAGCGCTCATTGACACGGGGTTGGTAGAGGCTCCGGTGAGGATACCGGAGAGTCGGGATGAGGATACCGACATTATTGAGAAGAAAAGGAAGAAGACTCGACGAGGTCGAGGAAAAGGGAAGAAGGTGAAGAAGACTCAGCGAATGACGGCTGACAAGTCTTTTCTCAAGATCCTCTTATTGCCATTTGCAAACACATTAGTTTATTTAGGCATTTTATTGTATTTTAGATCTTTTTAGCAGGTTAGCGAGTTAAGAGGTAGACCGTGCTTGAACTCATCAAGAAGTTTTTAACTTGTAATGAACAAGGCATATTATTTTAAAAATTAATCAAGACACATTTCATGGAAATTCAAATGTCTTTATTGATTGGGACCCGTTTTATGAAAACTGAAATACCCTTTATTATTTAGGACGCACTTCATGGAAGCTTGATTGTCCTTTTTATTGTTTAGACCGAACCGTATATGGCTGCCTACGTTCCCCTTTTACAAGAAAGGCTAAGGGGCTCAGGTCTACGTAGTTCATTCTGGTGAACCAATATTTTTATGTGCAGCCCTGTTTTTTGCCTAGACCGCCCTTTTTGGGGTTTTCAGCCTAGCTGGGCATTACTCTTTTTGCACTAAGATTTTTTTCTTCTTTTTTTTATATGTGCAACCCTGTCTTTTGCCTAGACCGCCCTTTTTGGGGTTTTCAGCCTAGCTGGGCATTACTCTTTTTGCACTAAGATTTTTTTTTTTTATCTTTTTCTTCTTTTTTTTTTATTAGACATAGTATCTTCGGAGTTTATCACCGTTGACTGGGTGGACAAAGGGATTGCCATCCAAGTCTGCAAGCTTCATTGCTCCTCCTGACAGTATCTTCTGCACCACATAAGGGCCGATCCAGACGGGTTCCCATTTTCCCAGGGGGTTGTCTCTGGTAGGGGGCTTTACTTTCAGCACTAAGTCGCCCTCTTTGATGTCTCTGGCCTTGACCTTTTTATCAAACGCTCTGGCCATTCGCCTCTGGTAGGCTCGGGTGTGTTCCATGGCTTTTAGCCTTCTCTCGTCAAGCAGGGCTAACTCATTATGCCGGCTGCGCAACCATTCCACTTCATTGACACTGTTTTCCAGGAGGACCCTTAATGACGGGATTTCCAACTCCACTGGTAACACTGCTTCCATCCCGTAAGTTAGGGCAAAAGGAGTTTCTCCTGTGGCTGTTCTGACAGACGTTCTGTAGCCCCAGAGTGCTAGGTGCAGCTTTTCGGGCCAATCACGACCACGGGTGGCCATCTTCCGGATGATCCGCTCGAGTGTCTTATTAGCAGCTTCCACGGCTCCATTGGTCTGAGGTCTGTACGGGGACGACTTGTGGCGAGTAACTCTGAATTCTGACAGCAGTCTATCGCAGTCTCCTTCAAAGTGTGACCCATTATCAGAAATGATCTCGTTGGGCACCCCATATCTGCACATTATGTTTTCTTTGATGAACTGGGCCACTTTTCTGGAAGTGAGGACCTTGTAGGACTTGGCCTCTACCCACTTGGTGAAGTAGTCGATGGCTACCAACACGAACTCGTGCCCATTGCTCCCGGTCGGGGATATTTTCCCTATCACGTCAATGCCCCAAGTTGCAAACGGCCAAGGAGTCGTCATGCAGTACAGGTCATGAGGTGGGAGATGGTTGAGGTTGGCAAACCGCTGGCATTTGTCGCAGGTTCGGACGTGCTGAATGCAGTCTGTCTCCATGGAGATCCAGTAGTAACCCATTCTGAGGATCACTTGCATCAGGGCTCTGGCATTCATGTGAGGACCGCAGGGACCATTGTGGACTTCGGTCATCAACTCTCTGGCTCTTTCTTGAGTGACACATAAGAGGAGTGGTCCTTGATACCGCTTCTTGTATAGGTTGCCTCCTAGAATGACATAATGAGAAGCCAACCTTTTCAGGGCTTGTAAGCTCTTGGCTCTGATACCTTCTTTCGGTCTACCTTCTTCGTCTCTGAAAGCTGACTCTCCGTCTTTGAGGAATTGGTAAATCTGATTGTACCAAGGTTCCTTTATAGGCTCGGGTCCCAGGTCCACTTCACAACAGAAGGCTGGGGCTTCTCTTCTACCCACTCTGAAGGGCTTTATGGCTTTTCCCTCGGGGATCTCTACCAATGAGGCTAGAGTAGCTAGGGCATCTGCGAATCTGTTCTTTTCCCTCGGCAAGTAGTGGAAAGTCACTTCTCTGAACTGTCCAGTCAACTCCTCCATATGGGCATGATACCGTTGTAGATTAGGGTCCACAGTCTTCCACTTGTTGGAGACTTGGTTGATGATCAGGGCTGAGTCTCCGTAAACTTCGAGCTCCTTGACATTTCTTTCTAAGGCAGCCTCCAAACCAGCAATGCAGGCTTCATACTCGGCGACATTGTTCGTGGCAGGAAAGTTCAACTTGAGGGCTATGGGGGTATGCTCATCTTTCGGATCGACCAATAGCATTCCTACACCGTTTCCTCTTTTGTTAGCGGCTCCGTCAAAGAACAATTGCCATCTATTTTCAGGCTCAACTGCAAAGATCCCTTCATCTGGAAATTGGGGTTCAGGCCCTCTGTCTTCATTACTGGGGAAATTTGCTAGATGGTCTGACAATGCTTGACCCTTGATGGCCTTTCTGGTCACATAGTTGATGTCGTATTCTGCCAAGAAGAAGGACCACTTCGCTAGACGCATCGAGAGGGAAGGCTTGTCAAAGATGTACTTGATGGGGTCCATTTTCGAGACCAAGTTCACAGGGTGGGCTTGCATATAATGCTTCAACTTGCCGACTACCCAGACCAGTCCTGCACAAGTCTTTTCACATGCTGAGTAATTGAGCTCACTCCCCTGTAGCTTCCGGCTGACAAAGTAAATGGCATTTTCTACCCGAGAGTCTTTCTTCTCCTGAGCAAGCATAGCCCCAACTGCCGTGTCTGTGACAGTGAGATAGAGCAGAAGAGGCTTCTGTCTATGTGGGGGGCATAGTACCGGGGGATGTACTAAGTATGCCTTGATCTGGTCAAAGGCATCTTGGCATTCTTCGGTCCATTCTGTGTCCACATTCTTCTTCATGAGCTTGAAGATGGGCTCGCACATAGTGGTCAACTGATTGACGAAACGGCTAATGTACTGCAATTTACCCATGAAGCTCTTGACTTCTGTCTGGGTTTGAGGTGGCCTCATATCCATGATGGCTTTGATCTTTCGGGGGTCAACTTCTATACCTCGCTCCGTGACCATATACCCAAGCACTTTTCCCCTTGTCACTCCGAAGGTGCATTTGGCAGGGTTTAGTCTCATGGAATGCTGTCTCAGCCTCTCAAAGAATTTTCGTAGGTCAACAAAGTGCTGCCCACCTTCTCCTTTGGAGTGGATTATCATGTCATCTACGTAGACCTCAATCTCCTTGTGGATCATGTCATGAAAAAGCGCGGTCGCTGCCCTTTGGTAAGTAGCCCGGCATTCTTGAGCCCGAATGGCATTACTGTATAACAGTAGGTTCCCCATGGTGTGGTGAAGGCTGTCTTTTCTTGGTCTTCCTCGGCCATCTTGATCTGGTTGTAGCCTGCAAAACCATCAACGAAGGATTTGACTTCGTAGTTGGCAGTGGAGTCCACCAGGATGTCTATGTTTGGCAGAGGGTAGTCGTCTTTGGGGCTGGCCTTGTTCAGATCTCGGAAATCCACAGCAGCGCACCTTCCCATTGGCCTTGGTTACGGTCACGATGTTGGACAACCATGTCGGGTATTCAATAACTCTGATGAACCCTACCCGCAGTAGCTTCTCAATTTCTTCTTTGACCTGTAGAGACCATTCCGGCTTGATCTTTCTCAGTTTCTGCTTTACTGGCTTAGCATCTGGTGCTAGAGGGATTCTGTGCTCTACTATCTGACTGTCTAGCCCCGGCATATCCTTGTATGACCATGCAAACACGTCGACGTATTCTCTGAGCAGCTCGATCAGTCTGTCCCTTTCAACCCCCTGGAAGAAGCTTCCAATCTGTGTCTCTTTAGGTTCCTCAATAGTACCCAAGTTCACACTTATCAAAACCTCCTCGGCAGCTTGGGCCCGGTTTTCCTCTTTTTCTGAAACCTGCTTAAAGATTTCTTTAATGTATTGTTCGTTTAGTGTGTTTGCATCTTGTTCAAATGATTCATTATTAACTGTTGTTAAGTTTTGAGTTAATTTATCATTTGTTAAGTTGGCAATAAGAGGATAATCAGAAAGATTTGTCATTTCATTCAAGATAAGGGGAAAGATGACATCGATTACATTTTCATAATCCTCGGGCGTGAGGCCTTCGGATGACTCTGAGGACTGGAATTCGAAGATTCCTGACTCGACTGAAAAGACAACACAGACTCTGGACCCTACACTACTTATTGACTCGAGGGAGACTTGACAAGGGTTGGACCGGGATCTCACTCCTTCTTGCTGTTGCCCTGGGGAGTAGCAGTCTTGCCAGCGTTCTTCAGAAAGTTGGAGACTTCGAACTGATCAAAAGCTTGCCGGAAATCATTGACAGGCCGGTACTGTGGAAAGATGGTGAGGGGAACTAAAGTAACTTGTTGCAATCTTTCAGCTAGCTCTGGACTCATTGACTGAAGGGTCTGGCTCATCTTATCAATGCACTGCTGATAACTCATTTTCTCTTTACTGATCTTGGACACCACGACCTTGTCAGTGTAGCCAATAGAAGGGTTGGCCTGGATAATGCTGATGAAGTCTTCTTCAGAGGGGATCTTAATTCTTCCTTGACTGGCTACGTATTCAATAGGCTTTCTGTGTTCTGCTTCCAGATCTGCTAGCTTCTCATTGAACTTCACGATGGCCACAAATTCAGCACTTTCTGCTTCAAGAGGATCACTGTACATGGGGGTATCAGGCTGGACTGTGCTTGGGGTGACGGGTTCTTTGACAGGTTCCTTGGCATAATTGACATAGTAGTCGAACTTGCCCGAAGGCTCTCCCAAAGTTCCTACGCTCTTGTCCCCAGCTTCGTATCTTTCCTTAAGCTTCTGCTGTGTGGACTTTCTCTTCTTCTTCTTCCTTGAAGGAGCGTCCTCATTGATCCATTCTTGATACTCATACTCTAGGCAGTCTTCGCAATCACATACATCATACCAGATGTGAGGCTTGGGTTGAACTGGGATAGCCCCTCCAACTGCTTGGTTATTACCGTTGTGGATTACCATGTTGGCCATTTTGACACTGAAAAGCTGACTGAGAATTCTGGCGAACTATCGAGGATTCTGCGCTAACAAGTCGCTGACCCGGTATTCTCACCCACTTCTTTCTCGCTGCGGGAAAGGGATAGGAAAGGTTTAGACTCGGGGTAGGTGTTTAGGCTGAAGGCTCAGGCAATATGCAAATTAGAATCTTCAAGTTTACTTAAAACAGTGTCTTTTATTAATATCTATTTGGTTGGAAAAGGGGTTCTGCCCTTCTTTTTCGTAACTACACTAGATCCTGGATCAGTGGGTTCCGTCACTACGTCTATAAGCCCCTCGTATTCCACCTGTATTTCGACCTCCCAGGGTGGACAGCCCCGGGCGAGGGTCCCTGTAGGGCACGCGGATCCCACCGACCGAGAGTAAAGAATGCTCCTATCGGGTCTAGCGGGTCATAGGACCTTTCAACGCACGAGCGATGCGGATTATAGTCAAGGCAATACCGGGAAAGTCTCGTCTCTCTGCCTTGACGGATCTTTGACAGAGTTTCGCTTGAGCGAATGACGGTTTTTGACTTTCGGTAATGTCCGAGAATATAATAGGCATGGGTCGGGCGGCAAAAGCCGGATGACACAGTGTCACATTGAACTTCGTTGCATACGCAGTGCGTGAGTCAGAATCGAAGTCAATGCCGGTCAAGATCTTGCCAATTTTTCCTTGTCGGAATTTTGGCAGAGCTTCGCTTGAGCGAAAGATCTTTTGATTTTTGGCAAAGACTCGGTCTTGACTCTTACGCATTCCGTGTGGGTCAAGGTCAATAGTCAATGTCGGAGTCAAGATCCCACCGATTTTTTCCTTGTCGGAATTTCGGCAGAATTTCGCTTGAGCGAAAATCTTGGCTTCCGTTATGAGCTAAGGCTTGACCTTTACGTGGGTATGCAACTGGGCTATATGACACGGACTAGACCAAAAACCAACCAAAAGTCACGGTTTTTTGAAACGTGTGACACGGACTGTGCATTGGTCGACACTGGCTGCCATGGGGAGGTTGGGATGATTCCGTGCGCGCCCGGGAGCATCGTAAGGCTGTCCGTGGCTGCAGCTGGAACCACCCTCGGGTTTGAAGGACGTGCGTGCAAAAGTGTACAGGATATCTCAGGTGCGCACGTAGTGTGCGGTCTCCTAAAAATGTTCCTTTTGAGTTAAAACAGAGATTTTCATAAATGTGTTTTAAAGGAATGATTTTCGGGACGGGGAGAATGCAACACATAAGCACGTAAATTTTCTGGGAGCCCCGGTCATGGAGCTGAGTAGCCCCAAGGCTGCTAGGGCTCAGATTAACCATGATTTTTCCTGGTGGAATTGCCACTGAGGTCGTATGGTCAGAATCCAATGAGGATTAGCCGTACGACTGCATGGATCAATTTTCCAGGTTCCACTCCTTTTGCTATTTTTCGGGTTGTTTCCCGTTCAAAGTATGCACAGATTCCAAGATGCAAATGATGCAATGCATGGTAAAGAAAGCAAACACGATTAATGAAATCGGCGATGGGAGTCTAACCCGCTCAAAGGGAAAAGCTTTCTTCTATTTTTTTCAAAATTATTTTTTTTTCGAAAAAGGGATACTGGTACGTGGGATTGTTAAACCACCTTGTTATCCCAAGCCCCGGGTTAGGGAGCGATACAGGAAGGGTAAGTGGGGTCCACCTATATACCAAGTATCGATTTTTGTTTTGAAATATAAAGCTTTTCTCCTTTGGGTTTCCCCAGCGGAGTCGCCAAACTGTGAATGTGTGCCCAAAATTTTTGTTTATTGGAATTCACGCGAGTTTGAAGACATCCGAGTTATTTGAAAAACGGAGTCGCCACGCCATTTTGATTACCTCAAAACTTTGAAAAAAAGGTTTTATGGGTTCGGAGGTTAAGTTACCCCTTGGGAAGAACGTTTGGCGTTCACCCAAAGTGCCTTGCCGGAGCAAGTCTCCCGAGATTTCATTAATCGTGTTTGCTTGCGTGCTTTCTTTGTGTGCATGTGTTTGAGAGTAAAAAGGGGGAATGTCCCAAGTTGTCTTCCGGACGTACAAACCATTTGTTGGTTGTCGCTCGGGATTTCTTGGAATTTATGTATTTGGGATTATGATCCCGTCCTCATCTTATGACTTGTGATCATCGCATTTTAAACCTCGGGACCCTCGGGACTTGCGTGATCGAGAGAATGACTCTCTTTTGGTCAAAGATGAGGTTCTTTAGGAAGGAATGTCCTTAGCCCATCAATCCTACGCTTTAAGACGGTCGAGCTCGTATAGAGGCTTCATACTCATTCTTAAGCGATAATCGGAGATATAGGGTTCAAGGTTATCCTTTTCCTAAAGAAATCATGAACCTTTAATGGAAGGAACGATGCAAAGATGAGAACTTTTACACCGGTCCGTTCCAAGGTTAGGGGAAAAGGGGGAATGCATGATGAAAAATGACTCTTTAATGAAAAGATGACATTTTGGTTTTAGCAAATGATGCTTTTTGATTGAAAGAAATGATCTTTATGCAAATGATGCATAAAGATAGGATTTTTATGCAAATGATGCATTGAAAAGGGGTTTTGATGCAAAGGATGCATTTTTATTGAAAAAGATTTGATCTTTATATGCAAATGATGCATAAAGATAACATTTTTATTGGAAAATAGGGATTTTAGGTGCAAAGGATGCACCTTTATGAAAAAGACTACATTTTTATGACAAATGAGGTCTTAATGCATGCAAAGGGGGAAGGGGATGATAAAGATGTGATCTTTAAGCTACCAAGTCCCAAGCAATATAAAGACAATGCAATGAGCAATTTATAAAGCAATTAGGATGCAAGGATAGGGCGTGCGAGGTTACCAATGACTTCCTTTGCTTCTCGGGACGGAGCTAGGAGGAGAGGTCGATCTTTGGTCTTCAAGGAGGAGGGATGTAGCTTCTTGGCCTTCCTTCTTCTTCTTCTTGAATTCAGGCAGTTTCTTCACGTATTTCGAGTGTATTGTGTATTTTTCTCATATATTGTGTGTGTTGAAATGGGTAGAGGAGGGCTCTATTTATAGGCGATGCGGATAAGGCTAATGAAGCCGTGCGGCTGCAGGCCCTTTGCAAATGAGGCCGTGCGGTCTTATCCATTGTGACTCAGCATTCTAGAACCATGCAAGGTGGCATTATTCTAGAATCTTCTCCCTAATTAAGAAAAACGTGTTTTCTTAATTAGGAAGGCTCCTTACAGCCCTAATTTTAATTTGGGACTGCTCTGGGACATTTCCGGAACACTAGGAAGGTCCGGGGAAATTACCGGGAAATTTACCGAAATGTCGGGAAAATTAACCGGAAGGCATGAGCCAGATTTGGGTACTTACAATATGGGGTGCCCAATGAGATCATTTATGATAATGGGTCGCACTTTGAAGGAGACTGCGATAGGTTACTGTCAGAATTCAGAATCACTCGCCACAAGTCATCCCCATACAGACCTCAGACTAACGGAGTCGTGGAAGCCGCTAATAAGACACTCGAACGGATCATTCGGAAAATGGCCACCCGTGGTCGTGATTGGCCCGAAAAGCTGCACCTGGCACTCTGGGGCTACTGAACGTCTGTCAGAACAGCAACATGAGAAACTCCTTTTTCCCTAACCTACGGGATGGAAGCAGTGTTACCAGTGGAGTTGGAAATCCCGTCATTAAGGGTCCTCCTGGAAAACAGTGTCAACGAAGTAGAATGGCTACGTAGCCGGCATGATGAGTTGGTACTGCTCGATGAAAGAAGGCTAAAAGCCATGGAGCACACCCGAGCCTACCAGAGGCGAATGGCCCGAGCATTTGACAAAAAAGTCAAAGCCAGAGACATTAAAGAGGGCGACTTAGTGTTGAAAGTGAAGCCCCCTACCAGAGACAACCCCCTGGGAAAATGCGAACCCGTTTGGATCGGCCCATATGTGGTGCAGAAGATAGTATCGGGAGGAGCAATGAAACTCTCAGACCTGGACGGCAATCCCTTTGTCCTACCAGTCAACGGTGATAAGCTCCGAAGGAACTATGTTTAAAATAATAAAAAAAAAAAGAAAATAAAATAAAAAAAGAAAAAAAATCTTAGTGCAAAAAGAGTAATACCCAGCTAGGCTGAAAACCCAAAAAATGGCGGTCTAGGCAAAAAACAGGGTTGCACATAAAAAAAAAAGAAAAAAATATCTTAGTGCAAAAGAGTAATGCCCACTAGGTGAAAACCCAAAAGGGCGGTCTAGGCAAAAAACGAGCCGCACATAAAAAAATTCAAAAGTTCACGGAATGAACTACGAAGACTGAGCCCCTTAGTCTTTCTTGTAAAAGGGGAACGTAGGCGGCCATTTATGGTTCGGTCTAAAGTCTAAACAATAAAAAAGGGCGATTAAGTTTTCATGAAATGCGTCCTAAACAATAATAAAGGATATTCAAGTTTTCACAAACGGGTCCTAAGCAATCAATAAGACATCGAAATTTCCATGAAATTGTGTCTTGATTAATTTCTAAGATAATATCTCTTGTTCATTACAAGTTAAAAACTTCTTGATGAGTTCAAGCACGGTCTACTCTAGACTCTGCTAACCTGCTACAAAGATCTAAAATACAATAAAATGCCTAATAAACTACGTGTTTGCAAAATGGCAATAAGGGAATTCTAAGAAAAGATCATCGGTCGTCATTCACGAGTCTTCTTTGGTCTTCTTCCCTTTACCTCGACCCCGTCGAGTTTTCTTTCTCTTCTTCTCTATGAT
The DNA here is from genome assembly GCA_022495995.1 of Adenophora triphylla var. japonica. Taxonomy (NCBI): domain Eukaryota; kingdom Viridiplantae; phylum Streptophyta; class Magnoliopsida; order Asterales; family Campanulaceae; genus Adenophora; species Adenophora triphylla. The sequence continues at coordinate 959,566 of JAFEMH010000147.1, read as the reverse complement.
GTCGGTCTCCCTCATCCCGATCTCCGGTATCCTCGCCGGAGCCTCCATCGAACCCGTGTCAAGAAGTGCCCTCTCAACACGGGCACGAGTCCGCACTTCCTCCTTGAGCCTCGGTCGGGAGCGACTTGAAAGCCTCTTACATTGAGCCTCCATATCTTTCGATAAGGTCACCGACCGGTTATGGCGACTCGCCTTAGCTTCGGTCTCCTCGAGAGTCCTACGCTCGAGTCGCAGGTCGGCCCCAACAAGGCCTTACGCCTCTCTCCCAATATGACTGAGTCGCTCCCATCTCCCTCTCGTACCAATCTAAGTAGACCGTAGTCAAGATGGTACTCTTCACGCTCTGAGGATAGCCCTGGGTGGGAAAATGGTGTATGTCCAAGCCCTCGAGAAGAATGAGAAAGGCTGTTTGGATCTCTCATATCTAATGGCACCACCTCCATGGTACGGATGTCCTCCCGATCGCCCAACGGCTCTGTAAGGCCCCGAAGCTGCTGGATACCAAGCGGGGTATGTAGAAGGATGACCCGGCGGAACCACGGAACCCTCACTATATAGGACTCTGAAATGTCCTCTGCCGCAACCTCCGGTGAGGTACCCGCAGTGCGAATATCCGAAGTGGATAACCTAGCCATCATCGGCTCAGTCACCTTGGTCTGTTGTCTAGGCAAACCCCTCAGGAAATCACCCCGAGGGCAGCGAGTCGGCAAAGCCCCAGCAAAGCCCGAGCCTCTCCTGCGGACCACAAAGTCAACCACGTACCAGGACTCCCGGACCTCATGAAACGGTCTCCTCTAGCCATCCTATCGATGCCGTGCGGGAGTCTCACCCAAAACCAATGGGACAATGTCCTTCCCGGCCTGCAATCCCTAACCATGTCCAAGAGACCACCGTGATAGAGTCCCACGGACTCGGCGGTGAAAGAGAAGAGAATATGCGAGAGGATAAAGGCATCCATAGCCACCGTGGTCGTAGCCATATCCGGAGACCCAAACTGCCGGGATATCGAAAGGTCAATCCTGTCAGGAGCTATCATCATCCCCTCGGCCTCTCCCGGAGATATGTACGAGAAAAGATGCAAGCTTTGCTACCACCGGCACATCTTCGATCGGAGGAATCGATATAGCCTCAATTTCTGGACCCCCAATCAAGGCTCGGAAGTCTTCATAGGTTGGGACAATCTCATTGTAAGAAAGCGAGTAAACGTGTCTCCCGGACGTCCCAGAAACCTAGCTTCTTTGCTCTCAAAAGGTCCCAATCGGGCGGGAGATCCCTCAAATGCCATAAAGATTTGATCTTGAAAGAAGAATCAAACAGCCCCTTGTGAGATTGAAGGTTATATCTCACCCAAGATTGAAGATCGGACAAAACGGTCTCTTTTCCCCCTTTGCAATCTAACGGGGTTTCTCTCCATTGCAAGATGATCAAAGTTGACGTCTTTAGGACAAATATGTGCTGCAGGAACAGTTGGGACAAGTCTAGAGTGAAAATGAAATGAAATGGCCAAGCCTTGATTTTATTTTGAAAAAGACCGGTCCAGACATAGCGCTGTAGAGCCGCACGGCCTCTTTTGCTCGAGAGACCAGACCGCACGACTTCATTTTGCACGATGTGGAAAACAAATCTGCAGCAACCAAGTTGCTGCCCAAAGGAGTTTTCACCCCACTTTTCCAACAAAAACTGTACAAAAACATATCCAAACACTAACCATGCGGTTATGTGTCATCATAAATCATTTTGGCCCAGGTTTTTCGGCCCCAATTCCAAGCAAAAAAGCTGCCCCGAGGCTCAAGTAATATGTAAATTCATAAAGCATAAATTTAAAAAGCAAATAAAACATTAATACATTGTTTTCGCCCCATCGGCGCCCAAATAAAGCAAAAAATAAACAAAATGTGCATAAAATTGTTCATTGTTTGTTTTCCTCCTAAATCGATTCTAGAGACCTCCTAGGCCTCCGATTCCTCCTCATCGCTGCTCAGCTCATAGAAGCTCGCCTCTCTCATCAAATCCTCGCTGTCGCTCACATCAGAAAGATGAACATTCACATGTTCATACTCAGCCCGGATGCTCAGGGATGCCGGCATTGGGTCCACTGTCCCCGAGGCATGGCGCTAGAGGAGTACTCTGAAGCCGATGAGGTGGATGTCGTGCCCCACTACATGCCTCCTTTGCGCACGAGGCTCTGCACGTTCGATGCGGCCTTTGAAGCATCGCAAGCCGGCTTCTTCAAAAGGGACCGGCATACATCTTTCCGGCCCTATTACCTTTGACCAAGCCATCGTAAGTGTGAGTGGAACACTGAGAAAAAGAGAAGGAAATCTCGAGAAAATCTTGAAATTGCAAAAAAGCAAAGAAGTCTAAAAAAGGAAAAGACCCTAAAGTGTACTTACGGTGTTGTCCAGGCGGCCCAGTATGCTTGGGGCTCCTAGTGTCGGGACGGTATCACAACCTCCTCGGTACCCGTTGACCACATAAGAGAGATGAGCGGGAGGCATTAGCGGGTCGGTAGGCTCGGCCTCCCATGCCCACAGTGGCCGGCCCGGCTTCACTAGCTGTGGCATCCTCAATCATTGCTCCACAAAAGTAGCATAAGGGGTAGCAGTCAAAATACTCCTCAGGTACCGCCTATGCACGGTACCTAACAATGTCATCCGCGGACCAATCCACAGGTTGCGGCATCCGTCTTTGGAGGATGCATGGGGGTAATGGCATCCAATGGAGGGATATGGCCATCTTTGCCTAGAGAAACGGTCCCAGGATAGATGACATCACATGTCGGCCCGGTCAACCATCGCCTGCCGCCTCGTCGCCTCCACGGCCTCACTTTGCAAAATCTCGGAAAGGCCCCCGAGACTTGTTCTCACTGTAGACAAGCACAACAAAAGAAATGTGTCGATCCTTCACCTCATTTCAAAAGCATGCATATATTCAAAAGTGCACATATTTTCAAAAGAAAAGCATTCATAATTTTTTCTAGCATCCTATGCATAGAAAAACGTGTCTTTCAATCACTTGAAAGCGCATCGTGTCAAGCACATTGCTATCTAAGCACAAAATCACAATTTTCAAAATTATTTGCACATAAGCATTAATTTTTCTCAAAAAATGGCATGCATGAATTCTTTTCATCATCCAAAATCCCGTTTTAGCATCCATGATCAAAAATTGACCTAGTTCTAGCACATGCGAAGGACTCAGTCACATTTTAGACAATTATTTTACTCTATTTTTCAAAAAATGGGTCATTCTCATTATTTCTTAAGAAAATTGCACATGCATGTTCGTTCATCTTCTCGCCTCATAGGTAAATCATTAATATTCCAAAATCATCATCAAAAATCCTAGGAAAATTCGAGAAATTCCTAAAACTCGAGTCAAGCCTTAGAATCAATCAAAATTCAATCAAAATCGACGGAATTGAGCAAATTAAGAATGCTTACCCCAACCGATTGAGGATTCGTCGATTTGTGCTCCCCTCTGCCGGATAGAGCTCCGATGGAGGCGTAGGAAGTAATACTTCCTCTCCGTGCGGGCCGAGCTCTTTCCTCCTCCTTCGAGCGGCCTCGGAGATGTTCCTCCTTGCTTGCCTTGGCATAGGATTCCCCTCAGGATCCATTTCCAATCAATAGAAGCAAGGGATTGAAGGATTTTTTGAAGAAATTCTCTCCATCCTCTCTCTCTTCCTCGGCAACGGATGGCGGCATTTTTAAATAATGATTTTAAATGAAAATACTGGAAAAATCGGACTTACGGCGTGCGGCCTCTTTTGCCCCGAAAAAGTCTCATGTAAGGCGGCTTCTTTTATACTGAGCAGAAATTACGGTTTGCCCCTGGACTTTCCACTTGGACATATAATTCCTGTTATCCTTTAACTAGGATAATGTCGTCTTCAAAAGATATCCGTTATCTCCTAAGCAAATAGACTTTCCTCGATCGCCTCCGTTACTTCCGTTATAACGGAAATGACGCTAGAGTGACAACCTCCGAATTGTCGAGAACTCCAAACTTTAGCTACCTCTATCACAGGAAGTACGCTCAAGTTCTCCAAACTTAAGCTACCTCTATCACGAGAATGAGAGAAGTGGCTCAAGTTCTCAAACTTAAGCTACCTCATCACGAATAGAGAAGTACGCTCAAGTTCTCCAAACTTTAGCTACCTCATCACGAATAGAGAAGTGCGCTCAAGTTCTCCAAACTTTAGCTACCTCTATCACGAATAGAAGTACGCTCAAGTTCTCCAAACTTTAGCTACCTCTATCACGAGATTGAGAAGTACGCTCAAGTTCTCCGACTTTAGCTACCTACATCACAGTTGAGAGAAGTATGCTCAAGTTCTCCAAACATTAGCTACCTCTATCACGAATAAAGAAGTACGCTCAAGTTCTCCAAACTTTAGCTACCTCTATCACAGATTGAGAACGCTCAAGTTCTCCAAACTTTAGCTACCTCTATCACGAATAGAGTACGCTCAAAGTTCTCCAAACTTTAGCTACCTCTATCACGGATGGTGAAGTGCGCTCAAGTTCTCCAAACTTTAGCTACCTCTATCACCTCGATTGAGAAGTACGCTCAAGATTCTCCAAACTTTAGCTACCTCTATCACAGATTGAGAAGTACGCTCAAGTTTTCCAAACTTCGACTACCTCCCATCTCCTCGATAGTGACGTAAGCTTTAGTCACCTCGGGTGACAACCTCCGTTAATTGTCGAAACCTCAAGGATCTAGACATCGTTCCTAACTATCTAGTGATGCTTGAACTATGAGTCAAGGCTTGATTCCTCAGGGATACGTAGGTAGCCTTTCATAAAAGGTCCGGCCATCCGACCGCGCGGTGGTCACCCTATTCCATCATCGCTCCTCGAGTGGTGAGGCGGCCTTTCATAAAGGTCCGGCGGCCATCGAGACCATTGGTTACCCCTTTATCATTAAATCACTCCTCGGTGGTGAAGTAGCCCCTCATAGAGGTCCAGATATCCGACCACATCGGTCACTTCTAGCATATCCCCAGTAGGATCAATCGCCTGACCTCCTAGGTCACTTTCTCTTCTATTTTCCCAGCAAGAGACCAGTTTTCTCTTCACCATTCCCCTGCGGATCTTGTTCTGAACTACGGCCTGGCTTGATTTTGGTCACCTAATCCGTCTCGGCATTCGCCAGATCGGATCCTTTTCTATCGACAACCCCACTCGCCCTGTAAGTGACTTTTTGAGGGCTTACATGAAAAGTACCAAATGCTGGCTCATGCCTTAGGTTAAATTTTCGGCAATTCCCCGGACTTTTCCTAAAGTCCGGGAGCAATTCCGGAAATGTTCCGAACCTTTCAAGGGCTGAAGGGACTGCTTTAAATTAAAGAGGCACATTTTCCTTAATATGGAAAACCTTCTAGAAGTGCCACCTTGCATGATTCTAGAAACATGCTGAGTCATATAGGATAATGCCGCACGGCTGCATTAGGAGGGAACTCCTGGCCGCACGGCTTCATTGGTCTTATCCAGACTGCCTATAAATAGAGCCCTCCTCTACCCATTTGATATACGAATTTCTAGCACCAAAAACTCTATTCAAGCACTACTGCGAAAATCCAGGAAGTTGAAGAGTGCCAAGAAGCCACCTCCCTCCTCCTTGAAGCCTTCCAAGTTGGTCCATCCACTAGGCAAGATCCCAAAGAAGAAGAGGTCACCACCATTGGTAACCTCTCACCCCCTTACCTTGCATCATACTTGTTTATGTGATATAATTGCTCCTTGCATTCATATATTTCTATTATCTTGCTTGGGACTTGGTATTTGTTGTTAAAGATCCTATCTTTATTCATATAAATTATACCCCCTTTTCCCTTTGCATCCTTTGCATGAAATAAGCATCCTTTGCTCATAAAAATGTAATTTTTGCATCAAAGGTGCATCCTTTGCACCTAAAAATCTTTTCTTGACATAAAAATGCATCATTTGCACTAAAAATCATGTCTTTATAATCAAAGTAGCATCCTTTGCTTTAAAAGATGTCTTTGATGACAAAATATGCATCCTTTGCATTATAAAACACCTGCATTTTTTCCACATAAAAATGCATCCTTTGCATTAAAAAATTGTTTCTTTACATAAAAAAGCATCATTTGCACCCAAAAATGTCATATTTTCACTAAAAATGTCATTTTTAATACGCATTTCCCTAATCCCCAATTGGTACTTGATGCAACCTTCGGAACGGACCGGTGTAAAGATCCTATCTTTACATCGTTTCTTCCATTAAAGGTGCCACAATCTCTTTAGAAAGGGATAAACCTTGAACCTATATCTCCGATTATCGCTTGAGACGAGCATGATAGCTCCAATATAAGCTCAATCGTCTCAAAGTGTAGGATTGATGGGCTAAGGACACTCCTTTTCTAAAAAACCCCCATTTTGGACTATAAAAGAGAGTCCTTCTCTCGATCACGCAAGACCCAAGGTCAAATAGAGATGATCACAAGTCCAAGATGAGGACGGGATCAAAGTCCCGAACACATAAAAATCTAAGGAATCCCGAGCGACAACCAACTAAATGGTTTGTACTTCCGGAGAAGGAACTTGACTTGGAACATTCTCCCCTCTTTTCAACACATGCACACAAGAAAACACACAAGCAAGCACGAAAAATGGAATCTAGGGAGACTTGCTACGGTAAGGCACCTTGGGTGAACGACGATCCGTTCTTCCCAAGGGGTAACTTAACCTCCGAACCCTAAAATCCTTTTTTTCAAAGTTTTGAGGAAATCAAAATGGCGTGGCGACTCCGTTTTTCAAATTAAACCGGATGTTTTCAAACTCGCGTGAATCCAATCTAAAAAAATAAAAATTTGGGCACACATTCACAGTGAGACCCGGCGTAAAAAATATACACTTAGGCTTTATGACACGAACTAAGCCAAAAACCAACCGGGGTCTTGGACAAAGTGTGACACAAAGAGTGCATGGCTTACACGGGCTAGGATGGGCTGTTTGGGACGACCCCGTGCGCCCTCGAAAGGTGTTTGGCAGACCAACCGAGGTGCAACTGATAAGGCCATCCCGGGTTACGGGTCGTAGTGTGCAGTGTACCGAGGCAGCAAGTGCACGTGAAGTGCGGTGTACCGAGGCAGCAAGTGCAAGTAGTGTGTGGTCACTAAAATTCTTTTTCTGAGTAAAACAGAGATTTTTCAGAATGTGTCTAAAGAATTTTGATGCGCAGTTCAAAAGATAGCATGAAAATCCAACATGAATGGGGATGCACAAACATGGTATGATTTTGAAAAGACGACAATGTAATGCCTTTAAGAAAACCGTTCGAGGTTTAAAGTAACACACGCACACGAAAAATGAGGAAGGGTAAACGAAAGTTTGACCCACGGAAGGCTTTTTTGAAAACAACGACAGTTTTGAAAAAAGTATCCAAGTATCCCCAGCGGAGTCGCCAACTGAAATTACTCGGGATTTCGTGCGCGGCGAAATGCGGTTGTCTTTCGCGGAGGGTTGGTGTCTGAGACCTCGCTTTTTGGGAAGGAAGAGGATTCGCCACGCGGTTTTTGTATTTTGAGCCCAAACGTTGAAAAACGGCTTTTGTGAAAATGGTGTCATTTTTATTGGTAGCAAAAACTTAAGAAAAGGCTTTGAAAACGGGGGGTCATTTTTATTGGTAGCAAAAACGAGTAAAAAGCTATTTTGAGTATCAAAGATTGTTAGGTTCGGAGGTCATGTTACGTTTCGGGAAGAGTATTACGAGATCACCCGAAAAGCCTCATATGACGAGTCTTTCTACCTTTCTCGAAAACGTGTGTGTGTGTGTGTGTGCATTTTTAAAAATGGGGGCTTGAATGACAAGCTTAATCTTGGTTTGAATGTAAACGTTGATTAGGTGATCTTGTTTGAAAAGAAGAGCGTTTGAATGACAAACGTCGAATTTTGAGTTTGAAGATGAGCGTTTGGATGCCAAACGTCATTTCGCGCATTTTGAAAGAGAGTTCGAAGGTTGAACTCTGGTTTTGAACCGGGATTGTCATTGTTAACGATTTTACAGAAAAAAACGTATTAAATGATTTTGAATGTCAAAAGTCGGCTTTTAGTTTGAAGATGAGCGTTTGGATGCCAAACGTCATTTCGCGCATTTTGAAAGAAAGTTGGAAGGACGAACTCCGGTTTTGAACCGGGCATTACATTGTTAACGATTTTTACGGGAAAAAGTGTATTAAATGACATGCAATCAAAGAATCGGGTTGCGACTCGGACTTTGAAAAGTAAATACTATCACGATCCAAACGGGTCGGACTTTGTAAATGACAGTATTTAAAGTGCGGTATCAACTGAATCAAATGATTCGGAATCGTAAATGACGATCGACGAGCCAAAATGGCTCAGAGTTGTAAATGACGATCGACGAGCCAAACGACTCGGAGTTGTAAATGAAGATCGACGAGCCAAACGACTCGAAATTGTAAAGTTGCGAGAAATGTAAATGACGTTCAACGGATCAAACGGTCCGGAATTGTAAAAGACAGAAATTTAAATGGAACGGGGCCGGAACGCCGTTTTAACCCGAGATTACTTCTCTTACGGGAAGAGAAGAGGATTTAGGGGCTAAAACGTATCGGACCCCGTTAGACGGAGGCGTCTACATTTCAACGATGTTCGTCCGAAACGATTATAGCGACTGGCGCGTAAACCGAGACAGAACGAGAGATTAGAGAGAGGGAGTTATACCTATGGCTAGGGTCGACTCCTTTGGCTCGGGGGTGTATACGGGATACGGAAAGTGGTTTGGAACGGTGTTTCGAGGTGTTTTAGTTCGTGTTTGGTTGAAACGCGGAGTTTTCACACAAATCGAGGCAAAACGAGAGCTCGGGAGAGGGAGGATTTGGTTTGGGCCGTGGCTATGGTGAAAATGGGGAGTAAATTTGTTGTTATAAATGGCTTTGACAGCCCTTCTATTTATAGGTGAAAATTCAGCATGAGTCCGACCGGACTTAGCTTGAAATCCAGGGGATTTTGTGAAATTTTGGAAATTGGAGGGACTTGCTGGCAATTTCTGAGAGTCTGCAAAGGAGTCCGGCCGGACTTAGACTGCATACCAGGGGTATTTTGGTCATTTGGCATTGATTTCTGATTGAAAGGTGACTAGAGGGAGGTGGCATGCTTGCCACGTGTCCCATGACTCACAGGCTGTGTGGGAGTTCGTTCCCGGATCCCGGTTTTGTCCGTTTTTTAAAATAACAGTCCGGAAAATGTCCGAAACGCCCTCGGAAAGTGCCGGAAAGTGCATTTTTCAGGGAAAGCCGTACTCTTACGTGCGTTGACGTGTGTTAAGTACGCTTGGACGTCGGGATGCTCGGGGCAGTCCCGGGACGTCTCGTTGGCTTGGCAACGGGGAACTTAACGAGTTCCGGTTAACCTGGAGCGGGCCAGTTAACGGATTCCGGTTAACTTTTAACGGATTTTGACGATCCGGATTTGGGTACTTACAGAGTCGCCATGCCGTTTTTTAAGGAAAACATTGAAAAACCTTTTTTTAAAGAGAAAATGGGTCCGGGGATCAAGTTACGACGTGGGAAGAGAATATAGAGCTCACCCACGTCGCCTCTTTCGAGACTTTCAATCAAACAAGGACAATATAATCATTCTAAGTGTGTGCAATTCGTGTCAACAAGCAAGGCATGCAAATTTGGATTTCATTAATGATATTGAAACTAAATACAACTTGTGAACCATTAAAGGGGGCCACACCCTTACAAATGATTGCTTGAATTACATGGAAAAGGTTGAGACAGTCTGTCCAGGGACTTCGGATGTCGTCCGACACAGGACTTCCTCAGGAGATGGATGTCGGATGACACAGGACATCCTGGTCAGATTGCCTCTTACAAAAGGGGGGGGGGTGGATAGGCCACCACAACTATTCTAATACTAAAACAAGGATATTTTAACTAAGGAGCAGCACTGTTTAGGGTCTAAGACCAATTTGGGGTTGATTGGAGTAAATAAAGTCAAGAATGACTTTCTGTGATACGGATGTCGTATGACACAGGACACCCAGGGTATCCTGTGTCGGACGACATAAGCCGCCTCCATCATCAGATTTCACCCAAATGATCCCAAACTGCCCAAACAGTGATATTAAGCTACAATACTAACTTAGAACAGTAATATGACACTAAACAGAGGTTGAAACTGTAAAGGGGATCAATCTGAGCTTATCTGAAGTCACTGAAGCCAAACAGCTTTCTGGGATCTCTATGTCGTATGACACAGGACCTTAGGGATGTCCTGTGTCTGACGACATAGGCGTCCTGTTTCAGTGAGCTTCAACAGATTGATCCACACTACTCAAAACATGAAACTATGCTATAATACCAACTGAAAACCACTAGAATAACAGTCCTACGTGAGTATCATGAGAGGATCACATGGCTTTGATGACCCAATGTGAATGATCACATGTATTGGGCCATGATTATGGGAGCCATCACCTCCTAACCCAAACAAAAGTAATCAAGATGCAAACTTTAATGTAACTAAAGCTACTGAATGTTCAGATCTGAGGTGAGGAGATGTGAACATTGAAGATTCACATCTCCATCACCTTTATCATGCAAAAATCCCAAATAATCACATGGTATCAAATAAGATAAGCATGCAAGGCAATGTGCAAGTAGACAAGATATAAACAGAGAGAGAAAGGGTCTAGGGTCTACCTATTGTAGTCCATAAGATAAAAACACCAATAGTATGGTGTTTACCCCTTCAAAACACCAACAAAATGACCACCCTTGGACTTGGCTTAGATGTATATGTGTGTGAGGAGGGAGGTGAGTGTGTGTTTCTCTCTCTTCTCACAAATTCGGCAGAGTAACCTTACTTGCCAAAATCCTCCTTAAAATGATCAGCAAAGCCCTTTATTTATAGGCATGCTGAGAGGAACTCCTATGTCGTGCAGCACATGGAGCTTTAACACACTTAGGTCCGTCCCAGTCTGTGTCGGAAGACACCGGTCATCTTTAGGACAGACCGGGCCGGATGAGAGGCAGGCCCAAGAACAAATAAAAACAAATAAACAAAAATCATAAGGGAGGCCCAAAATACATTTTAAATAAATAAATGAGCCCAAAACAAAATACAACTCAAGGAAAGCATACCCAAAAACACGAGTTCGGGTCGGGGTACTCACACATGGATATACCACTGACAACTGCGTGGGGTTACGGTACGAAATTCAGAATTTGATAGAGGAAGGAAAGTTGGAGCGTCCCCGTGGACCCAATACAGTCGGTAACCCTTTTCCGAACAACAACAGTGTAAACTCCATTGAATGGGTGCCAAAAAAGATTGCCGCAGAGCCAGTTCCTCCGCTTCTTCCAGCCGGGTCCTCATCGAATGTCCACATCAGTTATGATGTTTGTGATTGCTCTGAATGCCTTGAGTACGAGTTCCAAGATATGATCAGGGGTAATTCTCCCAGAAAGCAGAAGAAGAAGTCTTCTCAACAGGAACTGAGAGAAAGATATGAAGCTGCAGACACCAATGTGGGTACACTCAGAGAGCCATCCGGGAGGTTCAATTACTATGTACTCTACTCCAGCCAGTTCTCCCTTCCTCCAGGCCACGCAGCTTTAGAGCAGACAGGGGTGGAAAAGCCGAAAAGTCCTGTTGACACCATAGTTCAGGCCTCAGGACACCGAAATACCTCGAATCTTGACAACCTCACTGCCCAGGTCGAAGCCTGGCCCCGTGGGATCGGCCAAGGTTCAATTTGCCCGGCTTCGGGGCATGGGCCAGCAAAGGAAAATCAAAGTCATCTTGGCACTCGCACTCCAATCAACGTGCTAACCAAGGGCGGCCACCGCCTGGCAGCCTCAACACAACCTCGAGGCACCAGCAAAAGCTTTACCTCGCAAGAGGAAGACAGGAAACAGATGGCTTGATGACTCTCCTTCCCTGGAAAGAGACCAGATCTACGATTCCCGACTGTGTGGCAGCATGCTCACTTTCTGTGACGAAGACCTGTCGAGAGACGCCTCAGGGCACAATGAAGCTTTGTACATCACTCTCCAACTCAACACCATATCGCTCCTCGGAGTTGGTAGACAACGGATCAGTAGTTAACATCCTCCCTCTCAGCGTGATGCGAGCCCTACGTATCGACGAAGGCCACATGATTCCGTGCCCGGACTATCAAAGCCTGACGACAAGACGTCTGCGTCCCATCACAGGGACGGTGACTCTGGAACTCTTGTTCGAAACCCAAATGGTGCGGCAAAATTCCACGTGATGGACATTCCGTCCGAATTCACAGCTCTGTTGGGACGCCCTTGGCTACACCACATGAAAGCCATAGCTTCCACTCTCCATCAGTGCGTCAAGTTCATTAACAGCGAGGAGATCTTGAAGTCATCGAGAGGGACGGTTTCCTCATAGGGAACAAAGCCGAGACAACAGCAAGCGTGCCGCGGCCGAGCAGGGCTACCTCCTTCAAGTCGACCAAGGGACTATCGGGGCAAATCTTATCAGAATCCCTCAGAGTCTGGAGAAGCTAACTATATCAACGTCCTCGAGCACGCAGACCCTGAAGCAGTCAGGTTAATCAAGTTCAACTGCCATTTCCGACACTTGGAAGCAGACTGGAAAGAAACCCTGAGCATCGCAATGATGCGGGCACATAAACCCCCTGTCTCCGATCGGAGATTTGTCAACATCCTTCAATCCTACTCTCTGTCCCCGCCAGGCAAAGAAATCTTCGTGATAAAGGTCAACAAGCATCGTCACACTCGTGATGAATGTATGGCAGTCGTATGGGATGTCCTCCATGAGGAATTGCCCGCCGAGCCCCTCTTCTCGAGCGAAGGGCACGATGTTTTTCTAGCAGCTCCAGCTTTACAGCAGGACGCGAGACGTCCTTACGCCTGGGTTGAGCCGTCAGATGATAATGAATCAAGACTCTCTAGAGTCGAGGACGCGGCAGATCCGCGAGAAGATCCCTACATACATATGCTCAGTTTCGAGGACGGCACCATGAAAGCGACGACGAAGATGATGAAACCATTCTCTTCCAAGTCGGGCATGAAGTCAACAAAACCGGAATCCCAAGGGTCCTGGGAGGATGGGGACAGATCATTTCCGTTCTCAAACTAAAAGGCCAACTGAGGGAGGAAGGTCAATTCAAAAAGAAGAGAAAGATGGAAATACATCTCCAGCAACTACTCAGGGAGATTCCACATACTGCGGCATTACGTTTACGAAATGATCAACTGGGCGACCACCGATTACATGGGCGAGATGTTCGGGAAGCCGTGTACTCACCTTCCGACATACCCGCCACTCAGATAAAGCAGAAGGGAAAGCTCTCCCCGATGGAAGTTTATCTAGACTACCGCACACAGTTCAAGGAAGCACTGGCTATTCTCACATGGGAAGAAACGCAGGTGCTAACTCTCGTCGTGGGCTCTACTGCGAGAAAGTTGATCTGGGCTAAGAGTGGAGGAAAAATTAGCAAACCATGAATATCGCCAAATCCAACTCCAGAATGCCCTGAGCATGCTCAGCAAGAAGGAAAGGAGTGCGGTATACCGTGAAGAGATCAAGGAGACAGTTCGCATGAGCCAAGAACTCTCTAACCTCCTCCGGAGGGTCAACAATGCAGAGTTCAGTTCTGGAAACCACTGTTGCGCACTCACGTTCGAACAACTGCGACAATCCATAAACTACCTCCCCACGGAGACACCCAATCCAATATCCTGGGACAGAATCCGGAAAGCTGCCGAAGCTCCGGGAATGCATCTGATCCAACGAATTGAGGGAAGACATATGGCCCTATGCTTGAGGAATCCTCCTCGACTATGGCTCGGCTCGGAGCGACTGTTCAAAAAGGAACCAAGCACGATGTCGGCATCTGATCCGATCGGGTCAAATCCATGCATTACCACCTAAGGCCACAAAAAGCCGACGGAGCTGTAACCACAACCCGGCTCGCCCGAGGACACAAGTTCCGTGAAAGAGGACCCGATCCTCACTCGGCTCAAGCGAGACCCGGGCGAACATTTCCCTTTGGTCCCTGCTCACATCCTCATATCCTCACAAGCTCGAAGCTAGAGGAAAGTCGCCCGCACCATGGTCCCCGTGGACGCAACCCCGACGCAAGTAATTCGGATAATCGGCAACATCCACTACGGAAACATTATCACCTTCACGCATTTGGACACGACAAAAATTTGGGGCTGATCACAATGAGCCGCTCTACATCAGCGTCCAGTGGACAGCGTCGCCTTCCCGTGTGTTGGTAGACGGAGGTTAGGAATGAATGTCTTGCCTACCAAGATGATGGACCTGCTTGACATCAAGCCCACAGATCTGAAGCCTTCAATCCACACTGTCAAGGCCTATGACTCCACTTCCCGTACAGTTCTCGGGGTTGCTACTCTAAATATCTGGTTCGGCAAGAGGATGATCCCCACCGAATTCCAAGTGTTGGACATTCCTATTACTTTCACAGCCATCCTGGGGCGACCCTGGCTGCATCAGATAATGGCGTGACATCCACCCTTCACCAGTGTATCAAGTTCATGCAAGGCAATGAGCTAACCACAGTCTACGGCGATAGCGTCACCACCGAGGGGACCAGCACCAATGGCATTCCAGTGTTAGAGATCAAGCATGATGACGACATGGCATTAACTGGATTCACTTTGGAAACCTCCAAAATCCAAATATGCAACGTGGACCTTCCACTGTTTCAAGACAAAATCCCTCCCGCCATGAAGATGATGAAACTCATGAACTTCATCCCAGGACTGGGGCTCGGCAAAAGGTTACAAGGCCAACACCAAGTCATCGAAGTCAAGGACCACACTACAGTCCAGGGGCTCGGTTATGTGCCAACACCAGCTGACATCAGGGAAAACAAAAGGCTCGCCCGCACCAAGGCAGCAGCCCGCAAAAGGGGAACCTCCAACGGCACACCCAACCTCCGACCTTACAGTTTCGACCTCGCTCATTACTTCACCAAGGGAACCGACAGCAGAACTGAGGGGACCGACAGCGGAACCGACAGCAGAACTGAGGGAACCGATAGCGGAACCGATAGCAAAACTGAGGGGACCGACAGCGGAACCGACAGCAGAACTGAGGGGACCGACAGTGGAACTGATGAAGATGAGAAAGAAGCAGGGAAAGTCAGCACAGAGACTACAGAAAGGATGGAAAAGCTAGCACGGGACCTCAAGCATTTCAGAGGACTCAAGGCTAATCCGATAAGGGGAGCGTTCCTCGACATCACAACTCTACCTGGACCAATTGCCACCACAGTCCAGCACGAGTACACATTCAAGGGAATCCCAGACATAGAAGAGCAACTCGAGACACTCTTCACGAGAAACAGACTGTTCGGGTCAGCCGTCGGGGCCACATTTGAGACAGTAACTACAAAGTAGAAGGAACCAGAATTCATAGAAGACGCTCTCAGTGGACCCGCTCTACAGAGTCTTTTTGAAGAAGTCATGGAGGTGCCAAACCTGATTGACCTGGGCTCCGAAAACAGCATGATCGCCATGATTGGTACAGCAGAAGCCAAGTCTCTCGACCCCCGAACCCTCATCAAGCATCCAACAATGCCACTGAAGAACTGGGCAACTTTCACCGGACCAAGGGCAAGCCAGACAGAAATGGAAGACAAGCTGGGCCTGCACCCACATCCCCCTAAACCCGGTCTTGAACCCTCTGAGTTTGTCCTTGTTAAAGTCCAATCCTCTGAGTCATCCAACGGCCTTACGCCGGAAGACTATGATAATGTAGCCAACAATGTATTTCCGTTCGCATCTAATGAAAAGTCTGACCTTTCGGAGTATCCCCTCATTGCCACTTAAACAACTGATAAGTTAACAAACAACTTAAAAGACGTTAATAACGAATCACTTGATAAAGAAGCAGACACATTAAACGAACAATACATTAAAGAAGTTCTCAAGCGTGTAGTAGACCAAGAGGACAACCGGGCCCAAGCTGTCGAAGAGGTTATGACCAAAGTGAACCGGTGCAGAAAAAGAAGCCCTGATAAACCTCCTCAAGGAGTATGTTGACGTGTTCGCCTGGTCATATCAGGACATGCCAGGACTTGATCCCTCAATCGTGGAGCACAGAATTCCCCTGGATCCAGAATCTAAGCCTGTCAAACAAGAAATTGCGCAAGAGCAAGCCAGAGTGGTCCTTGCAAGTGAAAGAAGAAATTGAGAAAATGCTCCGCGTCGGCTTCATCAGAGTGATTGAGTACCCGACCTGG
Source organism: Adenophora triphylla var. japonica (assembly GCA_022495995.1). Classification (NCBI taxonomy): domain Eukaryota; kingdom Viridiplantae; phylum Streptophyta; class Magnoliopsida; order Asterales; family Campanulaceae; genus Adenophora; species Adenophora triphylla. The sequence goes on along the minus strand of JAFEMH010000147.1, from coordinate 943,288 downwards.
CTCTCCAACATCGTGACGGTCACCAAGGCCAATGGAAAGGTCAGATGCTGTGTGGATTTCCGGGATCTCAACAAGGCCAGCCCTAAAGATGATTTCCCACTGCCCAACATCGACATGCTAGTCGACACCACGGCAAATTTCGAAGTAAAGTCCTTCGTGGATGGGTTTGCCGGATACAATCAGATCAAAATGTCCGAGGAAGATCAAGCCAAGACTGCTTTCACCACTCCGTGGGGGACATACTGCTACACGGTCATGCCGTTCGGTTTGAAGAATGCTGGGGCTACTTACCAGCGGGCTGCAACAGCCCTCTTCCATGACATGATTCACAAAGAAATCGAAGTGTATGTCGACGACATGATCATCCACTCCAGAGGATCAGACATGCAGCACATGACATATCTGAGAAAGTTCTTCAACAGACTCAGAAAGCACTCCATGAGATTGAACCCTACGAAGTGCACCTTCGGCGTCAAGCGAGGCAAAGTACTGGGGTACATGGTTACAGAAAGAGGCATCAAAGCCGATCCCAAGAAAATCAAGGCCATCATCGACGTGAAGCTGCCTCAGACACTGACAGAAGTGAAAAGTTTTATGGGAAGACTTCAGTACATCAGTCGCTTCATCAACCAGTTGACATCTCTCTGCGAGCCAATGTTCAAACTGATGAAGAAGAATGCCGACATCAAATGGGACTCCGAGTGCCAGACAGCTTTCGAGAAAATCAAGACATACTTGGTGAATCCCCCAATCCTGTGCCCACCACATGAGGACAAGCCACTCCTTCTGTACTTGACAGTAACAGACACGTCAATCGGAGCAATGCTGGCACAAGAACAGAAAGATTCCAAAGTTGAGCATGCAATCTACTTCGTAAGCCGAAAGCTTCAAGGAAGTGAACTCAACTACTCAGCGTTAGAGAAAACTTGTACCGCATTAGTATGGGTAGTCGGGAAACTGAAACACTACATGCAGTCACATTCAGTGCTCCTGGTCTCCAAGATGGTCCCCGTCCGATATCTCTTTGACAAGCCATCCCTGTCAATGAGACTAGACAAGTGGTCATTCTTCTTGGTTGAGTTCGATATCAAGTACAGGGTTAGAAAATCAACAAAGGGCAGAGTAATGGTAGATCAGCTGGCAGACTTCCCAAGCAATGAACCCAAGGGTCCTGATCCGCAGTTTTCGGACGACGAAATCTTTTCACTTGACAGCGCAAACCGCTGGCAACTCTTCTTCGATGGGCCAGCCAACAAGAAGGGAAATGGTATTGAAATGCTCCTTGTCGATCCCAAGGACGAGCACACTCCCATAGCCATCAAACTGAATTTTGAAACAACCAACAATGCAGCAGAGTATGAAGCTTGCGCAGCCGGTCTAGAAGCCGCTCTCGAGCGCAACATCTCAGAACTGGAAGTGTACAGAGACTCAACATTGATCATCAATCAAGTATCCAACAAATGGAAGACGATAGATTCTGGCCTCCAGAAGTACCACACGTACATGGAGGAGCTCATTGCTCAGTTCAAGGACATCTCTTTCCATTATTTTCCAAGAGACAGGAACCCCTTCGTAGATGCCCTGGCGAACCTCGCATCTCTTGTCGAAATTCCCGATGGGAAATCAGTAAAACCCCTCAGATTAGGCAGACGGGAAACATCCGCTTACTGCTGTGAGATCGAATTAAAAAATGAATCGATCGACGAACCCTGGTACAATCAAATCTACCAGTACCTCCAAAATGGAGAAGCTTCCTTCACAAATGAAGATGGAAAATACAAATAAGGGATCAAAGCCAAAAACATGATGGCACTAAAATGCCTGGCATCCCATTTCGTCATTCTGGGGGTATGTTGTACAAGAAGCGCCACCAAGGGCCACTCCTTCGGTGTGTAAATAAAGAAAAAGCCAGCGAGCTAATGAACGAAGTTCACAACGGAACCTGCGGTCCGCACATGTATGCCAGAGCATTGACACAGATCATCCTCCGTATGGGATACTATTGGGTATCAATGGAAACAGACTGCATCCAGTTCGTCAGAAGCTGCGATAAATGTCAATGGTTCTCCAACCTTAATCACATCCCTCCTCACGAACTCTATTGCATGACCATGCCATGGCCTTTCGCCACATGGGGAATCGACGTCATCGGCAAAATCACTCCACCAGGGAGCAATGGTCACGAGTTCATTTTAGTCGCAGTCGACTACTTCACCAAATGGGTATAAGCCAGATCGTACAAGGTACTGAATTCTAAGAAGGTGGCCGAGTTCATCAAAGAGAACATCATGTGCCGATACGGAGTGCCCAACGAGATCATATCCTACAATGGGACCCACTTCGAAGGAGATTGTGACCAACTGCTGACCGAGTTCAGAGTCACACGCCACAAGTCTTCTCCCTACAGACCACAGACTAATGGTACAGTAGAGGCAGCAAACAAGACTCTCGCAATGATAATTAGAAAGATGACCGCCAGAGGTCGGGACTGGCCTAAAAAGCTACATCTAGCCCTCTGGGGATACAGAACATCAGTCAGAACCGCCACAGGGGAGACTCCGTTCGCACTTACCTACGGAATGGAAGCAATGCTACCCGTGGAATTGGAAATTCCATCCCTCCGAGTCCTCTTGGAAAACGGGATCAATGAAGTCGAATGGCTACAGAGCCGTCACGACGAACTTGCTCTACTCGACGAGCGCAGATTGAAAGCCATAGAACACACTCGTACCTACCAAAGCAGAATGGCTCGAGCATTTGATAAGAAAGTCAAGGTCCGAGACATCAGAGAGGGCGACTTGGTGCTAAAGGAAAAGCCTCCTACGCAGACCAATCCCCTCGGAAAGTGGGAGCCTGCCTGGATAGGCCCGTTCGTGGTACAAAAAATCTTCTCCGGAGGAGCCATGAAGTTAGCAGATTTAGACGGGAACCCTTTCGTTAACCCCGTAAACGGAAGCAAGCTCCGCAGATACTTCGTTTGAGGAAGAGCACGAGTCAACTCTCCTTCCCCATACACCACCCCTCAGTAAAATTAAAGTGCTAAAAGAGTAATACCCAACTGGATACATTCCCGATAATGATCCAGGTAAAAAACAGGGTAGCACTTCTTTTGTCTTTGTTTTCCTCAAATTCACCTAAAGTGTCGAACTATGGTGACCTGAGCCCCTTAGTCCAATTGTAAGAGGGGAACGTAGGCAGCCATCATTGGTTCGGTCTCAAAAAAAAAAAACAAATAAGCATCAATTGCTTGTGTTTCAAAAAACTCTTTTCAATTAACCTACAAATTCATAACGATTAAAACAATCTTTGATGAGTTCAAGCACGGTCAACTCTTGACTCGCTACACGCTAGCAAAACTACAATAAAACATTAATCAATTAATGTGTCTGCAGTGACAGTTGGTGGATACTCCGGACAGCAAGGTCAACCTAGTCTCCCGTACTTGGTCCTTCATCCTTCTTCCCCTTCCCTTTTCCGCGGAGAGTATTCTTCACCTTCACAGGGAATATTCCCGTAGTCCTTCAACCTGGCTCAGGGACCCTTCTCGATGCCTCCGTCAAACCGGCAGCTGCCAACCCAACCCAGCCCTTTCCCTAGCTCTGTCTCGAGCTACCTCTCTTCGAGCCATCATGACCGTGCTTTGATCGGCCTCCCGACTAGCATTGGCCTCATAATCAACCATGTCATCCCCAGTACGATTCTGAGGGTTAGCCCCCGCTTCGGCCCTCCTCAAAGTTAAGCCGTCAGGGTAATCAAGACCCAAAAGCTCCCTTCGTCTCCACAAAATGGCCATCTGTGTCTCCCCCATACACTCTCCGTACTAGTTCAGATACTGCGTAGACAGAACAATACCCCCTCTCCGGTGAAAGAGAACCCTGGCAGGAAAGGACGTGTATTGCCACATCCGCATGAGAAGCAATAGCGTCGAAGGATCTTCCATCAGCAGAGATCCCACCTCGAAGGTAGCAGCATGATCAAAACCCGTCAGGGGCAGCTGCTCTAGCCCGTACTGTCGCAGCACCAAGGATGGAATGTAGAAAGCAGTCTGGGATAACCCCGGTACTCTGACAACCAAATGACCCTCCTGAGCGGTCTGACAAGTCTGTAACTTCCAATGAGGAACCCACCATCGCAAGTGATGCGTGCGGAGTCTGGCCATCCAGAGCTCTAGTTTAGCCTGATCGCCCCCTATCACCAGAGGACGTCGAGAAAAGGACCAAGCATCACAAGACACTGGCACCTCGGGCATCATCTGCAATCGCTCCCTCAACCACATAGTGAGCATAGCGGGACTCCCTCCCCACATGTATCGGCTGTTGGTTGCCATCCGACCTATGCCCAGGAACGTCTCGCCCAGGACCAAAGGCACGATGTCTCCCCCGTTCCGGCACTGCCTCACTAGGTCCAGTACACTGTGATGGCACACACCCAGGGACGTGAATGTGAACAAAGTAGCAATCGCGCACACAGCAAATGCGTCCCACGCGAAAATGCTCCCCTCGACACCGGCAAATTTATCGGGCATCCTCAAAATGTTGACATAGTCTGTGTTCAGTATTAGCATCCCGTATGCTTCTTCAGCCGAGATACCAAGCAGAGACACTAACTTCTCAACAGTGGCCATGCCACCCCCCAAGGGAAGAACTAGCTGTTCCGTCTCAGGTCCTCCAAAAATGGCCCGGAAATCTTCAAACGTTGGAGTAATCTCGTTGTACGAAAAGTTGTACACATTCCTCCATACATCCCAGAAACGAGCCGCAGCTCTCAAAAGATCCCAATCCGGCATGAGCTCCTTCAAAGCCCAAATGGATTTCATCCCGTAACAACCCTCGAAAAAGCCCTTGCTTTGCCTCGTGTGGTGCCGTACCCACGATTGGAAAATTTCCAAGTATCGCTCTTGCATCTGAGACGATAGCCTAGGAAATGGAGCCATGGAAAAAGCAAAGAAAACCTTCAAGAATTTGAGAGAAAATTCAGTTGATTGATCGAAGCAAACGTGCAGTTTTTACAAATTGCAAAAGCTGAACTGCAATTTAAAAGATTCTGGAAATTGAGTCCAAGTCCGGCCGGACTGTTTCTCAAGTTGACTGGGTCAACTCTGCAGCCAGCTGCTTTCAATTTGGAAACATTTCCAAACCATACCCTGTTCAAGCCTCTTTGAAACTGCGTGCACCCATGGTTTCAATCAACCACTGCCAACACCACTTCCGCCCCGGGCTCGTGCAACAGTGCAATTAATTAAATAACAGTGCATATAGGCATAAATTTTGACCAGTTCGAATTTTTGTGCATGTTTCATTTTTATTTATTTTTGATCAACCTACTTGCTTATTTGCAAAAATAAAAGAAGGTAATCACTAAATAAATGTGCAAAATACAGGTTCCGCCTCAAGGGCGCCTTTTAAAGTACAAGTTAAATTGTTTTGGACAATACACACATTTTGTCTAAAAATAAAGCAAAAGAGGACTACTCAGAGTCCTGCTCGTCATCCGAGCACTCAATGTACTGCCCCGCAGCAGCCGGGTCCACTGAGGACAAATAATCTTCAAATTCCTCCAGGCGGGAATACGAGAAAGGCCGCCTCTGCGCCTGCGACCCCTAGGAATCTCCCTATTCGTACCCCGAGAACGAAGAGTGATGAGCTCCGAACCCTGCCGTCTTGCCAGAGAACTGGCCGAATCCCTGCGTAAAGTCCGCCCCACCAGTCGTAGAGGCAGACGAATCTCTCGGCCTAGACGGCCTCGGCTCATGCACAATCGCACTCCTCCGGGAATTGCACCGCAAGAACTCCACGAGTCTCCTGGCGTAATTGGCCCACCTGTCCAACTATCTCACAGTCTGGTTGTACGTACGGCCAGACACCTGCAATCCAGGAAAGTCGTCAAAAGACAAACAGACAGCACAGATGTAACATTTGCAGAATGCTACTATCAAGTATAGGAAATCAAATCAAACCACTAACCATAGCATTGGGGTCCACTCTGTACCGAGGCCTCATCTCCTCCAAAATAGGGATCACCAATCGCCTGCGAGAACCATCCAGCCCCTCATACACCAGCCTAGCGCGAGGGAGCGGGTAGTCTCGGGGATATCCAGGGCCCTCGCCCTCCCTGTGCAGCACCTGCGGGCTCCTCAGCCTCGTCCTCAAGAAGATGTCATAGTCGGCACCCTCTATGATAAACTCGGTATAGAACACGCCCTGTCTTTACCGCTCCAGATCCACCATCGGTATCAACAAAGGATGCTGCATGTGTGGAGGTGGGTCCATCGGCACCATAGGAAGGGACCCTGGACCATGCTGATAGGTCACCCTCTCCCCCAGATACATCACGTCACAATGAAGCCCCACTAGAAGCTTCAGTCGATGTGTGACCTCCCTAGCAGCCTCAACCACAACAACGTTAATCTGGCTCCACCAAGTCAGCTGGATCCGCGCATAAAACTCTCGACTCAGGGCCAGAGATACCTCCTTGTAAGTCAGCCGAGTACCCTCCCTCGATCTCCCACACCAGCGGAACAAGGACTCATACGCCTCCTTGATCTCCCATCTCTGCGGGTGGAACACCTCCAAAGCCCACACCTGTCAAGCACATGGAAAGTTATGTCAGCTACAAAGCAGATATATACGAGTACAAAATGAGACAAGGAAGAGAAAAAGGCGGGAACTTACATCCAAAGCAAACGAAAAGCAGCATAAGGTGTTCTCCTCTCCCCGCAAGAACCTATCTAAGGCATGGTAGAGCTCGGCCAGTCTAGCCTCCCCCCATGCAAACCACCTTATGACATCCAAATCAGTCAGCGAGCCAAGTAGAGGGAAGTGACAGGATGTGTCAGAAGTAGGAAACAGGGTCGCTGACAAGGAAAACCATATAAACCCTCGAGCCAGACGCTCTGCGGTCATCCTCGAAGACCCCTACGAATAAGCAATAATCCCCCTCCTCAGATGAGTCTCCATCGGCCCGTACCGAATACCCAAGCCCCTGGCATCGGTAATATCAAAACCCAACAGATTCGACAACTGCCCCGAGGTGTAGCCATCCACCCACACCAGCGTGTTGCCCCAGAATGGCAACCCAGTGATCGCCGCAAAGTCAGTGGGAGTCACAGTCACCTCCCCCCACCTGAAGTGAAAAGTGTGGGTCGTGTCCCACCAATACTCGCTCAAAGCAATATACAAGGCCCTCGCCCTCTGCGTTGAAGCCACCGCGGCTACTGCGCTGATGAATCCAGCCAAACCGGAGTCAACCACAAGCTGCTGTGGACTCCTCTCTCCATCCCGAGCCTCGTCTGGAAGTATCTCCCACAGTGCTCTAACTTCCTCGAAGGCTCCCCGGCTCTTCAAGTTACGAACGTCAACTGTCCCTCGCCCCTGCAGGTGAACATGACAAGAATACGTTAATAACAGAAACGACATCAACAGAGTGCACGAACGCATGTCAAAATGATGCAACACAGATATAATTCTCATTTTCCTAAAATATGTTCATCCCAGTTGGAGTATTAACGGTCCAAAATCTCAAAATTTCAAAACATTTTGAAAACTCCGTCGAATCCGAAAATTTCAAAACATTTCGAAAACTCCATCGAATTCGAAAATTTCAAAACATTTCGAAAACTCTGTCGAATTCGGAACTTTCAAAACATTTCGAAAACTCCGTCGAATCCGGAACTTTCAAAACATTTCGAAAACACAGTTGAATTCGGATATTTCAAAACATTTCGAAAACTCCATTGAATTCGGAAATTTCAAAACATTTCGAAAACTCCGTCGAATTCGGAACTTTCAATCATTTCGAACATTTCGAAAAATTACTCCGTCCCGAATTAAACTTACTTTAATTTTGGAAAACATCTCTAGGCATGGAATTTTGCAACCAAAATTTTTATGTCATCTACCCATAGGGTCAATTGAACTACACTCTAGTCAATTTCGACAAAGGCGCATAGCAAAGTCAAAAACCCCAATTTGGGCACCAAGAACCCTAACTCATTTCTAGTCAAATTCCTAACATTTAAAGAATGCACATTCTTAAAATTAACGGAATTTAGAGAATGTTTACCTGTCTTTCGATCCCTCCCTTGGATTTGTGAGTGTCCCGAGCCGGATAAAACTCCGATGGATCCACGGGAAGAACGGTGGTTCGAATGGTCCTCACCAACCTCGTTCTTTCGTTGTCGGTCCTCCTATGGCGAGCCATTGGTCCCAAACCGGCATCCATGTTGATTTTCCCTTGAAAATTTGCGCAAAACTCGCAAAATGGGGGAGATTTTCTTCTCTCTTTTCTCTCTCCCTCGCCTGAAAAAATGGGGAAATGGTTCAGTTTTGCGTCGGCCTTGGCGCTGATTTGAACCTGGTCATATTCAGGTTGAGTCTGGCCGGACACTTTTGCAGCTGAAAAGATTCCTTGCCAATTTGGCCCCTCAGCTTCTCGCAGTTTCAATTTTACCCCTTTTGGCCCCCAAAAGTGTAAAATTTCCCCAAGTTAGACCTTTCTTACACCCCCTACCCCGAGGTCAAGTCCCGTTAGCCTCTCACTAACGTCCGTCTCCAGACGTTAAATTCCCAGTTAGTTTTCACTAACGTCCGTCTCCAGACGTTAAATTCCCAGTTAGTTTTCACTAACATCCGTCTCCAGACGTTAAATTCCCAGTTAGTTTTCACTAACGTTCGTCTCCAGACGTTAAATTCCCAGTTAGTTTTCACTAACGTTCGTCTCCAGACGTTAAATTTCCAGTTAGTTTTCACTAACGCTCGTCTCCCGACATTAAATTTCCAGTTAGTTTTCACTAACTTTCGTCTCCAGACGTTAAATTTCCAGTTAGTTTTCACTAACGTTCGTCTCCAGACGTTAAATTTCCAGTTAGTTTTCACTAACATTCGTCTCCAGATGTTAAATCTCAAATCGACGTTTGACATTCAAACGCTCATTTCTGTCCCAAATCGACGTTTGACATTCAAATGCTCATTTCCATCTCAAATCGAAGTTTGACATTCAAACACTCATTTCTGTCCCAAATTGACGTTTGACATTCAAACGCTCATTTCCGCCCCAACCGACGTTTGACATTCGAACGCTCAGTCCCGTCTTCGGACATCAAATCACAATTCCGTCTCCCAACGTCAAAATTCCCATTGGTTTTCACCAACATTCACTTCCCCGGCCGCCAGTCGTAAGCCCGATCATCCCACTTCAGCGGCCATCAAGGTAAGCCCGCGCAACAATCCCTCTTCGGCCGTCTTCGTAAGTCCGAATACCTTTTCACTCCAGCAAGTGGACATTCATCTCCCCAGCCGCCAGTCGTAAGCCCGATCATCCCACTTCAGCGGCCATCAAGGTAAGCCCGCACAATAATCCCTCTTCGGCCATCACCGTAAGCCCGAACACTCTTCCCCAGCAGGATCCTAAGACCATCCGTCTAAGAAGAAACGTCAATCAATCCCCTCAGTTCCTAACTGGCTTTATTAGAACTCTGGACGCTTTTCCCCAGCAATGTGTCGGTCTCTCCCGAGACCACATCTCGTTCCTAACCCCATCGTTAGAACGTCAATCCTTTCGTGTTGTTAATAACGCCAGTTTAACACAACCAGTCCCGTCATTTCCACCCTATCCCTAGCGGATAAACCTGGCCATCATCATAAGTCCAGCACCCAAGGCACGAACGCCTTCGTCTCAGGATAAACACATCCTCGTAACTCCGGTCTGAGGCACCATACGCCCTCATATGTTTCAGCAACTCCGATCTGAGGCGCCACACGCCCTCGTAAGTTTCAAGTAATCTCGGTTTGAGGCGCCACATGCCCTCGTATGTTTCATGTAATCTCGGTCTGAGGCGCCACACGCCCTCGAAGGTTTCAGAAATCCCAGGTTCAAATGCCTCACAATAGTCTCCATTCAGGTTCAGATGCCTCGCAATGGTCCTCACTCAGGTTTAGATGCCTCACAACAGTCTCGCTTAGGTCAAGGTCCCCACGCGCAGTTCATTGCACCTACGAACTATGATCGGCTTGATTCCCGCTCGGGATACGTAGGAATCCTTTCGTTAAGGGTCCAGCCAGCTGATCGCCCAGGTCTTTCAAAGTAAGGCATCCCCCGATTTGGATCTTTATCTTTTTTCAAACGACCCCACTTCCTTCGAAAGTGACGTCGCTGAGGGGCTAACTGTAAGTACCCAAATCCAGATCGCCAAAATCCATTAGAAGTTAACCGGAATCCGTTAACTGGCCTGTTCCAGGTTAACCGAAACCCGTTACGCTCCCCGTTCTCAAGCCAAAGAGACGTCTCGGGACTGCCCCGTGCATCCCAACGTCGAAGCGTACTCAACACACGTCGTCGCACATAAAAGTACAGCTTCTCCTGAAAAATGCACTTTCCGGCACTTTTCGGGGGCGTTTCAGACATTTTCCGGACAATTATTTAAAAAAGGGGACAAAATCGGGGATAATGGCACGATATTTCATGCCCTAGGTGAGTCACAGGACACATGGCACGCATGCCACAGCTCCCTTATCAACCTCAATCAGATTTTAATGTGAAAAGACTAAAATACCCCTGATATGCAGTCCAAGTCCGGCCGAACTCTTTTGCAGATAATCCAGAATTGCCAGCAAGTCCCTCCAGTTTCCAAAGTTTCACAAAAACCCCTGGAATTCAGCCTAAGTCCGTCCGGACTCTTTTGCAAAATTCACCTATAAATACAGAGGTCTGTTAACAACAAAAGAAAAAGAAAAACTTACTCCTTTCTCTCCACAACCACGGCCCAAACCCTTTTCAACCCCTTCCGAGCCTCGTTTTGCCTCGATTTGCATAAAAACTCCGCATTTCAACCAAACACGAACCAAAACACCTCGAAACACCGTTCCAAATACTAAATCATATCCCGTATACGCCTCCCGAGTCAAAAGAGTTAACCCCTAGCCATAGGTAACACTCTCACTCCCTAAACTCTCATTCTGTCTCGGTTTACGTGCCAGTCACTACAACCGTTTCGAACGACGTTATTGAAATGTAGACGTCACCGTCTAATGGGGTCCGATACATTTTAGTCCTTGATCCTCTTCTCTTCCCGTAAGAGAAGTAATCTCGGGTTAAAACGGCGTTCCGGCCCCATTCCGTTACTTTTATGTCATTTACAAATTTTGAATCGTTTGATCCGTCGATCGTCATTTACTTTCATGTCATTTACAAATTCCGGATCGTTTGATCCGTCGATCGTCATTTACTTTACGCAACTTTACAATTTCGAGTCGTTTGGCTCGTTGAACGCACTTTACAATTCCGGGTCGTTTGATTCCGTCGATACCGCACTTTAAATACTATCATTTACAAGTCCGAGCCGTTTGGATCGTGATAGTATTTACTTATCAAAGTCCGAGTCGCAAAAATGATTCATTGATCGCATATCATTTAATGCTTTTATCCCATAAAATCGCTAACAATGTAATGCCCGGTTCAAAACCGGAGTTCGACATTTGAACTCCCATTCAAAACGCGCGAAATGAAGTTTGGCATCCAAACGATCATCTTCAAACTCAAAAATCCGACGTTTGACATTCAAACGCTCTTTTCTTAAAAGTCAACATTTGACAATTAAGTTAAAAGATCAAAATCAGCATTCGTGTCACTTTTCCTAAAAAACTTCAAAACCGACGTTTGTCATTCAAACGCTCGCCTTTTCAAACAGAATCACAAAAATCAGCGTTTGACATTCAAACCAAGATTAAGCCAATCATTCAAGCCCCCATTTTCAAAATGCAAACAAACACACACACACACACACACGCAAACATTTTCGAGAAAGGTAGAAAGACTTGTCATACGAGGCGTTTCGGGTGATCTCAAAATACTCTTCCTGAAACGTAACGTGACCTCCGAATCTAACAATCACTGGTACTCAAAAAATCTTTTTCCTCGTTTTTGCTACCAATAAAAATGACACCCCCTTTTAAAGTTTTTTCCTAAGTTTTTGCTACCAATAAAAACGACACCATTTTCACTAAAGCCGTTTTTCAATGTTTTGGGCTCAAAATACAAAACCGCGTGGCGACTCCTCTCCTTCCCGAAAGCGAGGTCTCAAACACCAACCAACCCCGTGAAAGACAACCGCCTTTTCGCCGCGCGCGAAAAATCCGAATAATTTCAAAAGGGTATGTTCAGGTTTCGACCAGAAGCATCCATAGCCCAAGCTTACATTGCAGCTGAATCACTCACCTTTTATTCTATGTATCTACGTAATGTTAATACCACTTTTAATCAAGTACCAAGGCATGACGATGGTGGTACACAGACAACAATTATCTTTGTCTTCTCACAAATCGCCCGACCATTTGGGAAAGAAAGTAATCCACAACTTTTACCTCTGAAGACATGTAGGTTGCACATTGGTTTTGTTTAAACAATTGCGTAGAAGTTGCCCCGTTCATGGCTGAGCATATAGAGTTGATGAAAAGTATGTACCATGCTAACTCTTATTATGATCAACACCGTCAACAATTTTCCAAATAGTTTCGTAAACGTGTAAGTAAATTGTTCACTTTAAACCTTACTTAAGTATAACCATAAAATAATTTTAAATTCTAATTAAAAATATTGTTTTGATTTATACGTAAGTGTGCCCGCATAAATTTATAATTATATTTTCCAGCAGTTGATAACTTCAAGAACGTTTATGTCAGTCAGGCCAAATAACCCGAATGCAACCATTTTATACGTAAGCGTGCCCGCGGAAATTTATAATTATATTTTTCTTTTAACTTATTTACTCCCTCCGTTCCAAACAGTTAATTAATTGTCTTTAATCAAGGTTTTGAAAGTCAGTAGTAGTAGTGATTTTTTTTCTTTAACCATTCAGAAGGTTTTCCTTGAATATACATAAGTTCAATAACTTGGTTAACTTCTATCACCTAAAACATATACTACTCATTACCAAAATTCATAGAAAGATAGTCCAGAACATGGTAATGAGTGGGTTTTACACTCATCCATTTAGTACTTTATAAACTTATTCTTAGCTTAATCCTTGAGTTTTGTGTGTTTTAATGGGTGTTTTTAGTGTTTATTTAGTTTTCAGGGGTCCAAGTGAAGATTGAGCAAATTAGAAGCATTTTGTGGTCACTTTGGAAGTTCAAGGGTCAAACTGTAATTTTTGAAAGTTCAAGGACCTAGTTGCAAATTTGGAAAGTTAGAAAAAAAATTAGTTTTCTGGAAAGTCTGGGGCAAAGCGAAAATATGGAAAGTTCTAAGACAAGGTGCAACAGAAATAGGGGTGTAATCTCGGGCGGGTTACCCGTGACCCGACTCGAACTCGACCCGGAAAAGGTAACCCGACTCGAGCTCGGTAACATTTAGCGAGTCGAGCTCGGCAGCTATATTGAGTTCGTCAAGATTGACCGAGTCGGGCCGAGTGTACTCGCAACTCGATCGAGTACTCGCTTTTGACTCGATTTCATATACTTGCACCCCAGATCTACATACGAGTTCTTTAAATCTAGAGAAAATTTCTCTAATCCGGCAATACTCTTGACTATTTCTCTGAGAAATAGTTTGATTTAAAAATATTTTTTGATTTTGAGTATTAGAACGAATGAAGTAGGGATGGAGAACAAAAATTTAAAGAGAAACAAAAATAGAAAAAGATGAAGATGAACGTGATTAATGGTGTGGGCGGCGCTTTTTGGAGAAGAGAAAGGGATGCGACTGTGAGAGAGATAGGGATGGAGAAGAGATAGGGATGGAGAGTTTGGTTCATTTAATGGTTCATTTAATATTTTAATTGGTAGTAGTGGGCCAAAAAAGAAAACGACCCAAATTTCAAAATTTTCACAGCAAACCCGACATTACCCGTGGACACCCGCCGAGTTTCATCCGGGTCGAGTTCGGCCCAACTTTTTGATACTCGGCCCGACTCGACTTAAACCCGACTCGTTTAAAATTTTAAAGGGCATGACTCGAATCCGGCAATACTCGACTCAATTCGACTCATTTTACAGCTCTAAACAGAAATGTTTATAATGACCAAAATGCAACAAAAGGCGAAGATGCAATTATGTGACGAACCGAATCAAAGGGAGGTCCTAACCCAAGGCATCACATTTGGGCCAATTGCTGATAAAGGCTAGCATCCTGGCCGAGACATCCAAGGCAATTGATCCAAGGCTGAAGCACAAACAGGGCCAAGGAATGCTGCAAGGGAGCTAGGCTAGTTTGGGCTTGGTTTAACTGGCGACTGTTCATGTTTACTGGTGACTATTCATGTTACACGCCTAGGAATATATAAGCCGCCATTGTTTTGTTTTCAAGGGGGGATTTTTAGAGATAATATTATCATGTTATCATCTTCTTACATTTTTTTCTTGGTGTTCATCATGTTTTTCATGGGTAGCTAAACATCTAGTTCTTGAGATTGGAGGTAACAATTTTATGCTTTAAGTTTTTATTTTCATCATTTTCATTGTAGACTTAGATTTATCAAGTAGATTTTAATGGAGTATTGAAATATTTATGTTGAATGCCATATTTGTTCTTGACTATTCTTGAATTATAATTGTGAATCGCCAAATTCTCAATTGTAATTAGTCTTTGGTTGATAATGACAATTTGTTGAATCCCCGCCAAAAGATTCATAAGAATTCTGGTTCTTGTTGTTCTTCTTTTCTAAATGGGTTTCTAATTAATCTATGAACGGCCCAATGGAATAGATTAATTGGAGACACTTGATTTCAAATCACCCGCCTAAGCGTCCCAATCATAATTTTGTAAGAACGAACCCCAAGTATACTTTGATTGATGATTATTGAAATTTGAGCATAATTGTGAACCCAATCCCGGGAATTCCATTTTATTATTAAAATCTCTTCTAATCAAATTTAGTTATTTCTTCAAAAGCATTAGTTTTTAAAACAAAAATATCCTCATTTTTTTTATTAAACATTTGTTAGAGCAATAATTTTTTCTACTTTGAATACGTGTCTCGGTGGTTCGATCCTATATCTACAAATCAATTGTAGGTAGTTTGAGTTGGAATTTACTTTTGACGCATTTCGACAGTCATCAAAATTTGGCGCCGTTGCCGGGGACGCATTTTTTTAAAGTTGATTTAATTATTTGCTATTGTGAATATTACTTTGTATATATTTTTTGTTTTAACTTGGTGTTGCAGATTTGAATGTTTGGTCGTCGGTCACTACATCCAGAGTTGTTACCAATTGACCACAACATCCATCGCATCAACAAGAGAAAGCAACCAGAACCAAGTGATACAGAAAGTGAGTTAATTTATTCTGAACAGTCTGAAAATACCGACTCGGAAGAGGAAATTAAAATGGCGAAAGATAACCCACCACAGATGATGGGTGATTTTGCTCGTCCTGTGATTGAACCATCACCATCGTGCATCGTGCTCCCACAAGCGGCAAGGAACTATGAGTTGAAGAACCTTCATTTCAACATGCTTCCTTCATTCCATGGGATGGCATCGGAGGACCCAATAACCTTTATGTGAGATTTCTATAGCACAGTGCAAGGTTTTCCATTGGGGCAACTAACCGAAGAGCAATTGAGAATGAGGTGCTTTGCTTATACTTTGAAAGATGCTGCTAAGGCATGGTTTATGGAACTTGCTCCTGCCTCTCTTAACACTTGGACGAATGTTTACAACAAGTTCATGGCAAAGTTCTATTCTCATCAAAAGACATCCGATTTGAGGTCCAAGATAATGTCTTTCAATCAAAGCATGGTGAAGCTTTTCATGAAGCTTGGGATAGATTCAAGATGTTGTTGGTTCAGTGTCCTCATCACGGGTTTCCTTTAGCCATTTTAAATCAAGCTTTCTATGATGGGTTGACTCAACAAGGTCAAGCACAAGTGGATAATGCAGCAGGGGGTGCTATGGGTGAGAAAACAACGGATGAAACAAAAGCTTTGTATGAGAGACTTGGCATGAATTCACAACAGGAAAAAGTGTGAGAGGAGGTAGAAGAGGTGTTTATGAGGTCGAGTCCAATGATATGTTAGCACAACAAGTTTCGGCATTGACTTCAAAAATGAAGAATTTCATGGGGATGATGACGAGAAAAGGTCAAGTTCAAGGTCGAAGTCAAGGAGAGAGTAGTTCGGGCACAAGTTGCATAATTTGTAATTTAAATACCCATGATATTATGGGGTGTCCATTGCGAGATCAATTTCCAGAATTTCTTGAGCAAGCCAACGCAATGAATTCTTTCCAACCAAGAGTGCGAAATGATCCATTTTCCAACTCTTATAACCCGGGTTGGAGGAATCATCCCAACTTTTCATGGGGAAGAAATCAAGGACAAGGTCAGTTTCAGCAACAATACCAACCACAGATGCCACAACCGCAGCAACAAGGGCCTAGGAGGCCAAGTGTGAAGGAAACTTTGCAGAAGTTTATTGTGGCCTCGCAACAAAATCAGGTGGCCATTGACCAAAGAATGGGGAACCAAGAAGCTTCAATGAAAAATCTTGAGAATCAGCTTGGTCAAATTGCCGAGGCACTCCAAAAGCACACTCTGGGTACACTTCCAAGTCAACCGAAACAAGCTAAGGCCGTCACCCTAAGGAGTGGTAAGACTCTTCAGGAGGTACACTCTTCTCCTTCTCTTTTAGATAATACTAATTTACATGAGAATGAAGTTGGGGCGGAGGAACTAGTTGAAGTGACTCCCGATGAGAAACTTCCAACTCCACCTCTTAAGCCATATGAACCTCCTATCCCTTTCCCTGGTAGATTGGTCAAGAATAAGGTTGAAACACAATTTAAAGAGTTGTATGACATGCTTTCTAGGGTGAATATAAATTTACCATTGCTCAATGTGATTAAGAATATTCCTTCATATGCTAAATTTTTCAAGGAATTGAGCACTAATAAAAGGAAGTATGCACCGAATGAAAAATTGTGGTTTCGAACCAAGTCAGTACTGTTTTTGATAAAGATTTGCCTCCTAAGCTTAAAGACCCCGGTAGTTTTAATTTTATGATTTCTTTGGGGGACTCTAAGAAAGTGAGGGCAATGTTAGATTTAGGAGCCAGCATTAATTTGATGTCATATTCTTTGTTTGTTGAGCTTGGGTTGGGTGAACTAAAACCTACTACTATGACTTTGCAACTTGCTGACCGTTCGGTCAAATATCCTAAGGGAGTAGTAGAAGATGTTTTAGTTCAAATTGATAAATTGATTATTCCTGTGGACTTTGTGGTTCTTGATATGGAGAGAGAGGCTAGTGGTGTGAATGATGTCCCTGTTTTGCTTGGGAGACCTTTTATGGCTATCGCAAATGCGGTAATTAATGTGAAAGATGGCAGTTTGTCCTTGACAGTCATGGATGAAATTGTTAACTTCTCTATTTTTGATTCCATGAAAAAGCCATATGAGGTCAATGAATGTCTCTTTTGTGATATTTCTGATAATTCTCTTTTACTTGAGCCTGATTTTGAGAGCTCTCTTATGTCTGAGTTTGTGAATGAGTTAGTTACGGAAGGTTTTTTTATAAAAATGAGGCGAGGGAAATTCTTGCTGACATGGATGTTACGGAGGAAGTTACTGAAAAGGTTCCTGTGGAATCTTTAGGTAATTTTAATCCTAAGCATTTACCGTCTATTTTCTTTCCTCTCGAGTTAGGACTTAAACAACTTCCGTCTAGCTTGAAGTATGTTTTTCTTGGTAGTAGTGATTCTTTGCCTGTTATTATTGTCGCGGATTTAACAGAATTGCAGGAAAGAAAGTTGCTTGATGTGTTGAAGCGGCATAAGTCCGCAATTGGGTGGACAATGAGTGAAGCCATACATAGATGGAGTTCCAAAAGCAAGGGAGGTTGAATGTGTTGAGTTGAAAGATCCATAATTGGAGAGAAGGTCATTCAGTCGAGCTAACGACGTTAAACAAAAGTGCTACTTGGGAGGCAACCCAAGGTGAGTAGTCTAATTTGTAGTTCCTTTAAAGTTATTTGTTCCTTTGTTTTTCATCACTTTGAGGACAAGGTAATAATTAAGTTTGGGGGTGTAAAGTTTCTTAGCTTAGATTTCATTGTTTTCATTTAAATGTTTTCAATTTAAAAAAAAAAAAGTTGAGTCAATTTATTTTAATTTATTTTGTTTTAATTATTTTAATTTAGTTTTATTATTTTGGTGGATATTATGCTTTGGTTTTATTTTTGTGGTGGCGTGCAGATTTTAGTGGAACCAGTCGATGCTAAGGGAGTTTGGCGTGATCACAGGAAAGTGTTGTGTGACCACGCAAATGTCTCAGCTTAGGAAAGGGATTGATACAGGGAGTTTGGTGTGATCACACAAAAACTTTGTGTGACCACGCAAATGTCTTGGCCTTGTTGTGGAATGTATATGCCTTGTTTGTGTGCCCACGCCAAAAATGTGTGTGACCACACAAATGTTGCTGATCAAAAGTGGCTACCATAGAGCGGGGACACAAAGGTCATTTACAATTAAAAAAAAATTGAAAATTGAAATTGAAAGGTCCCCCAACCTTTCAATTCTTCATTCCTCCTCTGCCATTTCACCGCCGATCCCACTCCCTCCACATTTTCCGTTACCAGCTTCTCCCTCTTCCCGTCCATTACCATCTCAGAACCCTAACCCTCTCCACTCCAGATAAACCCTAACCCTCTTTCCCAAAACCTCCCCTCCTTCCTTGAACCAGCCAACAACCCCCCTCACCATTACCAGCAAAACCCTAACCCTCCTCACGTCTTCCCATGATCAAGCCATCAAAAAAATTGAAGGATTAGAGACTGAGTTGCAGGATTTGAAAGATGAAAACTGCCGGCTGAAGGAGATTCAAGGCAAATCAAGTTGGTTCCCCAGTGCTATTCTCGATGGTTATGGCCAAAAGTTCAAGGATACTGGTAAACCTTTCTCTGGTTCATTCTTATGGGGATCCAGTAAAAATGAAAGTGGCATTGTGCCTCAAGATTCTTTGATGCACAAAGATGCTTGGGAATCTTTTGGTGCATATAGAACTGAAGAACATGATATTCTTGAATCAGAGGGCGGGTGAATTGGTAATTTCCCGAGAAATATAAATGTGGAGAAGTTGGATGCACGGGTGAAGAACATTGCCCGTACTGCGGGTCTCTCGTCTGATTGACTTTGTAAGTATCTCATCCTTTTTATTTATGTTTTTTATTCACATTAGGGACAATGTGCACATTAAGTTTGGGGGTGGGAAATGTATATACTTTGTGTTGGTGTTTTTTAGGTTAGTTTTTATTAAAAAAAAATGAAAATGAAAAAAAGTAGTTAGCTATGTCCTTTTCTTGTATAGTCAAAAGTTTTGTTAACATTCTTTGTGTTCCCCATAATTGCATGTGATCTGTTGTGACCGCTAATGAGGATAATGTGGTGTGATAATCTGTATATGCAAGTCTTGGTATATTTTCGATTAATTTTGGTACATTGCTTAAAGGTTATAGTTGTGTCATAAATCTCTTAATTAGTCTTTTTATAATCTCTTTATTGATAATTTTGGTCTCTTTTATCAAGTTTCGAGTACACTATCATCTTTTAATTTATTGAATTTGTTTGCTAAATAGCAACATCATGAAAATCAAAATATGGGTACTCCTTAGATGTGTATGGAATTATGTGATGTGACACCCCCTTGTTGGCTTGTATAAATTTAAAGTGAAATCAAATGGAAGGGGAATGAGAGCAATGGCAATTCAACTGATACTCGGTGATACCTCCAAACGTGTAGATTAATTGGTTAGGGATTATTCTATCTTAACCAAATTTCTGGGTATGCAGTAACGTTATGGAGGAAGAGCTTTACCGCCGTGATGGTCCGTACCAAGCTCGATACCGAAGTGGCTAACTCTCGACCTTTAAATAAATATTCCTAAAGTAGCTCGGGGCTCGGCGTTCGCTGCGACGATGCTTCCTTGCCAAATAGGAGTATAAAGTAATAAATCTCTACCTAGTATTAGGGGCATGGAGTTCGCTGCTACAGTGTACCCTATTTGAACGATAGAAGATCTTAATGTAATGTGCTTAAATGATCAAGTTTGGGGGGTGTAAGTGGTTGTTATGTTGTGAAATTGGAGGGAGCATTCATGATTTGTTTTTTTGAAGTGTTGCTATTTGATAGATAAAGTCAAGAAAATAAAAGATGAATGGTGTACTTAGCTTTATAAAAATAGATCTTGTTTGAAAACAAAGGGAGAGATGATATTCACACATAGAGATTTATGGCATGATTATAATGATTAAGTAAGATATCACAATTAATGGGAAAATATATT
Source organism: Adenophora triphylla var. japonica (assembly GCA_022495995.1). Taxonomy (NCBI): domain Eukaryota; kingdom Viridiplantae; phylum Streptophyta; class Magnoliopsida; order Asterales; family Campanulaceae; genus Adenophora; species Adenophora triphylla. The sequence goes on along the minus strand of JAFEMH010000147.1, from coordinate 923,018 downwards.
GATAATTGCATAGTTAAAGGTATTTTATCCCGCGATTGATTGTAATTTGTGATTTATGCAATTGTGGAACAGGCAAGAATGTGGGGACATAGTTAATTATCGGGTAGAGTAATTTGTTTTTAGTTTTGTGTCAGTTTAGTTTTATATTGTTTATATTGTTTTTAGTGTTTACTCGAGGACTAGCAAATGTATAAGTTTGGGGGTATTTGATGAGTGGGTTTTACACTCATCCATTTAATACTTTATAAACTTATTCTTAGCTTAATCCTTGAGTTTTGTGTGTTCTAATTAGTGTTTTTCTAGTTTTCAGGGGTCCAAGTGAAGATTGAGCAAATTAGAAGCATTTTGTGCCCACTTTGGAAGTTCAAGGGCCAAACTGTTGTTTTTGGAAGTTCAGGGACCTAGTTGCAAATTTGGAAAGTTGGGAGAAAAAATTGGTTTTCTAGAAATCAGGGGCAAAGCGAAAATATGGAAAGTTCTAAGACAAGGTGCAACAGAAATTTTTATAATGACCAAAATGCGACAAAAGGCGAAGGTGCAATTATGTGACGAACCGAATCAAAGGGAGGTCCTAACCCAAGGCATCACATTTGGGCCAATTGCTGATAAAGGCTAGCAGCCTGGCCGAGACATCCAAGGCAATTGATCCAAGGCTGAAGCACAAACAGGGCCAAGGAATGCTGCAAGGGAGCTAGGCTATTTTGGGTTTGGTTTAACTTGCGACTGTTCATGTTTACTGGTGACTGTTTGTTGGAAATGGGTAACGGAAAGTTAAGTTTGACTTAACGTGGACCCAAGATTCTAACGAAGTTTGTTAATTCGTTAACGAGACTTGTTACAAAATATATTCTACATTTGTTGTAGATTACTAAACTCATTTAATGTCTCAAAACCATTTAGGGTGAATGAGAATTAATGACAAGTGGTTTTTGTAACTTAACGAGAGTTAAATAAAGGGTTAAAGTTAACTTGAGTTGACTTGGACTGATCCAAATTGGTTTTGGGTCACAACTGTTCCCAAAAGGTTTTCGTGACCTTTCAGTTCTGGGCTTAAGCGCGGTCGCGCTCCAGCCTAGAGCGGCCGCGCTGATTTAAGTAAAATCTTGGCTTGGTCTCGGCATGAGAGCGCAGTCGCGCTCAAGGCAAGAGCGGCCGCGCTCGTACGCAGAATCTGAACAGTTTTGGCACCTCTTGGAGTGAACAGCCATGAACCCTTTAACTTTATTTAAATAGTTTCCCTCCGAATTTCAATTTAGACATACAGTCATTTGAGCCTCTTTACCCTCTAGTGAGATTGATTAACATAGCCAAATCATTTCATCTTGTTGCATCAACTCCTTTCAAGTCCAAAGTTCAAAACATTGTGTTGTTCGTTAGATTAGTTATATTGGAGTGCTCCTTATAACTAATAGAAAAGTCATTTTATCTTACGAGAGTTTTGTTATTCAACCGTAAGCACCAGTGCGGGACAAATAACTCTTACGAAGATTGTATATAATACAAGACTCGACTTGTTTTTCTAGTTTTCCCAATCTCCATTAAATTCTTCGTCAGTTTTCTGTTAAGTTCTTGAAAAGCCATACAAAAGTCCAACAATCGTAAGAGTTATTTGCGCTTCTTTAAGATCTTCAAGATGGCAAATGAGAAAGACGTCTCCTCCTCCAGTCAAGGGAATGTTACGCCTCCTTCTCAAGGTGACACTACATTCAACCATGTTGCATCCACTCCTACTCCACATCACCACGGTCATGGTGAGAAACCCGCGAAATTAACTGGTGTGGATTTCAAGAGATGGTAACAGAAGATGCTCTTCTACTTGACCACCCTAAGCTTGCACCGCTTCTTAAAGGAAGATCCTCCGGCGGTGGAAAAAGGTGATCCCGACCTCCAAAGGCAAATGGCAAAGGAGGCTTGGGCTCACGGTAATTTTTTGTGTAAGAATTATATCTTAAATGGACTTGACGATGCACTATACAATGTGTATAGTACCGTCGAGTTAGCCAAGGCGTTGTGGGACACCTTGGAAAGGAAGTACAAGAAAGAAGACGCCGAGTCAAAGAAATTTGTCGTCGGTAAGTATCTTGACTTCATGATGGTCAATTCCAAATCAGTAACAACTCAAGTAGATGAATTCCAAATCATTCTACATGGGCTTGATGCCGAAGGGATGATCATGAATGATTCATTCAAGGTAGCTTCTATCATTGAAAAGTTGCCGCCTTCGTGGAAGGATTTCAAGAACTATCTCAAGCATAAACGCAAGGAGATGTCCTTGGAAGATATTGTTGTTCGTCTTCAAATAGAAGAGAACAATAGAATCAACGAGGCCAAGGTTGCTAAGGGCAAAATGGAGGCTAAGGTCAATCTCGCCGAGGCTAGCACAAGTGGCACAAAGAGAAAGTATTCCGAAAATGTCGGGAATGCTAAGAAAGGGAAGAAGAAGGGCTCTAAGAAGTTCAAGGGGTCGTGCTATAACTGTGGCAAACCGGGCCACATGGCAAAGGACTGTCGTCTTTCGAAGAAAGAGGCAAATAATGTTGACCACATGGACCTAGACTTTGCAGCGATGATCTTTGAGGCCAACGTTGCAAACTTGGAGGAGAATCCAAAAGCTTGGTGGATAGATACCGGTGCTACCCGCCATATTTGTGGTAACAAGGAAAGTTTCTCCTCCTATACTCCCATCTCCGGAAGAAAGCTCTACATGGGAAATTATGCGACCTCCGATGTTCAAGGCATTGGAAACGTGATTTTGAAAATGACTTCCGGAAAAGAAGTAACCTTGTTGGATGTGCTGCATGTTCCAGACATCCGTAAAAATTTGGTGTCCGGCGCTTTGCTTAGTAAGGCCTGTTTTAGACTAGTATTCGAATCCGACAAATTTTTACTAACCAAGAATGGTTTGTTTCTTGGAAAGGGTTACCTCTAGGAGGGCCTTTTTAAAAGGAATGTAATGACTGTGATCCGCCAAAGTGCGATGAATAAAAATTGTGTTTCTTATGTTTACTTGTCGGAAAGTTCTAATTTATGGCATGATAGATTAGAACATGTAAACCTCGACACCATTAAGATATTAGCAAGACAAGATTTAATCCAAATGACTAAATCCGACTCGACTAATAGGTGCGAAGTTTGTGTTGAGGCAAAAATGACGAAGTCGCCATTTAATGCCATACAAAGAAACACAACTCCTCTCGAGTTAATTCACACCGACATATGTGATTTAAAACTTGTGCAAACTCGAGGAGGTAAAAAGTACTTCATTACGTTTATAGATGATTGCACTAAGTACTGCTATGTTTATCTCTTAAGAAGTAAGGATGAAGCCTTAGGGGCTTTTGAGACTTATAAGAAAGAAGTTGAGAATCAACTTAACTTGAAAATTAAGAAAATTAGAAGCGATAGAGGTGGAGAATATGAAGCACCGTTTGAAGGACTATGTTGGGAATCCGGCATAATTCATCAAACAACGGCTCCATATACCCCTCAATCTAATGGAGTTGTTGAACGCAAAAACCGTACTCTCAAGGAGATGATGAACGCGCTTTTGATAAGTTCAGGCTTACCCGACAACTTGTGGGGGAAGCAATACTCACTTCTAATTATGTTCTTAATAAAATACCCAAGAAAGGTATTGATAAAACGCCCTATGAATTGTGGCATAATCGTAGGCCATGTTTTAAATACCTTAAAGTGTGGGGGTGTTTGGCCAAGGTTGAAGTACCTAAGCCTAAACAAGTCAAGATTGGTCCAAAGACCATTGATTGTGTTTTTATTGGATATGCCAATAATAGTAGTGCCTATCGGTTTATAGTGCACAAATCGAACATTCCTGATATGCATGTAGGAACTACTATAGAATCAAGGAATGCGGTATTCTTTGAAAATATCTTTTCGGCTAAGGACAGGAAAGATATAGGTTCTAATAAAAGAACACATGAATCTACAACCGGTCCTTCTCAAATAGAAGATGAAGAACCGAGACGTAGCAAAAGGGCAAGAGTGGAAAAGACTTTTGGTCCTGATTTTCTATCTTACATGTTAGAAAACGAATCAGCAACTGTTAAAGAAGCGTTATCCGGTACGGATAGTTCGTTCTGGAAAGAGGCTATTAACAGTGAAATAGAATCCATAATGCTCAACAATACTTGGGAATTAGTTGATCTCCCTCCAGGTTGCAAACCATTAGGTTGCAAATGGATCCTCAAACGGAAGTATAAGGCGGATGGATCAATCGAAAAGTACAAAGCTAGGCTAGTTGCCAAAGGCTTTAGACAGAAAGAGGGATATGATTTCTTCGATACATACTCCCCTGTCACAAGAATCACATGAATTCGTGTTCTCATAGCTATTGCAGCAGTGCATAATCTTGAGATACACCAAATGGATGTGAAGACTGCTTTCCTAAATGGAGAACTTGATGAAGAAATTTACATGGAACAACCTGAAGGGTTCGTGGTTCCTGGTAAAGAACGAAAGGTGTGTAAACTTGTAAAGTCCTTGTATGGACTAAAACAAGCACCTAAACAATGGCATGAGAAGTTCGATAGAACCATGTTGTCGAATGGATTCAAGATTAATGAATGTGACAAATGTGTCTACATTAAAGGAACATCTGAATCATTCGTTATCGTATGTCTTTATGTAGACAACATGCTCATAATGGGAAGTAATCATGATTTGATCATGAATACCAAAGGCATGCTCAAGAAGAACTTTGACATGAAAGACATGGGATTAGCTGATGTAATATTAGGGATAAAGATCTCTAGAACATCTGAAGGATTAGTTCTTTCACAATCCCATTACCTAGAGAATGTTCTTCGGAAATTCAATGTCTTTGATGACCCTCCGGCTAAGACACCGGTAGACTTGGCTCTACATTTAGCCAAGAACAAAGGGGAACCATTTTCTCAACTGGAATATGCAAGAATAATTGGTAGTCTAATGTACTTAACGAATTGTACACGTCCAGACATTGCATATTCAGTAAGCAAACTAAGTAGGTTCACAAGTAATCCTAGTACTGATCATTGGAAAGCACTAATGAGAGTACTAAGATATTTAAAGTATACATTAAACCATGGGATACTTTTCAAGAAATATCCAGCAATATTAGAAGGATACTGTGATGCCAATTGGATATCGGACACGAAAGACTCTAAGTCCACGAGTGGATATGTATTCACAATAGGTGGAGGAGCAGTGTCATGGAAATCCTCCAAACAAATGTGTATAGCCAGATCTACGATGGAATATGAGTTTATAGCTTTGGATAAAGCTGGGGAAGAAGCAGAATGGCTTAAGAACTTCCTGGAGGATATTCCTTGTTGGAGTAAACTCCGTGCCTCGTTATGATACATTGTGATAGTCAATCAGCAATAGGAAGGGCACAGAATAGTATGTACAATGGTAAGTCTAGACATATTTGTCGTAGACACAATACCATTAGACAGTTGATCAAGAATGGCGTTATCACTATTGATTATGTAAAGTCATGTGATAACTTAGCGGATCCGTTTACCAAAGGTATAAATCGAGATCAACTGTATAAACTGTTAAGGGGAATGGGTTTAAAACCCACAACAAAAGGACTTATAGCGGACACTCAACCTTGAGAAATGGAGATCCCAGGCCCTTGGTTCAATGAGACAACCAAGTTATAAGTTCTAGTAGAGTTGCTTGGAAACAATAACTCGGTTTATTAACCCGGAGATGTTGAATACTCATTCCCAGAACATTCAAGTACAAGCACATGCAGCAGTGGTAAGGATAAGTTGAGAAAACTTTTAATGATTTCTATACCTACGGGTGGAGTAGTGCATGATACTCCTTATAGTAAGAATCACCTATATAAACGAGAGGTAACTAGGACGCCTCTAAATGAACGCTTATGAATGAGATACGGTCCAAGACCGAAATGGACAAAACGTGAGAACAACTATTGTTAGAGTTGTTATTATGTGAGTATTATTGTCTTGGTATACATCCGACAGTCACTGGTTCAAAGCGACTCGCTACCAAATGACTAGTATATCCGATAATATTTCACTAGGGAGGATTCAAGGCCACAAGCTATCTATCCCGATGTAATAATAGTTCGCCAAAACTTTGGACGAAATTGCATTCATGCATTAATTGTCATTCATGTGGGGGATTGTTGGAAATGGGTAACGGAAAGTTAAGTTTGACTTAACGTGGACCCAAGATTCTAACGAAGTTCGTTAATTCGTTAACGAGACTTGTTACAAAATATATTCTACATTTGTTGTAGATTACTAAACTCATTTAATGTCTCAAAACCATTTAGGGTGAATGAGAATTAATGACAAGTGGTTTTTGTAACTTAACGAGAGTTAAATAAAGGGTTAAAGTTAACTTGAGTTGACTTGGACTGATCCAAATTGGTTTTGGGTCACAACTGTTCCCAAAAGGTTTTCGTGACCTTTCGCCCGGGCTTAAGCGCGGTCGCGATCCGCCTAGAGCGGCCGCGCCGATTTAAGTAAAATCTTGGCTTGGTCTCGGCATGAGAGCGCGGTCGCGCTCAAGGCAAGAGCGGCCGCGCCGTACGCGACCGAACAGCTTTGGCACCTCTTGGAGTGAACAGCCATGAAACCTTTAACTTTCTTTAAATAGTTTCCCTTCGAATTTCAATTTAGACATACAGTCATTTGAGCCTCTTTACCCTCTAGTGAGATAGATTAACATAGCCAAATCATTTCATCTTGTTGCATCAACTCCTTTCAAGTCCAAAGTTCAAAACATCAGAAAGAAAGTTGCTAGATTAGTTATATTGGAGTGCTCCTTATAACTAATAGAAAAGTCGTTTTATCTTACGAGAATTTTGTTATTCAACCGTAAGCATCAGTGCGGGACAAATAACTCTTACGGAGATTGTATATAATACAAGACTCGACTTGTTTTTCTAGTTTTCCCAATCTCCGTTAAATTCTTCGTCAGTTTTCTGTTAAGTTCTTGAAAAGCCATACAAAAGTCCAACACTGTTCATGTTACACGCCTAGGAATATATAAGCCGCCATTGTTTTGTTTTCAAGGGGGATTTTTAGAGATAATATTATCATGTTATCATCTTCTTACATTTTTTTCTTGGTGTTCATCATGTTTTTCATGGGTAGCTAAACATCTAGTTCTTGGGATTGGAGGTAACAATTTTATGCGTTAAGTTTTTATTTTCATCATTTTCATTGTAGACTTGGGATTATCAAGTAGATTTTAATGGAGTTTTGGAATATTTATGTTGAATGTCATATTTGTTCTTGACTATTCTTGAATTATAATTGTGAATCGCCAAATTCTCAATTGTAATTAGTCTTTGCTTGATAATGACAATTTATTGAATCTCCGCCAAAAGATTCATAAGAATTGTGGTTCTTGTTGTTCTTCTTTTCTAAATGGGTTTCTAATTAATCTATGAACGGGTCAAGGAAATAGATTAATTGGAGACACTTGATTGTAAATCACCCGCCTAAGTGTCCCAATCATTATTTTGTAAGAACGAACCCCAAGTATACTTTGATTGATGATTATTGAAATTTGAGCATAATTGTGAACCCAATCCCGGAAATTCCATTTTATTATTAAAATCTCTTCTAATCAAAGTTAGTTATTTCTTCAAAAGCATTAGTTTTTAAAACAACAAAACCCTCATTTTTTTATTAAACATTTGTTAGAGCAATAATTTTTCTACTTTGAATATGTGTCTCGGTGGTTCGACCCTACTTACCCTATCTACAAATCAATTGTAGGTAGTTTGAGTTGGAATTTACTTTTGACGCATTTCGACAGTCGTCACATGGTCCACATACTTGCTAGGGGATGAGAGTGGATACTTTATTCCTATATTGCAACTGGTCAAATAATTTTTGCTCAGATTAGTCCCTTCTGATGAAACTTGTTGTCAGTATATGGATACCTCCCTCAATATATACTATATGAAATCATCTTTGTAGTCACCCAACCAAGCTTTGGCCTTGTGCCATTAGAAATGTATCATTTACGTAGGTGAACCAAAATGAAAGTGTGACATTTATTTCGAGACAAAGTGAGTAATATAATTGGTTAGCTCTAATTAAATATTTTATTTATATAGGAGAAGATGCAGGAGAAGATAGCTGAGTTCAACCATGACAATGAATCTCAGTATCCACCCGATACTCCATTGGAAAATATTCCACTCCTTGATCCATCCGTAGGAGTTAAGATTTTGACAGAAACCCTCAAAGAATTGTGTTCGAGTGCTGGGGGTTATGTGAGGGGTTTGGGCCGTGGGATGGAACGGAATGTTAGACGTCGGTTGTCTCCTTCAACATCCGAAGCAACAATGTATTCACATGATGAAGTTAAGGAGCTAAAAGAAGAATTGGGAAATTCACTTGAAGAAGTGAAAGAGTTGAAATAAAAATTAACATCTCAATCTACCAAGTTTGATCTACTTGTTGCGCAGTTGTGTGCTAAGGGCATAACGTCTCTTGATGATTTTGTGGTTCCTCAACCTACTGCCACCATCAACACTCATTCGAATTCTCATTAACTTCAACAGAAGAAGCTGACACTTTTTTGAAACCATGCTGCCAATTACTAGCCAAGGCTTGATCTATGAAGAGAACAGAACTCTGTTTTGAACATCCTCCTTTTTTGCTTAACATTTTGAGGGAGGAAAAATTTGGGTATGTCAAGTATCAAGTATTAGGATGTTAACTTTATTGATAGTAGTACTAGTATAATATTGTGTAATAACTCTTAAATTTGCACTCTTTTGCTTTTATATAAGTGGCTTGGTTTGGGTTAAAAAATATATTCTGTACCATGAATTTCTTTTATGGCTTATTGTTAAATTTGAGAATTATTTTATTTTTATTTAAAATTGTATATTACAACATTAAAAAGAATTAAATGGCAATTTAGGCAACCACTCTTTAGTCACTTAAAACTTATTTTAAGCACTTAAAACTTATTTTTAGGTGACTAACTAATATATTGTAACTTTAAGAAAACTTAGGCAACTACATTTTAGTTGCCTAGGATATTGTTTAGGAGACAAAAAAAAAATAATAAAAAAAATTGGTAACCTTAAATATACTTGACGTGACGACATATTAGTCACCTAAATTGTATTTAAGTGACTAGTTTATTGGTTACTAACGAGCACACTTAAATGACTATGATGCTTGGACACCTTAAATTTGTCACTTAAGGCGAGGTGACCAATTCAAATTTGTCGCAAAATATATTGCAACATAAAGTTGGTTGCTACACTGTTTGTCACCTTAACTATCTTAGGTAACTAACTGAGAATTGGTCACTATAAACGATATTTTAGGTGACCAGCCATAAAATTGGTTATCAAAACTCTAAGGCTTCGGGCTTTGCGTGACGTTTTTTTGGCGACCAACTTTTGTCACTTTTGGTTTATAATAACTAAAAAGTTACTTAGGTGACCATTTTTCTTTGTCACCAAAAGGCTAATTTCTACTAGTGCCTTCTCCAACAAGGGTCCCGGGGGGGGGGGGGTTGGTGGTGGCCCCATCTGCACCCTCGGGCCGGTCCTGTGTCTACACCATGCGACTTAGGCATCATCTTTACAAAGTTTTTCAAAGTTTAGTTTTTTGTAATTTTCCATTTTACATGTTTTTTTTTGTAAATGCCATCTTTTTTAGTGAGTTTTTTGAAATTTCAGTTATCAGTTGTAAACAACCGATAACTGAAATTATCACATATTTGAGTTCATCAATGTCTTAAGAAATGTTAAACGATATTGTCATAATATGTATTGAGAAGGATATATTCAAAAATATTGATATTGGTAAAATTATTACTAATTTTCCATATTGAAAAGTTTGAAAAAAAATTATTTTTGTGATCATAATATTTGTTTCGTTCGTCTCTTTTTGTCCTATTTGAAATTTCAATTTATTAAAGTTTGATGAACTCTACTACTGCAAGGATTTCTCTGTCTTCTTCGTAGTTCTTAGTGCTTAGTTGTATTAGGATAATATTTGTATATTTTTTTTTAGTGATAATATAGTTTTTATTAATTTTAAAGATAAAGGCAATATATATATATATATATATATATATATATATATATATATATATATATATATATATATATATATATATATATAATGTAGACTATAAGAATTATGGGCCCTTCGCCAACAAGGGTCGGGCGGATGCCCCATCTGCACCTTGGGCCGGTCCTGAGTCTACGCCTATGACTGTGGCATCATCTTTACAAAGAGTTTTGATGAGCCCGGATCTGTTGGACCGGGTCCACGCTCGATCTGGTCCAAAGAATCAGTGACGTGGCATTTCCTATATCGCTGGAGTCAAGATCGAGGACAGATAGACCCCTGAGGTCAAGAACGCGCTCCTCTCCACATCATCCTACTCCAGACCGGAGGGATCCTGATCGCTGGCTGGGTGACCGTAGGAGGTATGACCGCTCCATCTGTGCCCGCGTATAATACCTTTGACCACGCCCAAGATGTTGACCGCGGGCTCATACCTGCCTCCCGATTAATGGCAAACCTTACTGAGCAAGTTAGCTTACTGGCTCTGACATGTAAGTTGCCGGCTCACTCCCATCGCATTTAATGCAGCTCAGACAGGCGCCTACTATTGCCATTAATGCGCCGCGCCGGATACACGGCTCCTGTCCACATCAGCGACATCCCTTCTGACAGAGGATCCCCCATCCCTGACAGACCCTATCAGATGCGGACACGTGTATGCGGTCAAATACCAAAGTGCCCTTAGGGCTGACCTCATGGCTTACGTCAGCGAGCAGCTCCACATTGCCTATAAATAGAAGACCTTTGTCCCCTTGGACAAGGTAAGTTCCAAATATACACTGTAAGCCATATTGCTGTTAAACCCTAAACACTCACACACATTCAAGGCATTCCAAGCCTTATATTACTCAGTATTCTTACTCTCACACCCGAGGGCCTGAGTTGGAGTAACATCCAATTTTGACCTTAACGGTGCTCTTTTGTGTTGTGTTATAGGTACATCAAGCCACAAAATATATCCTGCCAGATATCCTTAAACCGTTCTGACCCTAAATAGCTTGGCGTCATCAGTGGTTCCATTGCCGGAAATCATTTCATTTTTGTTTCTCGCAAATTCTTTGTTTTCAGACACCCCTCGTGTTCTAAATAGATGACTGTCAAAAGGCTCTTCTTTTCTGTCATTTTCTTTTTCAAGCATGTCTAAAACTTTGGAAAATGCTGGTCATTTGACCATTGAGAGGGATGACCATGCGTCCCCTTCCAATGTCAATAAGGAAGGACCCACTACCTCTGTTTTTAACAGGATGGGGGCCTGTTCTCAACCACAAAACACCCTCTCCCCTGCTCAGCGAGTTATACACAGGCTAACTGATGAGGCACGAGCCGAGAAAGCCCAAGCTCTCCTAGACAATAGCCCAAAAACACCCCAAGCTCATATAAAAACCACCACCTTAAACACTCCCCTCTTCCCCGAGCAGATCCTGAAGAGGCAGGAGATCCTGGCCGCCAAATCCAAACTGGTCGCGGAGGCCATGGTCATCAATGATGCTCAGATGGAGATGTTTGAGATAGAGGAAAACGGCGGAATACCCATCCCTCAAGGGTCCCAAAGGTTCTCCTAACGAGCCCCTGCTAACTCGCTTGCTAGTCAAGCTATGGGCAAAACGGGATGAACCAACCCTTAACCGCGATCAGGTGCCAAGACGTAGTGTGGTGCATGTGGATGATAGCGAGGAGGTGGGAGAAGAGGACCAGTCTAATCACCGTGCGAGGTCCCAAGCCAGACCCTTGGCTCCGGCCAGGGGGAAGGCCGTGACTCCACGTGCTAAGAAACAGAAGGTGGACAGTCAGAGCCCAGAATTTGTTAAATTTATGAACGAAATGTGGGAGACCCATCAAAAAACAGCCCAGCGGTGTGGCCGCACCATGGATGCCTTCAGTGATAAGATTGCTCGGGCACCCATTCAAAAGGGCAAGCCCCCCCCCCCAGATGGAGACGTATGATGGCTCCAAAAACGCCAAGAGCCACATGGAACGATTTGAGGGACAGCCTTCTGTAATGTGCAAAGTTTTGGCTGCAACATTCACGGGCAAGGCCTTGTCCTGGATGCTGGCCCTCAAACCCCGGTCCATCCAAGCCTACAGCCAATTCAGGAACCTCTTCTTGAACGCATTTGCCGGAGCAGGCGAGCCCGCTAGACCAAAGACAGATCTTGTCCGTGTCAAGCAGACCGAAAACGAGACCACCAAAAGCTACATCTCTCGGTTCCCAAAAATGAGCGAGCAAATTGTGGATTTGGAAGAGGGTGATATCCGGCTCTGCTTCGAGGGTGGCCTCGCCTCCTCGTACCTCAAGATGAACTTTGCCTCCAACCGGCCCAAAAGCGTGGAGGAAATATATGAGAGGGCCTCTGCCATTGCTTCAGCCGAGGAATCCAATGTGGCCCCTGCTCGCGTGCCCACAGAAGAGAGAATTAGCCAAGTACAGGACACCACCCCAGAGCCTGCCTGCGTTAATAATTAAGGAAAGAACCGAGGCCGTGGGTCAGACACACTCCGAAAAGTGGTGGAGGAAACAGCTTATACCCCACTCACTGAGCCACGGGCAGTAATCATGAGAGCCTCTGAGTTTCCCCCTCCTCCCCCAATGATCCGAAAACCAAATGAAAGGAGTAGGGCCAAATTCTGCGAATATCACAACGATCACGGGCACGGAACTGAGGATTGCTTCCAGTTGAAGAGAATTATCCAGCAGAAGATCAATGATTGGGAGCTAACGAATGGATTAAAGGCCATAACAATTCCACCAATAACAATAATCAATAGACGGCACGAATCACGCGTGGCCCCGAGAGGGTTGAGAGAGGCACTTACGATGACGAGTTGGGTGACTATGAAATCAACTTCATCGGAGAGGAGCCTCCATCAAACAAACAACTCTCCCTCCAGATTCGAACCTTAGAGAAGGTTTTCTTGATCCCTCCAATGGCTCCCGAGGAGGAGCAGGAAATTGGGTTCAAAAGGAGTGAACTTGCCTCCTCCCTCTTTCATTCCACCCAACCACTCACCATTAGAATGAAGATCAATCGGGCAAACATTGGCCGAGTTTTGGTAGATACAGGAGCAGCCAGGGATATACTCTACTACCATACTTTGGTGGGCATGAGGATGACCGAGGCTAACCTGACCCCGTATGCGGGCATGCTCGAGGGGTTCACCAATCACGCTGTTGGGGTAAAGGGGACGATAGTGTTTGAAGTGACTATTGGGGAAAAGCCCATGCAGAAGACGGCCAAAATTACTTTCATGGTGGTCGATTTTCCTTCCCAGTACAATGTCATTCTCGGCGTAACTGCTCAGGCTGAATTGGGAATAGTCGCTTCCGTTCCCCATCAAAGGGTGAAATTTAACACCCCGGGCGGGGTTGCCACAATAAAGAACCAGCCCGGGAGATTCCTCCGAGCACTGGAGGAAAAGCGAAAGGGAGAGAAAGGCCAGACATCCTGCCCGCAGAAAGAGGGCGAGGACAAATTAAAAAAGAGGAAAGCCCTTGCACTTGTTCCGGCACCCATTCCTATTGGCATGCTTTCTTTCCATACCACTAAGGTGGAGCTCAAGGCGAGCAGAAAGTCCAAGCAGTTGGCCCCTATTGAGGGAGGTTATATTGATAGGGGAATTGAAGGAAAGATTGACCGATGTACGTGCTCCAATTTGAGTTGTTAGTATTTTCGTTAGAAAATTAACGAAAGTCCTAACATTCCTAACATTTCTAACAATTCCTAACTTTTCTAACAAAGCAAGGGTAAATTAGAGATTGCTATTTAGAGATAAACAAGGGAAAGAATCTTACAAAATGTAAAAAAATGTAAAAACTCGAAATGGGTAAGCTGTAAAACACAGCTGTTTGAATATTTTGAAAAATATTCCTCTTGTCCAAAGCCTGCAGCAGCATTTAATGAACAGTGCACGCTGAAGGACCTATCCGCGCGAACATCTTTGAAGCTTTCAGAGGCCTATAAATTGAGCACCTCAGTCTCAAAAAAACAAGGAACAACTCACTCACAGCAAGCACCTTGGCGAAAATAATAGAAAAAACAGTGGGAATTCCTTGAATTGCCACCTTTTTCTTTTGATTATTTTCCCAAATCACACTCACTAAACACTCTCAAATTCAAGTCTCAAACACAAACACAAAGAAGATAGGATACCACCATTGGTAAACCCTCCTTCTCCTTACCTTAAACCTCCCTCATCCATGCATGCATCTCACATTTCAAAGATGTAACTTGTTTGTTGTCCATCCCTTGCCCTAGATCCAAGAGGATCACCATGGAAGTTCATCTCCATGGATGATCTTCTACAAGGATCAACATTCCTTCCAAATTGTTTTCATTTACTTACAAACACTTTTCTAAACCTAAAAATCAATTTTCATACATAAAATCTTGATTTCAAAGTTAAATCTCCCCTTCCCAAGCAAATGAAGTGCTTTAAGTCCTAATGTACCCTAAGGATGGCTTGATATAGTAGATCACCACTAAAATTTTTAGTGATCAATAATCAAATCCTAAGGAAATGGGGACAAAGCATGGATGAAAACCCTCTTTAAATCACATTTTTCCTCTTGAGAATGTTGCTGTCCAGTAGCCTTTCTCTAAGACCTTTGTCCATTGTCTAATTTTTTGGACACAGAAAAACTTGGAATTTGGTGTTGACTACAAAATACTTTTTGTGGCCAACATCCATAGGATTCAAGACGTATTTTTACTTTATTTTTTGCGTGAGTATAACTCCCTCTTTCAAATTATTTTCCAAAGATCAGTTTAGTAGTCTCTGGAAATCTAGATTTCACATCTGAGGTTTCCAGAAGGTTTTGGTCCCTCAAATCATCTCCAATCATAAAAATCTTTTTCAGTCATCTTATTTAAGATATCTTGAACAACTTTCATTCTCTGACCTTCCCCAGATTCTGAAGTTTTAAAGCTCTTAAATCCATTTCAAAATCAAGTGTCCACTGCCTTTTTCATTCTGGCAGAATTGACTTTCAACTTCAAGGAGTCTTTTGAGTACCAAAACTCAACCCTAAAATCATACCAAAAATCAAGGGACTTGTTTAATGTCTTATAAAGAGTTCTCAATTTTTAGTTTTCTCAGTTTACATTTATTTTAACCAAAACACACACACACATATACACAAATGGTTTCAAATTAGGAAGACTCGTTTTACGAGGCATTCCGGGTGAACCCTAACGTTCTTCCCGGAGTGTAACGTGACCTCCGAACCCAAATCTCTAATCTCGGGTATTTTTCAAAGTTTTGGCCCTTAAAATAAAAATGGCGTGGCGACTCCGTTTTGTTGATTTTCAAAAAAGAAAAATCGCGGGTGGGCATCATCACAGTGGCGACTCCGCTGGGGAGATCAAAATGAACTTTATCTTTTTCAAAAAAAATCTTTTCAAAAAAAAGAAAAGCTTTTGTGGGTCAAACTTCCGTCCCGACATTTGAAACCATTTGTATGCGTGTGTGTGTGTGTGTGTGTGTGTGTGTATTTGTTTTGCACATTTCGTGTTGTTTTGACTGTCCCGGAAGAATCGGTGTTTTGACTGTCGGAATCATTTTCTTAACTATTTGAATTTTTGTGCCTATGTGCTTATGTGTTTATTTGCTTTCAAAAAAAAAATTCAAAAAAAAAATTCAAAAATTCAAAAAAAAAAGATTTTCAAAAAAAAGGGGGATTTTCAAAAAAAAATCATTTTTTGCATGCATCATTCTTTTAAGACACATAAAAATTTCTATTTTACTCAGAAAAAGAAGATAGACTGCTTGCACACTACGCGCACTTGGCCTTACACTGCACACTACGTCCTTAACCCGGAAATCCCAAAGAGCAGCCCGTTTGGCCTTATTACGCCTCTCGGTGCGAGCACGGGACTACCCAAACATCCCTTGGAGCCTCGTGTCGACCATGCACTTGTCCGTGACACACTTTATCCGAGACCCGATTGGTTTTTAGTCTTGTCCGTGTCATGCCCGGTCTGTGTATACACCTTTCCTTTCAGGCCTTAGTCGGCATACCAAGTCAATATATTTCGGGGACCCTAATCAGTCGAAGTCATGCCGGTT
Source organism: Adenophora triphylla var. japonica (assembly GCA_022495995.1). NCBI lineage: Eukaryota > Viridiplantae > Streptophyta > Magnoliopsida > Asterales > Campanulaceae > Adenophora > Adenophora triphylla. The sequence goes on along the minus strand of JAFEMH010000147.1, from coordinate 906,861 downwards.
TTCCGCCGCGAACTTTGACCAGATATTGACTGGCGCCTTGACTTTGACTTTGACTGGCACAACTTATGCACTGACTCCCGGCATGACACTGAGTCATCAAGGATTAATGATTATTCCATGTCTAATTACGGCCTAACTAACGACGGGTCAAGATCGATTATGGACGTTTATCAGTCCGAGCCATGCTGAATTTTCGTCGAGCCCTCCGGACATGATCTTGACCTTAGACGTCAGCTTTGTCCGTAATTTACATTGAATGCTTGTTAAGACTAAATTACCCGCCAGACTTTAGGATCGTTTTTCTTTTCGGTCGGTGGGACCTTCTTGCCCTACGGAACCCTTGTTCGAGGTTACAGGTTGAGGGTCCGCAGGCGTAGTGATGGGGCCCACTGATCCAGGAATCAGAATAGTTTGCGAAAAAGAAGAGCAATCTTTTCCAACCGATTAGGTTAATAAAATACGTTTTAAGTAAACAATAACAAATAACTGCATATTGCATGAGCCCTAAGCCCAAACACCTACCCTCCTTCACTCCCAAATATCTGAACCCTCGTGTCTTTCCCCCCGCAGCTCCTCACAAAGCTTGGTTTGCACGGTCACCGTTTGATCTGGGAAGAGTCAAGCGCATCATCGCCTTCACCATTTGTTCCGACTCCGGTTTCGTAATGTCCGCATGGCCGGTAATAATGGGGACAACACCACTCCGCCTCCCGGGACCCCTCAAACAGAACAGCAGTGGAATCAGTTAGCATAACAGATGAGATTGCGACGGAATGTCTTCTCACGGTTGGGGATATCTCGGAATGCCACAACAAATTGGGATCCCGTCTTAGTTCGGAAACGACCAAGCCGGACCTTCACAATGCTAGCTCGTAGTACCACGGAATAGCTTGGGATGCCACCACAGCTTGTTCGGGACAAATAGAGCCCCTCCTCGAATGATGCCCAGTCAAGCTCCTAGCATAGCTCCTACAAACCCATTTCTCACTCAGGGACCAATGGGCCACCAAGCCCCTCATCCAGTTTCATCAGAATCCATCGGACCGCAATACCCTCTTGGCTACACACCCTCGCCACAGCATGGCATACAGTTCAACAACCAGGGACAACAGCCCGCACCTATGCCTACCTATGAATCTCAACTCGAAAAACCAAGCTACCTTGGCTACATCAGCCCGCTCCGCCCACTCGCCGGTTGAAAGTCAACAAGCCGCAAGGTTCTATCCCTATACCCAGTGCTCCTACTCACGCTCCCTGTGGTAATTCGGGCCAAGGGCAAGTTTTTACCTATGTCCCCGGACGGCCGTTCCCTCCACCCGCCCGCCGGTGGTAGCTCCTCACTCTAGCTCGCCACTCGGTCTCGAGTGCCACGGCTCCACCACAAGACCCTAACCTCGGCCTGGTTCATGGAGCAACACAAGGAAATGAAAGCGCAGATTGCCGAATTGACCGACTAAAAAGCCCCGCCTTCCGCCTACTTGGACCCTGACTCCATTGTTCCCTTGCCCCACAAGTTTGTGATGCCTAATTCGACTCCGTTTGATGGGATCGCATGCCCGAAAACTCATCTCGGACACATATACTCTTGGCAATGAAGGCCAAAGGATGCACCAATCAGCCAGCCGACTATTTCGCCCTTCCTTGAAATCCAAAGGCTCTAAAAATGGTTCTTCCGCCTAAAACCCGAGGCCAGGGCTACATGGGATCAGATCACCTGTGCCTTTACAGAGAAGTACAAAGCTAATTTGGAATGGGAAACAAATAGAGTTGACTTGCAGACAACCGTGCAGCGTCCTGACGAGAATGTTGGGGATTTCTACAAGCGGTGGAATCTGAAACTCAGTGAGATGGCCATCCCTCCTTCTGAAGAGGAACAGTTGGACATCTTCCAGTCATGCCTGAAGTCACATCTGAGAACCTCCCTCAGTCATTTCCCGTACTCAGACTTATGGGCCATGGTTAACTCTGCAGCTAAGTTTGAAAAGGCATACAATCAACAGCTGGCTGCTGCACCTACTTACAGATACAGAGCTCCTCCCTCCAACACAGTTCCGGCTCCTGCTAAAGGAAAAGAGATGATCAACTACGCAGGGCAGGAATGTAATAATGCAACTCCTTTTGCTCCCAGGAAACCAGCTGAGCCCAAGCCTCGGGTCATAAACCTCGAAAGCTTTGAAATGCCTCTGAATGACATCTTTAGAGGATTGGTGAAAGAAGGCTTGCTACAGCCTTTGGAAAATTTCCAACCCAGAAATCCGAATGCTCCCGTGGATACTTCTAAGTTCTGCGCTTTTCATCAGGCCCACGGACATCTAACAGATAACTGCTTTACTCTGAAAAAGGCAATCCAGGGATTGATAGAGCAAGGGAAGTTGGAAGGCCCCGAGGGGCTTAATACAGTCAAAAATCCCTTCCCGAGAAATCAAAACCAGGTGAACATGATTGAAGTCGGAGAACCTTCGCATGTCCAGGAGGATGCGGAAGCTGATGAAGACCTCCAAATACCCATGGCCAACCTTGTCGAGGATCCTGAATTTGGATTCCCCCTCAGCCTTGAGGATGGTGAACAAACCAACCCTCCTTGGTCTCATGTTAGAAATTTCTTGCAAGAATACGAAGCCCGTTACTTCTCGGAGGAAGGGAAAGCCGATGCTGAAGAACTGGGGCTGTTCCAGTCAAATCATGAGAAAACCATTTACACGAGATGGTTAGAGCAGTTAAGGAAGATTGAGCAAGAAAGCTTCAGACGGGCGCCAGTATTGGGGCTTATCAGCAAAGAGGCCGAAGAGCACTTGGAGTTAGTACACTTCTGCAAGTTGGCCTTGGGGGAAACCAAATATGATCCCGAAGATAGTGAAAGTGAAGAATCGAAAGAGGAGGATTGCTTCTATATCCTTCCTGGAGTCAAGTACGTGCCGCCCCCTCTCACTCTTCCCCCACAGTTTTTGGGAGGAGAAGCGGAGTCGCAATTGCCGCTTCCGGCAATGGGGGCATACGACAATTTATGCGGCTGCACGCACCCGTCCTCCCCTAACAGATTTGATCGGCGACACTCTCTTCACCGAAATCCCAATAGTATGGGAAGATGATTCATGATACGAAGGATGTAATGATGATGACGACGAAAGTGAGGAGTCAACTGAGGCCCAAGATCCGGAATCAATCTGGGACAATCATGTCGAAAAGGATATCATGGGAGCCGGACACAATGGTTGGTTTTCAAAGAAGCGACAATGAAGAAACTTGGAAGACGATTATGAAACCGAGGACATGAAAGCTATGAAATTTCCGGGCCGAGCACGCGGATGTCATAGAGTTCAACACCGCCTACCATGCTTTGGGGAAAGGGTTTTCGGACACCTGATCCAGGCTGATAGTTGAAGATCTGTTAGAGAGAGGGAAACTGACTCCCATCCTCCCCAATGAGAAAGTAACCATGGTCAGATCAAATCCGCCCCGAAACAAAGTAACAATCCTTTTCAGGGTTACCCAAGAAGAGGTCACCTTCCCCGAATGTATTTCAGCTCTCAGAGAAGTCCTGGAAACCGGCATGATACCCGATGCTCCTCCCACACAGAATGCTATAATTGTCTCCAGCTCTGAGTATTACAGAAAGGAACCCGAGTGGCTGCACTATACCGGAGATGAAATCGAAAAGCCGCCGAGCCCTGAGAATAGCAGTTCTTGTTGTATGATAACTATGGACAAGGCAAAGCTATGGAAGCAACCTGAGGACGCCCTAGCTCATGGGCCATCCAAGTGGACAAAGAACACAACCCCGGGTTCAAAAGCTCATGACATGGGAAGCAGCTTTAAAGCGCTACCAGAAGGAGCCAATATGCCTCAAGCTCACCCTCACCATTGCTAGACTCCGTCCGTAACCAAAGGTGGGCCTAGAGCCAAAAAGGCTACTCCCTCTGCTGACCTTGGGCAAAGATTGAAGAAATCTATTCAAGAAGCGACTAATGAGGAAGTCAACTGTTGACCCGATCCGGCAGCATCTACCAAGGGAACCCCAAGACAGATAAGAAGGTAGCGCATCAAGCACCAAGGGAAGACCGTCTCCCCTACGCCAAGGCAACCGAAACTCCCGACCTCGAGAAGGAGGATCCCGTGCTCACCCAAACCAAACAAACTCAGCCAACATCTCTTTGTGGTCCCCGCTACCTCATCATACCCCCACAAGCTAAAGCCGGAAGAAATCCTAGCCCGCACGCTAGTCCCTATTGATGCTACTCCCGATGATGTGGTGCGCTTGATTGGGAACATTCACTATGGGAATATAATCACTTTCACACCTCGACCTCCCTCGGGCTCGGAGCCGATCATAACGAGCCCCTCTTCATCACAGCCACTGGATGAATGGCGTCTTCCCGAGTTTTGCTGACAATGGGTCCGGGGATGAATATCCTCCCGCTAAGATCATGAGTCCGCCGACATCAAATCCACATATTTAAAGCCTTCCTCCCTCACAATCAAAGCTTATGACTCTACATCCCGCACGCACTTGGGGTTGCTACTTTGGCCCTCTCGGTTTGGCAAGAAGATGATACCTCGTGGAATTCCAAAGTTATCGACATCCCGATCACCTTTAATGCCCGCTGGGAAGACCTCGTCGCATCAAGTTAAAGGGGTTGCCTCGAGTCTACATCAGTGTGTGAAGTTTGTCTCGGATGGGGATTTGACAACCATTTATGGAGACCTAGTCACTTTGGAGGGCACGAATACGGGTGGGATACCTATTCTGGAGATCAAACATGACGAGGAAGGTCTCGATGCTAACAAAGCCACTGGGCCGAGCCTCCCAAAGCCCAAGTTTGTAACATAGATTCTGACAATCACTCTGACAAGATCCCTTAAGTCTTGAAGATGATGAGAAGAATGAGCTACCCTGCCCTGGTCCTGGGCCTAGGGAAGCATCAAGCAAGGAACTCACAAAGTTATTGAGGTGAAAGGACAGAAAACTCGCCACGACTGCCGGGGGATACGAGGCCACCCTCAGTGAGGCTACCGCGAAAGAAAAGGAGATTGCCCGGAAAAGGGGAAGAAGCCGCCACAGAAGGGTCCCGGCCAACCACCCTAAATCTCTCCCTTTCAAATTCCCTAATTTGGGTGACTACTTCGTGAAAGGCCCTACACAAAGATGGTAATGCCACAGCCAAAGAACCTACAGAGGGACGGCCGAAGCTACAAGATGACCTCAAAAGTCCAGGGAAACAAAGCCAACCCACCGTAGGATGTTTGCGGACCTACCCAAGATACTCCGGGGCTACCACCACCACGGAGAGCGAGTATACTTTCAGAGGCGTTCCAAGCCTAGTAGAGCAGCTTCGAGAAGCTTGCCACCGTGGTCCCGACGTCCCAAGAAAGCCCAAAGCCCGGAAGTTCGAGCCGACAATGCCGAAAGCCAAAGCCACGTAAGTCTTTTTCAGATATGATTGGGATGGTCCGATTATGCAAGCAGCTTATTCTGAGAAGAGGTTCGATGCCGACCCGATTGATTTTGGTTCACCAAAGAGATGATAAAGCAATGATTGAGAAAGGAGAACAGCGCACAAATCCCGAGTCACGAGGCCCCCGACAAAGCAATGCTATCAAGAATTGGGAAACTCTCTGTGGCCCGTCCGCGACCAAGGAGGAAATGATCACAAAGCTTGGATTGGTTCCCCGTCCCCTTGTGTCAACCTCCGTGTAAAAGTCCTCCGAGTCTCTCATTATTGAAGTTCGAGTCTCTCGAGTCGTCCGACGGCCTTACGCCCGAAGACTACGAGGTTGTAAGCAAACGCCGTATTCCCTTTCGTTCTCAATGAAATGATGAACCTTTCGAGTATCCCTTGATTGCCACTTTAACTAATGATGAAATAACTAATAACTTAAAAAAACAGCTTAATAATGATTCACTAGATAAAGAAGCGTACACATTAAATGAACAATATATTAAAGAAATCTTTAAGTAAGGTTGTTCGGAAAGAGGAAAATCGAGCCCAAGCCGCCGAAAAGGTTTTGACAAGTGTGAAATTTGGGAACCGCAGAAGAGCCTAAAGAGACGCAGATTGGTAGTTTCTTTGAAGGGACCGAAAAGATGCCCCGAGAATTCGTGGACGTGTTTACGCGGTCCTATAAAGACATGCCCGGATACCGCTCGACCCTAAGCCAAAGAGAACATCATATGCAGTATACGGGTTGCCGGCCGAAATCATTTCGTATAATGGATCCCACTTTGAAGGGGAATGCGACAGCCGGGCGTAATTCGAATAACCCGTCACAAGTCATCTCCCTATAGTGCCCCAAACTAACGGAGCCGTTGAAGCAAAGAAACAAGACTTTGGAAAACATCATTCGAAAAATGGCCGTCCGAGGCAGAGATTGGCTCGACAAGCTTCACCTTGCTCTCTCGGGGATACGTAACATCCGTCGAACGGCAACCGGGAAACACCATTTGCTCTTACCTACGGAATGGAAGCCGTGCTCCCAATCGAGCTAGAAATCCCCTCACTTCGGGTACTGTTGGAAAGTCAGATCAACGAGGTCGAATGGCTTCAGAGTCGCCATGATGAGTTGGCCTTGCTAGATGAACGCCGATTGAGAGCCATGGAATATATCCGAGCTTACCAAGGAAGGATGGCCAGAGCCTTCTATAAGAAAGTAAAACATCGGGAGATCAGGGAAGGTGATCTCGTTTTGAAAGAGAAGCCCCACTCCGCATCAACCCACTTGGCAAATGGGAGCCTCGTCTCGGGTCGGGCCATATGTTGTTCGAAGATCTTCTCCTGAGGGGCCATGCAACTTGCATACCTCGACGAAAATCCTTTTGTACACCCGGTGAATGGCGATAAGCCGCGCGTATACTACGCATAAAACACCGAGTCAAAAAAAACCAAAAAAACCAAAAACAAAAAAAGAGTGCTAAAAGAGTAATACCCAACTAGGTTGAAAACCCGAAAAGTGGCGGCCTAGGTAAAAGACAGGTTGCACCAAAAAAAAAAAAAAAAAAAAAAAGAGTGCTAAAAGAGTAATACCCAACTAGGTTGAAAACCCGGAAAGGGTGGCCTAGGTAAAAGACAGGGTTGCACCAAAAAAAAACAACAAAAAATAAACAAAAAAAAGTAACCGGGTCGAACTACGGAGACTCGAGCCCTTTAGTCCAAGGGAACGTAGGCAAATGAAACGGTTCGGTCTAAAACACAAATAAAAGTCATACTTTGTTATCAATACATTGATCAAGCCACGAAGGCGTTTCGAAAAACTCAAGCAATTCACATATTCATTACGCTTAAAAACTTTTTGATGAGTCTAAGCCTCGGTTCACTCCTACGACTTACAACTCCGCTAAAAGAAACTAAAATACATAATAACTAATGTGTCTCAAGCTACGACAAGAAAGGGATACTCGGAAACCTCAAGGTCACTCCAAGCCACTGCATCGGCTTCTCCCTCTTCTTCCTCCTCTTCGGGTCTTCTTCCTCCGCACGGGAAAAATGTCGCCTTCCTCCTACCAAGCTCGGTGTAGGGACAAGGATCTATCAAACCCGCGTCCGTCCGTGGCCTTAGTAGCCCTAGCCTCGTCTCTCATCTCCCGGCCGAGCCGGTAACATAGGAATCCGCCCCTCCCGTCTCTTGACATAAGACTCGTAGTCGCCACGGCATCCCTCGCTCCTATCATGAGGGTTGGCCCTCGCCTCAGCTCTCCTCCTCTCTGAAACCGTCATATCTTCCATACCAATAATGGCCTCACGCCGTCTCAAGATAGCCACCTGAGTCTCCCCCAAACGCCTCTCGTACCAATCCAAGTACCAAGTGGTCAAAAATACATGCCCCGGACGCCTGAGGATAACCCTAGGAGGAAAGACGTCATACCTCCATGCTCGGGAAAGAAATGGGAATACTGAAGGATCATCCATCGAAGCAGAAGCCACCACCCTGGTAGCTATATCCTCAAAATCCTCCAAAAGAGTCTGCTCCAAGCCAAACCGCCGCCGAACCGTAGCCGGAATATAAAAACTCGGACCGAGAAAGCCCCTAAGCACAACCACATGAGACCCATCCTGAAGCACTCTGCGGGTCTCTACCCGCCAATGAGGTACCAACCATCTGATATCCGTAGTCTGGCGACAAGCCATCCAATACTCCCATGAGCCCTGATCATCAAGATCCACAGTAACCCCTCTCCTGGCAAAAGTCCAAGGTTTCACCGCATCAGAAGTTTCGCGAAGGACCCCTGTGCGCTCCATCGCCCACATAGTCAAAAGAAACGGGCCGCCCCCGCGCATATACCGCCTCCCGTAGCCAACTCCGTCAAGAGCATGAAGGGTCTCTCCTGTGATCAAGGGCACAATATCCCGGCCCAAACGGCAAGCAGACAACCACATCCAAAGAAAGCCCGATGACAAATCCCAAAAGAGTAAACCATAAACAAGGTACCAAACATGCAGAGTGCAAAAGCATCCCAATAGGCATCATCAATCAAGCCTAAGCCCCTAAATCTATCAGGAAGACCAGAATTGTCAAAATGATCAGGACCACGGATCATACCTTGTGCTTCCTCCGGAGAAAGATGAAGAAGGTTGCACAACTTGTCAACAAAAGAAGCTCCTCTGGGCAAAAGGAATCGCAATCTCCTCCACCTCGGGACCACCAAGCAAAGCCCGAAATTCTTCAACAGTCGGGACCATTTCATTGTAAGAAAAGCAAAAGACATGCCTCCTTGTATCCCAAAATGAAGAAGAAGCCCTCAAAAGCTCATAGTCCGGAACCAATTCTTTGAGAGACCACAAGCATTTTATCTTGTACCTTTCTTCAAAAAACGACCTCCTCTCGTGCATAATCTCCTCGACCAATCCTTGAATTTGTTGAAAAATGACATTTGGATTTCTTTGGACAATTTTGGAGAATTTTTGATCATTTCCATGGTTTTTTCTCTCTTCTTCCCCGAAATTCCAGTAAGTTTGAACTGGAGAAGATGGAGTTTCACCACATTTATGGTCTTAAACCAGATCCAACAACCGAAATAAATGAAATCTGTCAGGAGCCAGTCCAATCCGCGCGGATCCTTTTGATCCCCAGCAAAATTCTTTTTCACAGCTCAAAAACTGCACAAAACCTGTCCAAAACAGCTCATATACCATACATCCACACCCTTGCCAAAAAACCAGGGCTCATGCAACATTGCATTCATAATGCATAATAAAAAAAGTAGATAACAGTAATTCTAGATCATTACATTCCAAAAAAAAAAGTGTGCATAAAAAATAAACTGTGTCCGTCAAAACAGGTACAATCCCATAAATCAACCAAAAATCATCAATTGGAATCCTCAGTGGCTGGCGCTTTCCCCCGATCCCTCTTGCGACTCGGGCCCGCCTCCTCAGTAGCCATGAATATCTCGGGCTCGGGATCATCATCCTCGTCTCCAGAGAGAGGCTCGCCTGGATCAACCGGTACGCCACGATAAGGCAAGCCGAGATCCGCAAAGAAGTCATATCCGAACGTGAACGCGTCGGTTCCCTGGACATGCGAAGATGATCCACCGTGGTGCCAAACATGTCCCTGTCCATGCAAATCCCCGAGAATGACGTGGTCCGGAGGCAGCTCAATACCGGGATCTATAAGAGGAGAAAGAAGAGTCTCGGTAGAATGCTCCGAAGGAATAGGGGATGTCTCCCGCTCTACAGGCGCCGGCTGTGCATGTCTCGCTCTGCCCTGAGCAGCCCCACAAGCAACTATCCTCCTGAGGAACCTCTTGGCCCCAATCACCCGCTTCGTCGCCTTCTCCACCACCACTACGGAACCGCACGGAAACAAAAGCGTCGTAAATGATTGATGCGAAAATGATGAAAGAAAGAAAAGTTAAGAGAGAAGGCGCAAAAAAAGCCGTACCTTCATATCCGGACGAGGCCGAAAAGCTCGTGGGACCCGCTCAGGGATAGGGATCTGCACTCTCAATCTAACCCCATCCTGGACATATGAAAAGTCCGATCGAGGGTACCGTATAACCTCCTCCCCCTCTCTCTCTCTCTAGCACCTGAGGCATCCTCAGCCTCCTCAAGATAAATCGCGAATAATCCTCGCTCGCCACAAACCTCGAGAAGTGCACGCCACCTCGATAGTCACCCCAGGTCTCCGAGCTCTCACTCGGATGCATCATGTCAGCAGGAGGCTCCATCGGTGTCATCAAAGGCGCACCCTCGCCATGTTGACGCTTCACCCTCTCCCCCAAGTAATACGCGTCACAGGTCAAACCCCTCAAAATCCTCCGCTCCACGGTCCACCTCTCCGCACCCTTCAGCTGCTCCACCTCGAAGCGGCCCCAGGGGTAGAACCTCATTCCCTCATCCGTCTCAGCTCTCACCAAAGGCAGGCAATCCTTGTACTTAAGGGTCGTGCGGCCCCTGGAACCTATCTTCTCCCGAGCATGCTTGGTCCAGGAGAGCATAGCCGGATATGCCCCGATGTGCTCCGCCGGCTGCCGCCACATCGTGACATGAAAGAACTCTGCAGCCCATACCGCGAAAGGAAAATATCACATCAATCAAGTGCGGAAAGAAACAATGCGTGCTTAAAGAAAAGAGAAAAAAAAAAAAACAAAAGCTTATACCTCCATAGGGAACTCAAAGCACGTCCGTGAGCCGGGACAGCCTTCTTCGGCTATACCGATTTAGAGCAAAATATAGCTACGCCACCCGGCCTCCCCAAGATACCTCTCCGGCCATTTCCACGTCGCCCAACGTACGGCAAGCAGGCAAATACCGACGTCCCCTCGGCGTGTCCAAAAAGTGTGCTCGAAAAAGCGAACCACGTAAAAGCCCTAGCACCGCACCGCAGCCCACTCTCTCATCCCCAAATTTCATAATTCTCAATGCTCTCCACGATCATCCCGTGACCACAAAGATACTCCATCCCCATCCCCTTTTGGGAATGGGGTAAAACCTAGAAGATCCCCGCAGCCTCCCGATCATCGTAACCATCTCTCCACTCAATGCTCCGTCCTTTAAAGGACAAAGCCCGTGATCGCAAAGATAATCGGAAGGTGTGACCGTAGCCTCGCCCCGTAAGAAATGGAATGTGTGGGTCACGTCCCACCAATGCCGTGCCAAAGCAAAAATCGTGCCCTTACTGGGGAACTTGAGCAACCCCTCGGACACTCGATGAACTCATACAACCCGATCTCAATGACGATCCGTCTCGGACTCATCAAATCTCCTCTCGCCCAAGACCGGAAGCCGATCCCATTGTGCCGATCACAGCCTCCACTGATCCCGAGTCTTCACTTATTCACCAAGCCTCCGTCACAAAACGATCTCCACTCTGCAATTGAAAGAAAAACGAAAAAAAATGTCAAAAAAAAAAGAAGAAAAATTGCATTTGCATTTAAAAGCATACACATGCATCATAGACATAAAGTTTTGAAAAAATTCGGCAGCATAACGGCATATAATGGACTCAGCCCTATTTTTCTCGCACAAAAGAAAAGATTTTTCAGCAATCACCATTCATCATCCATTCATGCATAAAGAGACATGTCAATAACATTGAGTCAACGGAAGCTAAACTCCGTCCCATTTTTCATAAAATAGCATACAGAAACAATTTTCCACATTCATACATTCAATCAACGGAAGCAAAAATCTGTCCCATTTTTCACAAAAATCATATTTCTACAAAAAGCATGCATGCATACATTCATATCATTCATAAAAACATATCTCATTGCAAAAAACCTACATGCAACAAAAAAAAGGAGTCCGTCCCGGATTCGGGCAAATTTTCGTCATCTCATATTTCAAAAAAAAAAATGGCAAATCGCCCATACTCTTTTCAAACAAAATGCATATTTTGATTACCCACATACTCACTGCAACATGCAAATCATCAGAGTCCCATTTCAATGCCAAGAACACAATTTTCGTATTAAAGAAAAAAAAATCACAAAAAATCAATTTCAAATGAAAATCGACAAAGGAAATGAAGAAATTCGAAGTATACCGTGCGAAGACTCGGATCAGTGGACCAATGTTGCCACGCATCGGGATATGGCTCCTCCGCAATCGATTGCGAAAGTGAGTAATGCCTCCTCATCCTCACAAGTTCTAATCGCCTCTCCGCAACCGGGCCACGTCCTTGGCCTTGAATGGCAACTCCCCCGTGTTCCATTGCTCGAAAAATCAAAGAAAATGGAAGAATTTCGAAGCTTTTTGGGCCAAAAATGGATTCTCTCTCGGTTTCCCTCTCTTCTCTCGTAAATTTCAAAAAAGAAAACTGTGAGGAAGGAGGAAGGGCGGCGCCCTTTTAAAACCTGTCTGGAATACTTTCCCATCCGTGCGGATGGAATTGAAGGGCCAAAAAGACTGTTTTGCCCTTTAAAAATCTCAGACTCTGTAGTTTGATCCCAGACTTAACGGAGGATAACCAAAGTCTACCTAGGTTAGTCCCCTTCCAAAAGAACTTCACGACAGTAAAACGTAAGTCCGATTTCTCCAGCGAAAGTTAACGGAATCCCGTTTCTTTCCCCATTATCATCCCCGGCAGTAAAGCGTAAGTCCGATTTCTCCAACAAAAGTTAACGGAATCCCGTTTCTTTCTTCAATATCATCAACGGCAGTAAAACGTAAGTCCGATTTCTCCAACGAAAGTTAACGGAATCCCGTTTCTTTCCCCATTATCATCCCCGACAGTAAAACGTAAGTCCGATTTCTCCAACGAAAGTTAACGGAAACCCGTTCCCAGCAGCTTTCGAACTACGATTGGCTTGATTCCTCTTAAGGATACGTAGGTAGCCTACCATAGGTCCAGCCACTCGACCAAAACGGTCATCCCCTTTCCCGGCAGCAAACGTAAGACCGGCCCCTTCAAATGAAGTCCACCAAAGGACCATCAATCCCAAATCTTTAAGGTCTGAGGCACCTAAAACGCCATCATCCAGGTCTGAGGCACCTAAAACGCCATCATCAAGGTTCGAGGCACCTAAAACGCCATCATCGAGGTTCGAGGCACCTAAAACGCCATCATCATCAAGGTTCGAGGCACCTAAAACGCCATCATCAAGGTTCGAGGCACCCAAAACGCCATCTTCAAGGTCTGAGGCACCTAAAACGCCATCTTCAAGGTCCGAGGCACCTAAAACGCCATCATCTTTAAGGTTCGAGGCACCTAAAACGCCATCATCACCAAAGGTTCGAGGCACCTAAAACGCCATCATCATCAAGGTTCGAAGCACCTAAAACGCCATCATCTTTAAGGATCGAGGCACCTAAAACACCATCATCTTCAAGGTTTGAGGCACCTAAAACGCCATCATCATCAAGGTTGAGGCACCTAAAACGCCATCACCAAAGGTTCGAGGCACCTAAAACGCCATCATCTTCAAGGTTCGAGGCACCTAAAATGCCATCTTCAAGGTCCGAGGCACCTAAAACACCATCATTACCAGGTTGACATCCTAAAACAGTCACTCCAGGGTCAAAGACCCGAACTACGACTGGCTTGATTCCTCTTAAGGATACGTAGGTAGCCTATCATTAGGTTCAGCCATCAGACCAAAATGGTCATTCCTTTCCCCAGCAGAGCGGATATACAACTCTAGCCATCAGACCAAAATGGTCATGTCCTATCCCCAGCAGAGTTTCTTTCAGCAATCGACTGTAGAACTCGCTCACCAGGTTGACATCCTAAAACAGTCACTCTAGGGTCAACATCGAAAGACCCGAACTACGACCGGCTTGATTCCCATTCGGGATACGTAGGTAGCCTATCATCAGGTCCAGTCATCCGACCACTTTGGTCACCCATTTTGTCAAATATGGAGCCTTACTCTTATCGACGACCCCGCTTCCTTCGAAAGCGCCGTCGTCGAGGGGCTACTGTAAGTGCTCTAATTTGAGTTGTTAGTATTTTCGTTAGAAAATTAACGAAAGTCCTAACATCCCTAACATTTCTAAGAATTCCTAACTTTTCTAACAAAGCAAGGGTAAATTAGGGATTGCTATTTAGAGATAAACAAGGGAAAGAATCTTACAAAATGTAAAAAAATGTAAAAACCCGAAATGGGTAAGCTGTAAAACACAGCTGTTTGAATATTTTGAAAAATATTCCTCTTGTCCAAAGCCTGCAACAGCATTTAATGAACAGTGCACGCTGAAGGACCTATCCGCACGGACATCTTTGAAGTTTTCAGAGGCCTATAAATTGAGCCCCTCAGTCTCAGAAAAACAAGGAACAACTCACTCACAGCAAGCACCTTGGCAAAAATACTAGAGAAAACAGTGGGAATTCCTTGAATTGCCACCTTTTTCTTTTGATTATTATCCCAAATCACACTCACTAAACACTCTCAAATTCAAGTCTCAAACACAAATACAAAGAAGATAAGATACCACCATTGGTAAACCCTCCTTCTCCTTACCTTAAACCTCCCTCATCCATGCATGCATCTCACATTTCAAAGATGTAACTTGTTTGTTGTCCATCCCTTGCCCTAGATCCAAGAGGATCACCATGGAAGTTCATCTCCATGGATGATCTTATACAAGGATCAACATTCCTTCCAAATTGTTTTCATTTACTTACAAACACTTTTCTAAACCTAAAAATCAATTTTCATACATAAAATCTTGATTTCAAAGTTAAATCTCCCCTTCCCAAGCAAATGAAGTGCTTTAAGTCCTAATGTACCCTAAGGATGGCTTGATATAGTAGATCACCACTAAAATGTTTAGTTATCACTAATCAAAGCCTAAGGAAATGGGGACAAATCATGGATGAAAACCCCCTTTAAATCACATTTTTCCTCTTGAGAATGTTGCTGTCCAGTAGCCTTTCTCTTAAGACCTTTGTCCATTGTCTAATTTTTTGGACACAGAAAAACTTGGAATTTGGTGTTGACTACAAAATACTTTTTGTGGCCAACATCCATAGGATTCAATAAATATTTTTACTTTATTTTTTTCGTGAGTATAACTCCCTCTTTCAAATTATTTTCCAAAGATCAGTTTAGCAGTCTCTGGAAATCTAGATTTCACATCTGAGGTTTCCAGAAAGTTTTGGTCCCTCAAATCATCTCCAATCATAAAAATCTTTTGTAGTAATCTTATTTAAGATATCTTGAACAACTTTCATTCTCTGACCTTCCCCATATTCTGAAGTTTTAAAGCTCTTAAATCCATTTCAAAATCAAGTGTCCACTGCCTTTTTCATTCTGGCAGAATTGACTTTCAACTTCAAGGAGTCTTTTGAGTACCAAAACTCAACCCTAAAATCATACCAAAAATCACGGGACTTGTTTAATGTCTTATAAAGAGTTCTCAATTTTTAGTTTTCTCAGTTTACATTTATTTTAACCAAAACACACACACACACATACACAAATGGTTTCAAATTAGGAAGACTCGTTTTACGAGGCATTCCGGGTGAACCCTAACGTTCTTCCCGAAGTGTAACGTGACCTCCGAACCCAAATCTCTAATCTCGGGCATTTTTCAAAGTTTTGGCCCTTAAAATAAAAATGGCGTGGCGACTCCGTTTTGTTGATTTTCAAAAAAGAAAAATTGCGGGTGGGCATCATCACAACCGCGAGGTCATATATTCCATGACAGCGCTGACCGGAGCTCAGGCCAACCCCCCAACCATTGTCATTGACTCCTTGCATAATCGTGAAATCAGTGACCTTCGACCTAACGACGAGCTCGAGGATGTGGTTATCAATTTCCACTTCCCCGAGCAAACTGTTAAGGTCGGGCTGGAAATTCACCCCGAGGAGAGAAGAATCCTTATCGAGTTCCTTCGAGCAAATTGTGACGTGTACGCATGGAGGGTGGAGGATATGTAGGGAATCAGCGAGGACGTGATCCTCCATAAAATCAATGATGACCCATCCTTCAAGAACATCCACCAAAAATCAAGGTACTTCTCCCCAGAGAAGGAGATAGCAATCAAGGAAGAGGTTCAGAAGTTGCTCAAAGCGGGGATAATTAAGGAGATTTCCTACCCCAAATGGCTTGCAAATGTGGTCATGGTCAAAAAGGCCAACGACAAGTGGAGGATGTGCGTTGATTTCACCGATCTCAACAAGGCATGCCCCAAGGATTGCTTCCCTCTTCCTCGCATAGACATATTGGTGGATTCCATAGCTGGTCACAGGGTATTAAGCTTCATAGACGCCTACTCCGGCTACCATCAGATCCAGATGGCTCCTGAAGATGTCCGCTCTGTAGCTTTCATCGCTGCGGGCAAGACATACTGTTATACCATGATGCCCTTCGGGCTGAAAAATGCAGGAGCCACCTACCAGCGAATGGTCAACATTATCTTTAAGAACCAACTGGGAAGAAACCATGAGGACTACATCGATGACATGGTTATAAATACAAGAGAAAACTCCCACGAGCTCGACGTGGAGGAAACTTTCTCTAACTTGCGCCGCAACAACATGAAACTGAACCCCCTAAAATGTGCATTTGGGGTGAAAGCGGGCAAGTTCCTTGGATTCATGGTCAACCAGCGGGGAATTGAAGCTAATCCCGAAAAAATTCAGGCGCCTATAGACATGAGGCCTCCTGCCTGCGCGAAAGATGTCAAAAAGTTAAACGGGCGCATCACCGCACTTGGCCGCTTTATCTCGCGGTCAGCAGAGAGATGCCTCCCCTTCTTCAAAACTCTGAAAGGGGGGAAGAGAGCTGACGAATTTACATGGAGTCAGGACTGCCATCAAGCTTTTGAAGAAGTCAAGACATACCTGGGCGGCCCACTCTCTACTCGGCCAGGTGCCCTTTTACATTTTTTTAGCAAGATCGATCCGGCAAAGGCTGTTCTTGTAAGGGAGGATAACAACTCCCAAAAACCAGTCTACTATGTATCTAAGGCACTATCCACCGTAGAAGGGCGTTATTTAAATATAGAGAAGTTAGCTTACGCCTTGCTTTTGAAAATTAAGAGCCTACTTTTCTGCACATCCTATAACTGTACTCACTGAGGCCCCGCTTAGAAAGGTTTTACACAAACCAGAGTCCTCGGGGAGAATGCTAGCCTAGTCTATCGAACTCACTGAGTTCCAGATCACCTACTCCCCAAGAAGGACAATCAAAGCGCAGGCCTTAGCGGATTTTGTGGCAGAATCGTCATTTAAACTAGCGGACAGCGACCTTGGAAAGAGAAAGCGGGCAGAATCAGAGGAAGCCCAAGATAGCTCGAGCACGGAGATTGTACAGCACAAGGAGCGTCCAGAAGAAGTATGGACTTTATTAGTGGACGGCTCTGCGAGCAAGATAATTAGTGGAGCGGGCATACTCTTGATCGCACCTTGCGGGGAGAAATTCAAAAGGGCCTTAAGATTCAAATTCGAAGCTTCGAACAATCAGGCTGAGTATGAAGCGATTATAGCGGGCATGGAATTGGCAAGAGATTTGGGAGTTCAGAACATTGAGATCAATAGCGACTCTCAGCTCATAGTGAATCAAATTAGGGGGAGTATGATACGATCAACCCAAAGGCTAACTCGCATCTTTGCGGTCTGGCAAAAACCCTCATCAAAAATTTCACCTACTATGAGCTGAACCAAGTCATGAGAGAGGATAACATGGAGGCTGACCTCCTCTCCAGAATAACCGATCAAGAAGTCATAGACTTGGAGACGGATTGCCAGATAGAATTCACGGAGAGACCTGCTATAGATCGAATTCAGATAAGCAATAGTGAGGATCAAGTAAGGGACTGGGTAGATGAAATCAAGGATTACATCGAGAAACAAACCCTCCCCGAAGATCCAGCAAGGGCTAGAGCCATTGGAAAGGTGTCCGCAAAATACCTCATCCTGGATGGAGTACTTTTTCGGCGATCATTCACCAAGCCTTTGCTAAGATGTGTCAAAACTCACATGATCACCAACTTACTCTATGAGGTTCATGAAGGAGTTTGTGGCGGACATCTCGGTGCTCGCACCCTCTCAGACAAAATCAAATTCCAGGGATTTTATTGGCCTACAATGAGAAGAGATGCGCAGTAGTACGTAAGAAAGTGTGATAAGTGCCAGAGATTTGCGGACATCCCTAGACTACCATCAACAGAGCAAACTTTGGTTGTACCATCGTGGCCGTTTGATACGTGGTGGATTGATCTCATTGGACCATTCCCAATTGCTCGAGGAAACATTAAGTATGCTGTTGTGGCCTTGGATTATTTTACCAAGTGGACGGAAGCAAAGGGCTTAGCCACTATCTCCGAGGAGAATACGATTAATTTCGTCCACGATCACATCTATTGCCGATTTGGGGTTCCGCGAGCAATTATTTCGGACAATGGCACTCAGTTCTCTGCAAAATTCACTGCTGAATGTGTGAGAATGAAAGTGCAACATCGTCAGTCTGAAGTTGCTTATCCCCAGGGAAATGGCCAAGCTGAGGCCGCGAACAAGCTAGTCCTGACCGCCCTAAAGAAAAATTTGGAGGGACGAGGAGGAAGATGGTTGGACGAGCTCCAGACCGCATTATGGGTTATCCGCACAACAATCAGAAATTCAACAGGAGAAACTCCTTTCTCGCTCACGTATGGGTCAGGGGCAATGGCTCCAGTTGAGGTTGCCCTACCCTCGTACAGAGTCACGTACTTCGATGAGTCTCAAAATGAGGCAAACAGAAGGTGTGACCTGGACGATCTCAAAGGAAGGAGAATGCAGACAAATGAAAAAATGGTGAACTACAAACAAAAGGCGAAGAAGCACCACGATAAAAGAGTGAATAGGAGAAGTTTTTTAGTTGGAGATTGGGTACTCAGGAATGTGGAGGTCCAAGGGACCCAACCTGATTTCAACAAACTCTCCCCGAAATGGGAAGGTCCGTATGAGGTAACCCAAATAATCAAGGAGGGCACCTACATGTTGCGGACAAAGGAAGGAAAAGAGCTCAAGCACGCTTGGAATAGCGATCACCTTAGAAAGTATTTATTTTGAATCTTTGTAATTTTTTAAGGGAGTATAGAGCCACTATATGTATGAGTATGTAATTACCACCAAATTTTTGTGCAAAACTGTTGTAGCACTATCCCCACCAGCCTCAAAAGCTAAGGTGGATGCCCGCAAGCGGATGCCAGTAGGTTATAGGGCCAACATATGAGCCCCTGCCTACTGATGCGCAAAGATCCATTAAGATCCGCACGCCTATATGGGTACAAAGGCCATTACGCCCATACTCGATCGCGGACACGACACACTGTCCTGCCCGTGTGATACCACCAAGAAAAAGTGGATATAGATGCAAGTGGAGACAATGGCCAAAGCCCGGACCCACTAAATGCGCGAAGGCCTTTTTTAGGGCCGTTACTCGCATGCATGTATGTGACAAAGGCCAACATATGAGCCCGTTTACATGATCGCCACAAGACCCTCACAAAAACTCAAGAAGTTTTGAATAAAGGGACAAACCGCGTGAACCACCAATCGTGGATACAGATGCCGGTAGGTTAAAGGGCCAATATGCTAAATATGCTCCTACCTACTGTTGCGTAGACTATCGCCTTACGGCCACACTCTACATGCCCTATGAAAGTAGCTTGCCTTGGCTGCTTTTGGCTTACTCCACGGCTCGCAAGGTCGGAACATAAGTGTAAATGGATGGGAGTGATCAAAAGAGTTTAACAAAGCCAAATAGACAAACGGGGTTAAGGCCTCAAAGTTTGCCACAAGGCCAAACAAACGCGATCACAGTGAAATAGGGCTGACTCTCACAAAAAATCCAAGAGATTTTGAATACAGAGTTAGGAAAACTCAAAAACGCGGGCAAGAGGCCTACTAAGCCTTGAACCGCGGAAGAGAGTATAAAATTTAATTGTTATAAGTCAAAAACGCTGAAAAAAGTAAAATCAAGAATGCAAGTACCAAGGTACTCAAATATTGCCAACACTCAAAACAGCCTAAAAAGACAAGCAAGTAAGAAAACTACCTCTATTTAATGGATAAAAATGATTACAAAATCCTATCAATCTATTACAAAAAGAGGAAAATAAAAAACCTAAGCTAAGGGAGCTGGGTCCTTGGGAGCATCCGTGGCAGTGTCAGTGGCCGCACCATCCGTGGCCGCTGCTGAGGCCAGAGTGGGAGAAGGAAGGCCTGTGGACACGGTCAAATCGGTGATAAGGATAGGGGCTGCCCGCGAGGGGAAAAGATCACCAATTGTCGGCCCATTGGGAAGAACGCGGGCAACAGCTTCCTCATAAGATAGCCCCTCCTCCCCGAATCTCAGGGCATCTATCTCGCCAATCAGAGCGGTGGCAGTAACCTCGGCCACCGGGGGCAAGGAGGCCGCTGCGGCCAGCTCCAAGTTCTTAACCTCATCCTCGGACAAAGGGACTAGTGCATGCCCGGGCAGGCACACCGCATCAGTAGCAACAAGTGAGCCTATCAAGGCTAACTGCTGAGCGGAGAACATGCCCGTAGCAGCAAAATTCCGAATCTGTGTCCAGCAAGCGGCCTCGTACTGGGCGAATCCATCAGCGGCGAGGATGTCCTTGTATTCCTCGGAGTTCTTGAACTCCTCAACTGCCTTCTTGCGAGCAGCCTCCAACACGGCCTCCCTCTCTAACTCAAACTGCCTTAGGGGAATAGCGGGTCAGAAAGCTCATCTACCTTGGCCTCCAAAGTCACGATGGACGACTTGGAGGCCTCCAACCTCTGGGAGAGCTCGGCACACCTTTGCTCCAGAGCGGTCTTGTGCCCGCGGAGCTCACTCCGTTCCCCCTGGGCCTTCTCCAGCTTCTTCTCCACCTCAACCAACCGCTCAGAAAAGCCCGCCAGATCCATCTCCTTCTCGGTTAGGGTGTCCTCCTTCTCAGCAAGAGTGGCGAACAAGGATTTCACCTTCTCATCCGCCTATGCCAGCTCGCGAAGCTTGTCCGCCAAAATTTTGGTTTGGCCCTCATGATCTGCGGACAGACTATCGCAGCATTTCCGCAGCCTCATAACTTTATTGCCCGCCTACGAAGAGGGAGATCAGAAGTCTATTAAAAGATCAGAGCCCCTAAGATTGAAATAAAAAGGGGGCAGGTCCCAACCTCAGTAAAGGCAAGGCCAATATCCCCCATCAGGGCAGCCGAATTCTCCTTCGAAATTACATTTTTGTAGAAATCTGGGGAGTAGAGCCGGTTCATAAGGCCGATCCCCGCGGCAGAATTATTCGCCGTCCTGGTGTAAATATCAACCCCGGTGATGGCGGGCACCTCTGACAATCTCTTCCTAACAACCAGTGTCTCCTCGCGGGTGCTGAGGGAGGCCACGAGGTAGGAAGCAGAGCAGATAGTCCTCCCTTCGAGGGGAGCAGTGGAAGAAATCGAGGCGGAGACAGTGGAGGCACGAGTTTGTGCTTCCCCACCTTTCTGGGATTTCGAGGCCCTCTCTTTGTGCCCCAAGTCAGCATCCCTTTCAGTCCTCTTCCTGGACTTCTCCTGGTTGTGGCCGGAGGAAATTGTGCGGCCAGGAGAGCGGGTGGTGCAAATGGCACCTGTAGGAGGGGGACCTGTGGGGGCTGGAGGCAACTCCCCGGTGGTGGGAATTACTTTCGGATCGGTCAGACTGGATCCGGTCTTCCTATTAGCCACGGGCAGATTGGCATCCTTGCCCGGGGCCGTGCCCAAGTCAGCTTGCCTCTTTGCAGCATCTTTTTGTTGTGCCCACATATTTCGGGCCTTCAGCTCTTTGGCGCTCAGGGGGGCCATCAAAATTATACTCCTCGGGGTCTACTCTGAAAGAAAAAGAAAGGGTTAAAGACAGTTCGAAAAGTAAAAAACAAGAAAAATATGCAACAGTTCTCAAAAGGAATAGAGACCAATCAGTTACGGAGGCTCGCATTCAGCGCCCAGCATGTAGGTTTTACAGTCAGCCTCAAACTGGTAAAACTCGTGCACCCTCCAATCAGGGTCTCGGGGCTGGGGCCCTATCTCTACTCTAGGGGCATAGGGGCTGCCCTCCCTTCGAGGAGCCACCCCTTAGTAGATTAGCAAGGGCTCAAACTCAACAATGGCGCCCACGTCATATACGGGCTCTACCCCATTGGTTATGTGCTTGGCCAGATGGGTCTCCAGGGCTATTCGCAGGTCCTCGGACAGAGATGGGTCAGGATACTTGCTAGCGGCCACCCTCATCGGGACAAGATTTGAGGGTTTGGAGAAAGCCCAGCCGAACCTAGACTCTATGACCAAAATATCCTTCTGGTTCCATTGGTCAAATTTGTTCGAGGGAAGAGAGAAGGTCCGGGCAGAGTAGTTCTTAGCCTTCAGGCTCAGGTTGCCATTGCTGATTTGGTTCTGGTAATAAGCATAAAGCCCAGAGCCCAAGACCCTGCACACAGTTATGAAAGAAACAAGGGCCCTAACGGCATTTGGAGTCAGGTGCATGGGGAGGCATCTATTGAACTCAAGGAAGAAGTAGATGAATGGATCAAGGGGAAGCCTTAGGCCATTCTCGAACTGGGCCCCATAGAAAACACAGGCCCTATTGTCCTCACGGACATCTGCTACAGTCTCTGGCCGCAGCTTGTCTTTCCCCTTTATCTGAATGTGGCCAAGGGTGTGGACACGAAATTGCTTGGGGTCAACATTGTAGACAGTGTATATCTCCTCTTCCCAGTCTATAGTAGCCACTTCCTTGGCTTTTCTCTTGCGACCTCGGCCAGGTTTCGCCTCAACAGCAGGTCTCTTGCCTCTACCACGGGCAGGGACCTCCTCCTCGGAATCCTCCTCGAAGGCGTCAACAATTTATGTTGCCTTCCTAGAGGTGCCCGCGGATATCCGGTCTCCTTGATCGCGGTCATCATCCTCGGTCTCCGTGCTCGTCGAGCCAAAGAGACCGGTGGATGAACCACGGGCAGGGGCCACCTCAGGTTCACTCTCCCCGCCTCCGGTCATCTCAATATTCAGAGGTTCAAGCCCTTCACTGCTACTCAAATCGACCATAGGCACACCAGGGGCCCCGGTCACAACATCGGGGAAAATAGTCCTTATGGGGAGAACATCCAAGGGATCACTCAGATCCTCGGAGCCCTGTGCCCGCCTCTCATTGTTTTGGTTGGGATCCATCAGCTCAACTTTCTCCCAGTCAACTATCACTTCGGGGACGCGAATCGCTCTCCTCACTAGTTCTACGGCGTTCAAAGCCTGATCTCTCTCGCGGGGAAACCTGCACAAAACCCCCATTACAAAATTTCTCAACCTATTCGTATCCCCCAACACCAATACATCACCGTTCCTTTTTATCATCTTTCTCTTGGCCTCCCACAACCGGGGTGGGACAAAAGGCCCCCATTGAGATTTCTCACAAAAATACTAGAAGCACTCCATAGATAACCTAATCCAGCCATGAGCTACCTTCCTAAATACCCCCCTGTTGGTTTACAAACAGCAAAGGTATCCGGAGTGCTCCCATCCCCTAGTTCTAACGGACGACGAGGCTCAAATTCATGGGTAGTCATTAAACCCAGAAGAAGTAGAAGGAGATGAAGAAGAAACAAAAGCAAAAATTACTTACGAGGGAGGATTCAGAGGTAGATTCGAAGGAAGGAAGCACAAATACACAGCAAGAATTGTTTCTCTCTCAAGGCAGTTTGAAGGTTTGGAAACGGTAAAAGAGTTTGAGGAAGAAGGGTTTTGTATTTATAGGGCCTACCAATACGGTTAACCCGTTTAACCCGTATTAATTAGCACACAAACCGTTCCTCGAACCACGAATCGTCTTCAAACGTTTGAAATTTCAAAAATTCCGCCGGTTAGCATTTATTGCACCCCTTGGATGGCTGACACGTACCCTCCGTACGTGTCACGCGCTGTCTCTTCATCTGTCAAGGGGCCCACTTGCAAACCGGGAGGCAGAGCATTCAAGGTGCCTAGAATCTTCCCCACATGCCTCCCACGTGTCCCAATACGCACGAGAGGCAGAGCAATACCAACGAAAAACACCAACACTAGTGCCCGCTCGAAGAGCGATCTGGGCGAACCGAGCTTAACTAGTAGCTCCTCGCTCAGACCATAAATAATCACACTTGGAGCTAGGGGCCACTGATGAGCCCGGACCTGTTGGACCGGGCCCACGCTCGGTCTGGTCCGAAGAACCAGTGACGTGGCATTCCCTAGACCGTCGGAGTCAAGACCGCGGACAGATAGACCCCTGAGGTCAAGACCGCGCTCCTCTCCACATCATCCTACTCCAGACCAGACGGATCCTGATCGTTGGCTGGGTGACCGCAGGAGGTATGACCGCTTCATTCGTGCCCGCGTATAATACCTTTGGCCGCGCCCAAGATGTTGACCGCGGGCTCATACCTGCCTCCCGGTTATCTCAACTGCCTCTCGGTTAATGGAAAACCTTACTGAGCAAGTTAGCTTACTGGCTCTGACATGCAAGTTGTCGGCTCACTCCCATCGCATTCAATGCGGCTCAGACACAGGCGCCTACTATTGCCATTAATGCGCCGCGCCGGATACACGGCTCCTGTCCACATCAGCGACATCCACCCGACGAGAGAATCCCCGTCCACGACAGACCACTATCGGAGGATGCGGACACGTGTATGCGGTCAAATACCAAAGTGCCCTTAGGGCTGACCTCATGGCTTACGTCAGTGAACAGCTCCACATTGCCTATAAATAGAAGACCTTTGTCCCCTTGGACAAGGTAAGTTCCAAATATACATTGTAAGCCATATTGTCGTTAAACCCTAAACACTCACACACATTCAAGGCATTCCAAGCCTTATATTACTCAGTATTCTTACTCTCACACCCGAAGGCCTGAGTTGGAGTAACATCCAACTTTGACCTTAACGGTGCTCTTTTGTGTTGTGTTATAGGTACATCAAGCCACAAAATATATTCTGCCAGATATCCTTAAACCGTTCTGACCCTAAATAGCTTGGCGTCATCAATTATCAATTTTCAATTTTCAAAGTTGAAATTATTTAAAACATATTTGAGTTCATCAATGTCTTAATAAATGTTTAACGATATTGTCATAATATGTATTGAAAAGGATATATTCGAAAATATTGATATTGGTAAAATTATTACCCATTTTCATACTGAAAAATTTGAAAAAAAAATTATTTTTGTGATCATAATATTTGTTTCGTTCGTCTCGTTTTTGTCCTATTTGAGATTTCAATTTATTAAAGTTTGATGAACTCTACTATTACAAGGATTTCTCTGTCTTCTTCGTAGTTCTTAGTGCTTAGATGTATTAGGATAATCTTTGTATTTTTTTTTCTCTTTTAGTGTTTTCATTTTGATATTTATGGACCTAGTTGTATTTGATTGACTCTTATACAAAAATAAAATTATAATTTTTGTTATAGCTAATTTATGACATTTAAATTTTGCAATAGTATATATACAAACATTTATATTTGAGTTTTTGAAAAAGTAAAATAAAGATAGAGGCTCCTTCATTGGATTTCGTCTATGGCTTATAAAACACCGGAGATGGCTCAAAGTGTAGTAAATTGATCTTATTTGTTCATTTTTGGAATAAAATTAAAAGTTTATTTTATTCTAAAATAGATAAAAAGAAAAGTAAAAATCTTATTCTTCTGGGTGTCGAAAAAAGTAGTAATATTAACATCATCAATCAATGAAAGAGGCAAGGCAACATGATTGATAGAATTAACCTAACACGTATTTTCAACACAGGATTCATCACCGGCGCACAGATCCACAGAAGTTAGATCCTCGGAAGTTGGAGCGCAGTCTTGAGCTCCAACTGATCCAGACATCATTAGTAGTAGTAGTACTGCAATTGCCACTGCCATTACAAGGATTGCACAACCTTTCCAACTTCTTCTCTCCATTCTCTTAATTGCTGATGAGAAATACAAGTTTTCTCGAAGCTACTTTAATGGTTGAATATGTAATGGAGATCAGCCCCTACTATATATAAAGTCAGAGACCAAGGTGCTATGTCAAATAATCATGGCTGGTGCTGGCTAACTTAAACAACAATGAATGGTTCAAATTAATATAAATGAGTATATATTATACGGTCAGGATATTTTCAAAAGATACACTTTACATCCCTCAGCTTCTCATATTTTAAATATACCCACTACTCTTCTCTTATTATTAAATGGAGTACTACGTATGTTTATAAACTTTTGGAAATTAACCGAACGAGCATCAGTTGGAAATAAACAATAATCCTCCTAGACACGGGCCGATAGGCCCAGTACTCAGTCTGTTACAAATAATAGACATATTTTTTACATAATTTAACGCTAGTTTGTACACTTGTAAACACAAATTAAAATACTAGAGTAAAATTAATTTTGAATATTAATTTTAAGATAAACGTAGTATACAGCAAATCATCCTAGTGCAGTGTTTGGTTGACCTTCATGTGGTGATGAGATTCAGGATCATTTCTAGAGTAGATCCTAAATCATGGCTTATTCAACGCTTACATGCTCCCAAATAAGTTGTACTGCAAACGAGATTAGCACCTGTGTTGCTCTGTACTGTTTTTAACATTTTATTATTCATTATTCATATTATACCCTCTCACCATTCCAATATTATACCCTCTCACCATTCCAGGGTAAGGTTCTAAATACCATCATCTCCATTTATGACATAATTTCATGGCATGATGTAATTTATACTTAGGTGGCCTATGTTGCACGGATACGAATACGGGGATACGGATACGCAGATACGGGACACGGGGATACGGCATTTTTGAAAAATATAGGATACGGGTACGGGGGGTTAATATGTAAATACTAAAAGTACAGGGACCAACATATAAATTTAAAAAAAAATTATAAGGACCAAAATGTAAATATATCAAAATATAAGCCTATAAAAGTATACACATTTTGTCTTATTCAATAAACAATTCAATTCATAAAAAAAAAAAAAAAGAAGGCTAAATTAACAGACAAAAAGTCGTATCTTTCTTTGCAATAACATAGAAAAAGAAAAAAAAAATGAAAATCGCAGTTTGCAAAAGGCTAAATTAACAGAGAAAAAGAAAAAATTGAAAATCGACTTACCTCGGTTAGGCGACGGCGACTAGCAAATCGATTTGAAGAAGGTAGGCGACGGCGACAGCGACGGCGACTCGCTCGGAGCAAATCGATTTGAAGAAGGAAGGCAATCGCTAGGACGGAGCAAGGCTAGGGTTCGCGAAGACGTCGATCGAATGGAGTTTTCAAATAGTACAAGGTAACGTTTCGATTTCGTCGTTTCGATTTCCAATTTTTCCAATTTTTCCAATTTTTGGGCAAACGTGTCCGTATTTGACGTATTTCAGGCCTATCCGTATCCAATACGTATCGAATACGCGATACAATGTCTGGGTGACGTATCCGTGCATCATAGTAGGTGGCAACAATGCCTCCCACACTTGTGACATTTACTAGTGTCATCCATCACAAAATTCAAATTATGTCTTGCAGATGACATTTTGGCAAGGAGAAAGAAAGTGCTGAAGGTTTATCATACCGTGTCTTGTTTATTCCATCACTAGGATATACTCCGTCCGTCCCATTACAATCCACACACTTTCCTTTTTTGGGCGTCCCACTACAAATCACACACTTCCTAAAAAAGAAAGTTTTTATCGCTATTACCTCCACTCATTCTCTCTCCTACATTATTTTAATACTCACAACACCATTATAATTTACTATTCCCTCCACTCATTCTCTCTCCTATTTTACTTTTACACTCACAACATTTATATAATTATTTTTTTCTTAATCTACGCGTGAATAGTAAGTGTGTGGATACTAATGGGACGGAGGAAGTATACTCCCTCCGTCCCATGATAATATATAAACTTTTCTTTTTGGGCGTCCCACAATAATATATACTTTCCTAAAATGGAAAGGAATCTTTACTATTCCCTCCACTCATTCTCTCTCCTACATTATTTTAATACTCACATCACCATTATAATTTACTATTCTCTCCACTCATTCTCTCTCCTATTTTATTTTCACACTCACAACACTTTCAATATAATATTTCTTCCTTAATTTCCGTGCAAAACCCAAAAGTCTATAAAAATGTGGGACGGAGGGAGTATACAACAATGAGACTCCTATTCTAGGTGGAAGATTCACATTCCTAACTAACACCAATCCTATCAATATAGGAGATACTAAGAGATATACACAAATCATACATAATATTTACATACTAAATATATATCTTAATCATATACTCTATCATACCTCCACTGTCGAAGCGGGAGGACGGATGCTGAAACTGGCCCTGAAATCATCTAAGAGTACGCGCGGAAGTCCTTTAGTGAAAATCATCTAATGGCACTTATGTTGTCACAATCAAGCAGCATTGCCTTGGAAATGGGAACGTAAAGTTCAAGTAGTAAATTACGCAATCAACAAGACTCAGCCACCACATTTGCCACACCTCTATATTCTGCTTCTGCACTAGAAGGGGACAATGTAGGCTGGTGCTTGGAAGACCAAAAGATGAGATTGTCGCCCAAAAAAACACAGTAATCGGACGTTGACCGCCGAGTATCCGGACACGCACCCCAATCAGCATCGATAAAGGAGGTGAGGTAAGAGACCGTAGATCGGGAAAGATGTAGTCCGAAAGAAATAGTCCCCCTAAGATGGCGCAAAATGCGCTTTAGGGCAGCCATGTGATCACTACGCGGTGCGTGCATATGCAAACAGAAACCTGTTGGACCGCATAAGATATATCTGGACAGGGACCGCATAAGATATATCTGGACGGGTAAAGGTAAGAAACTGTAATAACCCAAAATTTTATTTCATTTATTTATTAAGTATTATTTTCTTAAACTAATTAATTATGTTATTGATTAATTAATTAGATTATCTTTTCTAGATGGACTAAGATTAATGGGCTTAGTTATTAAAATTAGGCTACCTAAATTGGGTTTCATCATTGGATTTGGGCGTGGGTTATTTTGAGTTTAGGTTTAGGAAACCCATAATGTAATTATGCCTCATGAATCCTTGAGGCTCTTGGTTTTAAAACGTATGTAGGCTTTTCATTATTTAAACGGCACAAGGGTAGCGAGGGAGCTGCACAGAAATTGATAAGGGACACGGCAGAGAGAGGAAACGCTAGAGAGAATGAGAGCGACAGGGAGAAGTAGCGGACAGAAGGATCAGTGCAAAGCCAGGAGGGAAACACATAGAGAGAGAATACGAAAGAGAGAGAGAGCGGCAGAAGGAGCAGCCGAGAAGAAGAACCGTGAGAGAGGGAGGAGCCGACACTTGGAGAAGAGGAAGAAGGCTCCATTGATGTGTTATCAAGACTCAATCCAAGGTAAGAATTTCTCGACCTTATACTTTGTTTTAGATATAAAATCTGGTAAGAATCGCTCATGGCGGGTTACGATCGGAGACGGAGCAAATGCTATGTTTATGTTGCTGGACTTTGGTGGGGGAAATTTTGAGGGTGTTAATTGGGGTAATATTTGATAAAAAGAAAAAGGAAAAAAAGAAACCATGAAAATCTGGCAACTTCTTCAAGAGAATTGGATGTTGGCTGAAAATATAATGAGTTGCAGAATTTTGTTGGGTTCTTGGAAGGAAGATGAAATATTTCCATCCAGCCCCTGCTCATGTTAGTATTATCTATTGGTCCCTAAGCTTATACAAGTGAATTGTTAAACCTCGAAAGTTAATTACAGAAAATTCCTATGAACTAATGAAATCTGTAATCAACCCTTAAGCTTGAAAGTTAACAAAATAGTCCAGTTGGTAGTTAATGATAGTAAATGTATTTTCTATTTTAGATTTTGGGAAGCACGTGAAAGCTCGTTTGCGTTTCAACTAAATCGAGGTAAGGAAATACGTTTCCTTAGTTCTTTTGAATATGATGATTTCTTTTGATCCTCCTATCCATCGAGTAAATTATTGTACCGTTATGCAAGTAAATTAAATTATTGACCCGCATTCATGTGATTACGTCCTTGATTTTAATTCAAAACTCATTAACATTTAGTTATTGGTCAATTGAGTCACATCTTGCAATAATTTATGTAATGGTCACTATATTGACACCTCGTCACAGGTATAAATAACATAATCGACACTCGGTCATGGGTATAAATGACATTATTGATACCCTATCATGAGGGGTAAATCATGACAGGCCTATGTGGCATTACTATTGATATTGACACCACTAAGAATTGTGGTTAGGTTATCCGGATATACCAAATATTTGAAATATTGACACATTGAATCCCCTTATTGGGACATTTGAATAATAGTGACATTCGTGTGATTATATTGATAACATTGAATATCGAATATTGATTGTGCCATAGTTTGTATTTTACATTGAAGTATTATTTGACTTTAGTAGTCTGTTTTGTTTATGATGATCGTTCATTGATACTTCCTTTATGTTCGCTCACCCTTTTCGTATTCTTTCCCTCCCAGGTAATCAGTAGGAGGAGAGGATCGGTCGCATGAATCGCGGCGCATTTATGAGGATTGAAGTATTTAATCAATGTTTAGTTGAATAAGCTAGTGAATGATACTAGCCGTTAAGGTTAAGGTTGAAAGACAGTTATTTTCCGCATTTGAATTATGGTTAGGATGTACTAGCCGTTGAGATACCCTGATTTGAAAATTTTATTTATGAATTGAATTATGTTTTATTGATGAAAAGTTGGGGTCGTTACAGATACTGTAGTGCCCCTGCTAGGCTACGATATTGGGACAAGTCATCATACGGAGTGCCACTAGAACCACTCAGCTTAGCCTTAGTGTCAACTGGAGTAGCGCGTGGTTTGCAAGTAGCCATGCCAGCACGCTCCAAAATGTCCTCGACATAGGATTGTTGACTAAAAAACAGGCCACTAGAAGTGTGCGTAACAGCAATACCCAAGAAATAATTAATAGGACCCAAATCCTTCATAGATAACTAGAAGCAAGAGTGTCCATTATAGACTGACGTGATAATGAGAATATCATCAACAAACAATAATAGATATGCAATATCCGTCCTTGCTTATAGATAAATAAAGAATGATTTGAACGACTATGTGAAAATCCCATAGTACAAACAAAATTCGCAAAGCGTTTGTATCATTCATGAGGGGTTGCTTCAGTCCCTAAAGAGACTTCTGCAAAAGACAGTGATCAGGATGAGTAGTGTCACGGAACCTCATAGGCTGATGCATATATACAGTCTCCTGCAACTCGCCATGCAAAAAAGTATTCTTGGCATTCAATTGATGAATTGACCAAGAATGAGAAAGTGTCAAACTGAGAACTGCTCGAATTGTGGCTGGTTTGACCACCGGGCTAAATGTCTCTAAACAATCGACTCCCACCTGTTGTTACCCACCATCACCTATAAGACGGGCTTTGTGCATCTTAAATGAGCCATCAGATTCCCTTTTATGAGAGAAAATCCACATGCAACGAATAACATTCACATTAGACGGACGAGGTACAAGTAACCACGTCTTATTTTAACAAGAGCATCAAATTCATCCAACATAGCATTTTTTTCAATTGGGGTCGGACAACGCAGCCCTAGGATTAGAGGGTAGAGGGGAAGGACACGCCTGAGAAAGTAAATTAAAGTGTTGTTTTGGTTTAAAAACCCCCATGGGAACGTGTCGTGGTCACGGCTGGAATGGAGGATGGGCCTGACTGCTCCGGGGAATTATGAATGGTGGGTTGAGTGTGAGGTGGTTCTGTTCGGAGAGGTGGGCTTTCAGGCAGCCCACAAAGAGATATGGGGGAAGGCGCCCCAGGTTCAGGCACGGAAGGAACAAGCAAGGCTGGACTCGAAGAGGCAGCAGTAGGAGAAGTCGGACTGGGCTGGGCCAATATGGAAGGGATTTGGGTTGATTGGGCCAGTGGGGCACTAGATGGCTTTAGCCGGGTGATGGGCTAGATGTATTTGAAGGTAAAAGATGGAGCAAATGGGGACCAGAATGGTTCAAGAAGCTATAGTCCTCAGTGATAGTCATGGCAAATAATGAAGCAAAGGGGAATTTTTCCTCATCAAATATCACGTGACGAGAAATAAACATTTTATTAGAGTAAAGATCAAAACATTTGTACCCTCTATGGCCCGGGGGGTACCCCAAGAAAACACACGGGAGGGAACGAGCCTGGAGCTTGTGGATCCTAGATGAGGGATGGAGCGGAAAACAGAGGCATCCACAAACTCGTAGATGCTTGTAAGAGGGAACTCTGAGATAGACTCTGTGTAGGAGAACGGGACTGGAGACTCTTTTGAGGTAGGATATTGTGGAGATAAGTAGCCATGGACAGGCCATGGTGTCAAAATGAGGAAGGTAAACGAGCATGTGCCAAGAGTGTCTGAACTAAGTTATTTTTGGTGCGTATTTTGCACTCGGCTTTGCCATTTTGGGAATTATAAGGACACGAGAGACGTAAACTCATACCATTAATTGACAAAAGGAATGAAAATACCTATTATCAAATTCCCTCCCATTATCAGATTGGAAACATTTGATATTTCTTTCAAATTGGGTGGCGACATAACGACTATAAGAAAGAAAAAGAGAGGGTACCTCCGGTTTCTTACCAACAGGAAATGTCCACAGAAAATTGGTAAAATCGTCAAAGAAGAAAAGAAAATGTTTGTGACCTGATTAACCGGGAATTGGGGAAGTCCACAAATCACTATGCACAATATCAAAAGTAACAGACGTCCTTGAAGCAAGTGGATAAAAAGGTAATTGGACATGTTTTCCCAAAACACAGGAATCACAAACACCGTTCAAAACAGAAGTCTTACAACCCAAAACATTATTAAGGGAGCGAAAAACAGGTGCTCACGGATAACCTAATCTATTGTGCCACAACTAAGGACTAATAACTAAAAAAGCTGATGGAAATATGGAAGACGATCCGGATGTGATAGGATAAAGATCGCCCGAGCTATCACATCTCATTATTGGTACCCCCGTCTGAATATCGTTCACAGAAAAACCAAAGGGATCAAATTCAACAGTGACTTGATTATCCGTAGTAACTAGTAAAACGACGAACAGACACCATGTTTTTAATTAATTTGGGAACATGAAGAACATTGGAAAGTTTTAAAGGGGGATGGGGATGGGGATGAGATAACGTATGTTGTCAATACCCAACAATAGGAATAGTAGTACCATCACCAACAGTAACAGATTTGGAAGAATTGCTCAAAATAAAATAAGACAAGAACATACCTGACGACGCAGTCATATGTGAGGTAACATCAGTGTCCATGCACATGTACATACTGTGATCGGGAACATTTAGAGAGATAGTGTGCATTGCATGCTCAATGTGCTCAATGCCAGTTGCCACATATTGTGAAGGATTCGGATTTTGCACATGATATGCCTGAGGTTGGTGCTGGCCCAGATTACCAATGAGTGAGGCGGATGAGGCCAAGATGAATGAGGGGCCGTTGGATAGGGACATGGGGGTGTAGTCCAAGGAGGCGCCTAACTAGGCTGGTATTGCCACCAACGAGAGGAAGGCGGCTGTTGCCATTGGCGCTGGCCGAAGGGCTGTTGCTGTTGCTGCGGATTATGATTACCACAGCCTCGACCCCTATTATCCTTGTTCCTGTCCTTATTGTTGCCTCGGTTGCCCTGATTCCCTTGTCCATTCGACTTGCGTCCACGCCCTGCTGTACCACGAGAATTGCCATCACCCATACTGCCACGACCTGGACCAGAATCAGATTGGTCACCTGAACCGAGTGTGGTTGTCACAAGGGCAGCATTCGAAGCCAAGGCTGCAACACTGGCCTGCTTTGCTTTACAGGATTCCTCCAATACTAATTGAGAACGAACATCGTAAAAGGGAGGAAGAGGATTACTTTGTTGAATGAAAGTAGCGACCCTGTCATAGCTTTCATTCAACCCAGCAATCACGTGAAATACCAAACGAGACCCCATGTTAGCCAATTGATCCGCAAGTGCATTTAGCTCCTTAGAGTAGGCCGAAATATTTGGGAAATTGTCCAACACGACTTGAGAGAATTGTTTCTCAAGAGACACGGCCCCGGAGTGTTTGTTGTCCTGGAAGATGCTCTCCAAACGTTCCCAAGTTTTCTGAGCAGACGAATTACGTTCGAGGATAGTCTGTCGAAATAGTCCCGTAAATCCATTGTAAAACAATGGCATCAAGACGAGCCCACAGCTTTTCATCACGAACCGTCTCGGGTGCCTTCCCCTCGTCATCGGCCACCGGAGGAAAAATATGTTTGATCACTTGAAAGGTTGTGCAATGGATCGTAAATAGCTCAGCCCATGAAATATACTTACTCGTCTCCATCTCAAGGGTAATCAGAATGAAGTTCTTGATATTGCTAACGGTAAAGGCCAGATGAAACTGGGTGGTAGTGGTGGAACTAGTAGTCATTCCGGACGGGGAGATATGAACACGAGACTGGGCGGCTAAGGCTCTGATACCATGAAGGTTTATCAAACCGTGTCTTGTTATTCCATCACTAGGATATACTCCCTCCGTCCCATTAATAACTTCACTTTTTGTCAAAATGGGTGTCCCGTTTAAAAAGCTTCACCTTTCCTAAAATGGCAAAGAATCTTTACTATTCCACTCACTCATTCTCTCTCCTATTTTACTATTACATTCACAACATTTTTCAAGTTTACTATTTTCTCCACTTATTTTCTCTCATATTTTACTATTACACCCACAACATTTTCTCCACTCATCAATTTCCTTAATTTGCGTGCCCATCCGAAAAGGGTGAAGCAATTACCGGGACGGAGGGAGTATACAACAATGAGACTCCTATTTTAGGTGGAAGATTCACATTCCTAACTAACACCAATCCTATCAATATAGGAGATACTAAGAGATATACACAAATCATATACTCCCTCCGTCCCTCTAGAAGTGTCACTTTTTATCCAAAATGGCATTTCGTTTGAAGCGTCACCTTTCCTAAAAAGGAAATGTTTTATTAATATTCTATTATCCCATCCACTATTCCCTCCACTAATTCTCTCTTCTCTACACTCACAACACTTTTTAAATTCACTATTTCTTTCACTATTAATATTCTAATATTCTATTATCCCATCCACTATATCCTAATCATATACTCTATCAAGTGCAAGTCAAGGAAAGAGAGAAAATAAGAGAATGACAAATGTCCCTCCAAAAATCATTTTTTCTAACAAAAACCGTAATAGGCATATAAGAAAAAATAATAATTGAAAAAAACTATCAATATTAATATATTTTTTCACACTATAAATAGAGATCCATACGTATATATTTTGTGTGTTTTGTTTAAAAAAATAAATAGTTATTTTTAGAAACCTTGAAAAAAAATATTATTAAAGAGAAAATGATGACTTTGGGCATGAATGTAGGTAAAATTGTTTGAAGTTATATTTATTGATGGTAGATGACGTGGAAGTGATGTGGAAGAGAGAGGAGTGTCATGACTCTCATTTTGAGAGTCATGACCGTAGATGTTATTTCTACCGAATACATGTGTATTTTGAACACTGCACATGAATTTAATAGCTACTTAACTATTGAATTGAAGTGCATTGTTCAAGATACACTTGGATTAACTATTGAGTCCATGTGTTACTTTGAACATTACACTTGGATTCATTAGCTAAATAACTATTGAGTCCATGTGCTACTTTGAACATTACACTTAGATTTAATAACTAATTAGCTACTAAATTCATGTGTGTTTTTGAATAATGCATTTTGATTAAGTAACTACTGAATCCATGTATATTTTTTATTAATTCAAGTGCAATGTTCAAAATACACTTGGCTTCAGTAGCTAATTAGCTACCGAATCCAAGTGTATTTTGAGAATTTCTTTGTTGTTCAACATATTTTTTCAAAACCCTATCTTCAGGAATGTAGTTTGGTTCGCCTAGTCGAGACGAGAAAACGGTATTCTAGAAATTTTTTCGACTTATTGATATTAAGATATTTAATTTTGAAATTTGAGAGAAATTTGATAATGACGTGACAGGTTTTGAAAAGTGACTGTCAAATGGCATTTTACCTCCCGCTTTCACAAAAACTACAAAAATGCAATGTTTTTTTTAATGACATCTAATCTAAACTATTAATTTATCTTAATCCAATAGTTGTGGTTAGTTATCATGATTCACATTTTAAATAGATTCTCATAGCATCCTCATAAATATATATACTCCCTCTGTCTCGGTAGAACTTGCACAGTTACTGTTTGCACGGGAATTAAAGAAAAAGTTAGTGGAGAAAATGTTGTGAGTATGAAAAGTGAGGTTGGAAAGAGAAAGTGGGGTAGGAAATAGTGATTTGATTGATGTTGTGAGTATAAAAGTAAAGTATGAGATAGAATTAGTGGGTGGAATAGTAAAGATTCTTTGCCATTTTAGAAAGTGTGCAATTTGTAATGTGACGCTCAATGAGAAAATTGTGCAAGTTGTAGCGGGACGGAGGGAGTATAATATATATATATATATATATATATATATATATATATATATATATATATATATATATATATATATATATATATATATATATATATATATATTAAAGGGGGTATGGCGGATTTTTCGGGTTTTCGTTAAACCACTACTAATTTAAACATATCTCGTAGTTTTAACAAATAATTTACATTTGATGAACATTAAGTATAAACAAATATTAATTTTAACTATTAATTTATATTTAACGGACAAAAAGTTAAAACATAAAGCAAACACAAAAAGAACACACATAATATTTAAAATATTTTTATAACTAGACGAAGGAGGAAGATGATGAATACTTACAAATGAGGAGGTATAGTGATATTTCTTCAGAGTTTGTACAGCGGAGTAGAAATGAAACAAACACTCTTCTTTTTTCTTTTTTTTTATGTAAGGGCTCTAATATGAAGTGCAGAAGGTATAAAAGGAATTTAAGTAATAGGACTAAGGGGTCGGAAAGGTGTTTAAGCTGTCATGGATTGGATGAAAGCAAAGGATTCTTATTTCTCAATTTTTTCTCGTACTTACAAATGAAGAGGAGGAGCCTTTTTATAGCCCTTACACAAGGAACTTAAAGAACCAGTATTATCACCGGTTACCTAATATTTGATGAAAAACAAAAAAAATTTTTCTAAAAGCCACCGGTTGCCTAACTTTTGACTACAAACAAAAATTTTTCTAAAAGCCATCTAATTTTTGACTAAACAACTTTTCTAAAAGAAAATGTCACTTAATAAAGTAGATTCCATTATTTACAAACAAAATACTATCAATTTTTTGGCTTTTCTTTAAAAAGATGATTCCCTCTGTCTGTTGATAAAGTAGCCGCCTATCGTCATTGCATACATCTTCTGTCTTCTGTCGTCACTGCTTGTGTTTCTGTCTAAAAGTCTCTGTGAGTACTGTCAAATGAATATCCATCGTCCTGTGCATCTTGCATATCATCATCATGATGAGGCCATGATGTCTCTTCGTCTTTGTCTTGCTCGTGTCTTCTTCTTTGTCTACGATGTCTTTGTAATTCTAATTTGTCCGCTTCCCCAATGAAGGGAAGTAACATGTCCCAATTTGTCTTTGCCCAGACCTGTGTATAGTGTCCTTCCGCCATTAACTTGTAGTGAAACCATGGGAAATACCTCGGAATTTCTGGGGTCTTCTGTTGATCTGTACTGAATTTGTTGTAAAAGCCGTCTGTCTTCATTTCTTTCATGTATCGAGAAAAGGCTAGAGAAGTCAATGTTGTCTTCAATCTAGACTCGCCATTTCTAGCAATTCTTGATCATCAAGTCTCGTTGCTAATGAAGATCCTTTTCTGGGCCGGGTTCAGTATGTGTATGCATCCATTTCTCGGAAAGGAAGCAAAAATTTTGCATCCTACCTCATGTGGATAAGGCGTAAAGCAATATTTCCGCCACCATTGTGAATTTTTCCCCAAAGTTGTTTAAAATTTTTTCTCGTAGTGGGGGTTAGCCGAAACTTGATATAATCAATCATACCATAATGGTAAACCGAGATATCAAATGCGGGGGCATATCTGTTTTAAATAGATCAATACGTAAAAGAAGAACACCCGTATCTTCTCCCCTATTATTGATCCTTTACTGTAACCTTTATTCCCCGTAATTTATTTCTTTAAACACCATTTGAACAATTTTACTGTTGTAATTCATACAAGATTTTGGGAAATCTGCACAAATTCCCGTCGATATAATTTGATCTAATTCTTCAAATCTGTCTAAAGCTGGTTGAAGAGTCTGTCTCCATGGGAGATCCAATACTCTAGCTTTAAAACTGTCAAAACTTCTATTGCTTTCTTTTTCAGTTTTTCCTGTCTCATGTAACTTTTTTATGTTTTCTTCTAAAACTGTTATTTGCTGTTTTAGCATGTTATTTTCAATCAGAATCGTTGGGTAATCTGTGGAGCCTTTCCTTTATTCATCACCTGTTTTTGAAGATTTGCAATCAAATCTTCCTGTGCTTTTATAATGTGGTCTGGATTTTCTTGGATCCAGTAGAAAAAGATTTAACTTCTTCTGGTTCAATAAAGATCTGTTGTGTTCCAAAATGATCCCGAGCACTGTGGATGGCTTCATTAAAACCGTAGAAACCCTTATAAATTGGGTTCAAACCTTTGTATGTGTTTTGCCACTGTTTCCCATTTATTGAAAATTCCTACTTTTGTACCTCGGTAGATCACATAATGTGTAAATTTTTTCTGTGTTGACTGTTCGGGAGTTTTTTGTGTCTGTTCTATGAAATAATGTCCTAGAGCATTTAGGACATGTACTTTGACCTTTGCCGCATTAGGCACTGTTTGAATATGCCAGAGATTGTCTAGCAAACACCGTTGTTTTTCTCGTTAAATTCATCCCATAAATGGGCCCGAACTTTTACTTTCTTACGTGCAAATCTGTAAAGTATTTGGGCCGAAAGTAATTGTTTTTACTCGATCTTGGGCTTTTGGTATAAAGTTTTTATCGGCCAAAATTTTGAAAAGCTTGGGTCATGCTTTACGTGAAAACCTTACGTTCGGATCCATGACCTGGATCGTAATTTATTGGAATTGTCAAGCGTAGCAACTACGTTTCTCTTTCACACTTTGTTTTCATGCCGCTTTCGTGTCCGAATACGTCTTTTTCGTTGAGGATATAGAACTTTCTTTTTCTTCTATCCATCGGTTGTTCGAAATAACCTGTTAAGATTTCTAGACAAAATGTCAGCAATCATATTATTGTTCCCTTTTATATGTTCAAAATTAATAAGATAACCGCTACCCTGTATTATGTTTTGTAAGTTTATCCACCTTGTTCTATTTACCTTTCTACTTTGATCATTTTTAATAAATTTAACTATTGCTTCGCAATCTGTTCTTACTGTAAATTCTTTGTTTAGAAAGATCTTAAATTTTTCTAATGCATTAATTAATGCCTGTATTTCATAATCTAGGCTAGTCCAATTTTGTCCTGTTTTGTTAAAATTCCCACTAGCATAAGAGCATATTTTTTCAGTGTCTTTAGGAGTATATTTATTAGGTTTACTAAGAAGGACTGCTCCCCATCCTTCTTTACATCCATCTGTT
The DNA here is from genome assembly GCA_022495995.1 of Adenophora triphylla var. japonica. Lineage (NCBI taxonomy): Eukaryota > Viridiplantae > Streptophyta > Magnoliopsida > Asterales > Campanulaceae > Adenophora > Adenophora triphylla. The sequence continues at coordinate 867,307 of JAFEMH010000147.1, read as the reverse complement.
TCTATAATTATGTAATCTGTTACTAAGGGTAATTCTAATGGTTTTATCTTTTTTACCCTGTCCTTTATTTCCTTTACTAATTTTATGTCTTCTTTATTAAAATTTCTTTGACCATTTTTTGTAGTTTTACTGTAAAGTGGTCCTACTAATTTAGATAAGTTTGGGATAAATTTTCTTGCATAGTTAACTAAACCTAAGAAGGCTTGTATCTGTTTTAAATTTTCAAATTTTTCTGGGAAATCAATAATTTTTGTTGAGATGTGAGGTTGTAACTCTATTTTCCCGTTTCCTATCTCTAATCCTAAAAAGGATATTTTTCTTTTAAATAATTCCATTTTTCTTTTTGATACAACTATCCCATGTATTTTTATTTCATTAAAAACTTGTTTCAAATGTTCTTCATGTTCCTGTAAAGTTTCACTTGCTACTAAGATGTCATCTATATAAACCATGCAAAAATCGTATTTTAGGAATATACTGTCCATAAATCTTTGAAATATTGAGGGTGCATTTTTAAGTTCATAACTTAAAACATTCCATTCAAATTGTCCCTCTGAACATGTAAATGCTGTCCATGGTTTAAATTTTTCTTCTAATTTTAATTGATTATATCCGGATTTTAAATCAAATTTAGAGAATATTTTTTTCTTTTGTATTAAGTTTACTAAAGAATCTTTATTTGGTATGTTATATCCATCATTTTCTGTATTATCATTTAGTCTTTTATAATTATATACTATTCTAGCTTTTTCTCTTTTTATTTCACTATGGTTTCTAACTAGAAAAGCTGCTGATCTATGTGGGCTTTCTGATTTCCTGATTAATTTCTGTTTTATCATTTCTGGGATTTGTATTTTAAATTCCTCTTTATCTAACGGACTGTATTCTATGCTAGCTGTTCTGATTGTAATATCAGGATTTTTTATTTTAAATTTACACGTATATGTAACCTTTGAGTTTGTAATATCTTCTCCTATTAGTCCTATTTTTTCTAGATGTAGAATTATAGGATGATTTATACTTTTTGTTATATCTGTCCCTTTTTCTAACTCTTGTGTTAGCATATTTGTGAGAAGATTTAAGGTTTCATTTTCTATATGACATTTTTTATTTTGATTTGATTTTAGAAATTCTAAGCTACCTAGTCCACCACGCTTCTGTGCGAACTTTGATGTTTGATTATATCGTAGGGTAGGTATGCTATAAATATGTTTACTAAGTGTAATGTAATTTTTTGTAATTGTTATAGCCCCTTGTAAACCTAGAATGAAATTTAGGCCTAATATAAAGTCTTTTGATTTTACATATTCTGGACTAATGTTAACCTGTGGTATGTCATATTTGAAGCTATAATTTCCTGAAAAGTCTAGAAATTGTATTCCTATAGGTTCAATGCAATGTGTGATTGTCATTAGCCTATCTTCTATTGTTCTGGTCACTAATTTATATGTTAATTCTTTTTTGAACTGTTTTGGAACCATGTCATGTAATATTACACTTTTTGTAGCTCCCGTGTCTAGTAACGCAGTTAGATCTAAATATTCACTGTTATCTAGCCATAATCGACACTGTAAATTTATCATGTTAGTTATATTCCTTGTTTGTATTAATGTATGTTCTGTTGACATATTTGTATAGTCTACTTGTTCTTCTTCTGTTATTTTTTGTTTTTCGTTATATACTGTATTTTCTATTTGCAATATCATTTTTTCCATATTTCTTATTTTTAGACTGTGTAATTCGGTTGCTACTTCTAATTTATCTAATTTTTCTGTAACTAATTCCATATTTACTGTTTTAGCTAATACTTCTACTGTAGTCATTTCTTGCTCGAATAATGTTTTTAAACATAGATAGCAAATTTCTTTAAAGCATATGTTGCACTGTGACCTTTTTTCTATACTCGGAAAATAACCACAATTAAAACATTTTATGTAATTATTTCCTCTTCTACTAATCCAATTATGTATACATTCTTCTTCTTTATTCATATAAGTGTATGTAATTTTTGTAATTTGGCTATTATCATCACTACTTTTGTAGATGTATCTTGACTCATTATCTGATTCCCTATTGTCTAGAGGTTCTATGTTGTATTCCCCTAATTGTTCTATTAAGTTACTTCTTTCTATGTTTTTGTTTTTATTTGGGCATTTGTTAGCTAAATGTTTTTCATCCCCACAAATAAAACATTTACATCTTCTAGTTTGAGGTTTTCTTACATATTTATTCCCTGCATAAGGTTTATACTCTTTTCTGTATGTTGTACTTTTTCTTATTTTCTTTTTGAATTTATTATATTGTCCATAAGTTTGTGGTGTGTAAATTGCTGTTTTACAGAATGCATAAGCACTCTTCTTTAATTGTTCTTGGAGGGTTACTTCTTTACATTTGTCTTCTAATATGTTAAAGGTATATGTAATTCTAGGTCCAATCCCTAGGTTTTGTCTGTCACCAAACTCTTGTTTCCATGAATTATGGATAGTTTTACCTAAGTCTCCAGGTAATTTAACAAAGTATTTATCACATAATTCATCATTCATAGCCTGTCCTGTTTGTGATAATAACCTAGTAAAATCTAGGGTAAATTCATTTATGTATTTCATGTCTGCTATACTTAGTTGTTCCAGATTTCTAATAGCTGTATCTTGTATAAGAGTAGTATTTTTTGCTGGGTCTACTCCTAGTATTAATGTTCTAATTTGACTGGTGAAGTTGTATGGGTTGTCTCCTATAGCCTTTAATCTGTTTATTTCATCCGGACTTTGGGCTTTTTTACTTTGTCATATTTCTAAGGCTATTAGGCCTAATGTGGTTTCTAAATATGAAAACATGTCCATACTGTCTCTTTTATTTGTTTCCCACATTCGTACTACTGTTTGTTCCCATAGCAATATTTCATCACTCCATAACTGTGGCTTTTGTTTTTCTAATAACAACATATTACTACTGTATAAATTTCCTATAGGTAATCTAGCTCCTTGGCTAGTGTATTTTGATTCTCCTGTATATTGTCTAGACGGGGGAGTCCAATTTTCTCTTCCTATTACATCTTCTGTAGCTGTTCCTGGTTCTGTCCATTCAGGTTTAGCTCTTTTTCTTGCATTTTCCATGTGTTGATCCATAAATGCATTTTCTTGTTTGTAAAAGTCTGCTATCATTATTTTTCCCTGTTGGATGTCATTTACCAAAGGTAAATTGTAAATTTCTTGTAATTTATTATAACTCTCTTCGTATGTTAATCCTAATTCTGTAATACAATCTATTATCATGTCATCCACTTCTTCTTGGATATTTAGTTCTGTGAATTTTTTATTTATAATTTCTTCAAATGTTTTATTAGTCTCTTCTACTTTAAAACCTGTAGAGGGTTCTTCTTCTAAATAGTCTATTATACTAAAGTCATTTTCTTCTGTTTCAAATTGGTCAAATCCTATGACTATTTCTTTATCTTCACTATCTGTATCATAGATTGGTTCTGTGTCATATTCTATATTCATAAAATTATATTCTGTTTCTGTTTCATTATCACTTTGTGTAGGGTCTTCTCTTTTAAAGTTTACAAACCTTAAGCTTTGCATTCCATTTGCATTTTCATATATATGACTTTGTTTTGGTATTAATACTTTACTGTCTGGTTCTTGTAGGTCATCCAAAGACCATTCCAGTCCTGCTAATTCCTCGGGATTTATTTTAAGTGGTTCTATCATCTGTATTGATTTTGAGGCAATTGTATTAACAATTCCGTCTATGTTTACTTTATATTTCATTCCTGATCTGTTGCTAGCTTTTCCTAATGTTCCTACACTTATTACTATGTTATTACCTACATAATTATCATATCCTTTTGTTTTTAAGGCAATTTTAATGTTTTGTAAATCTTTTATGTCTTTTAGTATTCCTGGTGTACAGTAAAATAGAGCTGTATTTTGACTCAGGTCTATTTCCATTCCTGAGATAATGGCTTTTTTCACATCTGTTTTCCATGATTTATCTAATAATAAGGCTAATAATTTTGTTCCTAAATTTTTTCTTCCTAATCCTTTTATTCCAATTACTACTAATCCCACATGTGCGAAATGTTTTCCAGATTGTTTGATTTTTTGTATTGTTTCTGGTGAAAATAAATCTATTGTTACTGTTCCATCAACCACCCTAAGTCTTTCTTCTCTACTACTTCGTATTAAAACTGTATTAATGTTTAACATTCCTGTTTGGTATAATGTTCTTGGATTTAAAATATCCAACTGATGCTGGTTATATAAATCTAGGTTTCTGTTTACATCTATTTCTTCTTCTAACTGTACTATTTGTTGGTTACTGTTAGATCCTGATCCTCTTCTTAGTATCCTGTTTATAAAGTTATCTGTTGTAATAATATCTTGTAAATTACTTGTTGCATTTCTTGACTCCTGTACTGTCCTACTTCTTCCTAAAAAACTTCTATTTTGTTGATCACTCATTTTCTCGGTACCCAATGTTTATAAGGTATAGGTTTTCTTTTAATTTTGACTTCTTCTCCTAAGCTTAATTTATTTATTCCACTAATTATTTTATCTAGGTCGTTATCTATTGTATTAGTACTAGAGTACGTGGCTTTTCACTAATAGATAGGAGTTTATTTAATTTTTCGATTATACTGTAATAATAGACTTATAATAAAAATTAAAGAGAATAGGATAGGTCTTATCAGCTTTACTTGTTCCTGTATAATTTGTAAATCCAGTTACTTCCTCTGTATTTTCTTCTACTTTATGTTTTCTAGCTTCACTTAAAGCCTGTAAATATTCTCTAGAATTTTCCAGTTCTAACTTTCAACTATACTTTTAACTGTGGTTATAACTTGTTCTAAATTGACTACCTGTTTTTCTATTTTCTGTATAAGGTCTTTAGCTTCTAAAATTTGTCTAGGCTTTGAATTTTCTAGCAAATAACTAACTTGTTGAAAGTCTTGTTTAGTAGGTAGATGTTTACGTATGTCTCTTAATTCTATTAAAACTTGGTTATTTTGTTGTTTAATATAATCTAGGTTGTTTACTATTTTGCCTAATATTTTTTGACTTTCAGAATTTTGATTACAAATTTCAACGAGAGTTAATGATGATGATTTATCAATTATAATTAAGGAGGAAACCTAACCCTTAGTCTTTTTCTTAAACCCTTTAATCCTTAATTAAATAGTCATAAAGCCCTTATAATTAAAGCATAATAAACAATTAATAAAACAATATTAACATAGCGTGAAACCAAAAAATTCCATCATATCATCCTAATAATGATATAAAAGAATGATTAATCCCTCATCTTCACCTACACGGGTTCTTGATATATTGTGGACTTACATCAACATGCCACCGATCAAGCCTGTTGTAGTCTTTTAGACTTAGGATCTCTCACACTCTGATACCATAAAAGGGGGTATGGCGGATTTTTCGGGTTTCCGTTAAACCACTACTAATTTAAACATATCTCGTAGTTTTAACAAATAATTTACATTTGATGAACATTAAGTATAAACAAATATTAATTTTAACTATTAATTTATATTTAACGGACAAAAAGTTAAAACATAAAGCAAACACAAAAAGAACACACATAATATTTAAAATATTTTTATAACTAGACGAAGGAGGAAGATGATGAATACTTACAAATGAGGAGGTATAGTGATATTTCTTCAGAGTTTGTACAGCGGAGTAGAAATGAAACAAACACTTTTTTTTTATATGTAAGGGCTCTAATATGAAGTGCAGAAGGTATAAAAGGAATTTAAGTAATAGGACTAAGGGGTCGAAAAGGTGTTTAAGCTGCCATAGATTGGATGAAAGCAAAGGATTCTTATTTCTCAATTTTTTCTCGTACTTACAAATGAAGAGGAGGAGCCTTTTTATATCCCTTACACAAGCAACTTAAAGAACCAGTATTATCACCGGTTACCTAATATTTGATGAAAAACAAAAAAACTTTTCTAAAAGCCACCGGTTGCCTAACTTTTGACTACAAACAAAATTTTTTCTAAAAGCCACCTAATTTTTGACTAAACAACTTTTCTAAAAGAAAACGTCACTTAATAAAGTAGATTCCATTATTTACAAACAAAATACTATCAAATTTTTGGCTTTTCTTTAAAAAGATGATTCCCTCTGTCTGTTGATAAAGTAGCCGCCTATCGTCATTGCATACATCTTCGTCTCGTCGTCACTTGCTATGTTCTATCTAAAAGTCTGTTTGTGAGTGCATCAAATGAATATCCATCGTCCTGTGCATCTTGCATATCATCATCATGATGAGGCCATGATGTCTCTTCGTCTTTGTCTTGCTCTGTGTCTTCTTCTTTGTCTCTGATGTGCTGTAATTCTAATTTGTCCGCTTCCCCAATGAAGGGAAGTAACATGTCCCAATTTGTCTTTGCCCAGACCTGTGTATAGTGTCCTTCCGCCATTAACTTGTAGTGAAACCATGGGAAATACCTCGGAAGTTACGGGGTCTTACGTTGATCTGTAATGAATTTGTTGTAAGCATTTGTCCTGTCTTCATTTCTTTCATGTATCCGAAAAGGCTAGAGAAGTCAATGTTGTCTTCAATCTTATTTGCCATTTCTAGCAATTCTTGATCATCAAGTCTGTTTGCTAATGAAGATCCTTTTCTGGCTGGTCTGTATGTGTATGCATCCATTTCTGGAAAGGAAGCAAAAATTTTGCATCCTACCTCATGTGGATAAGACTGTAAAGCAATATTTCCGGCCACCATTGTGAATTTTTCCCCAAAGCTGTTTAAAATTTTTTCTGTAGTGGGGGTAAGCCGAAACTTGATATAATCAATCATACCATAATGGTAAAACTGAGATATCAAATCTGGGGGCATATCTGTTTTAAATAGATCAATCTGTAAAAGAAGAACACATGTATCTTCTCCCCTATTATTGATCCTTTCTGTAACCTTTATTCCCCTGTAATTTATTTCTTTAAACACCATTTGAACAATTTTCTGTTGTAATTCATACAAGATTTTGGGAAATCCTGCACAAATTCTGTCAGATATAATTTGATCTAAATCTTCAAATCTGTCTAAAGCTGGTTGAAGAGTCTGTCTCCATGGGAGATCCAATACTCTAGCTTTAAAAGTGTCAAAACTTCTATTGCTTTCTTTTTCAGTTTTTCCTGTCTCATGTAACTTTTTTATGCTTTCTTCTAAAAGCTGTTATTTCTGTTTTAGCATGTTATTTTCAATCAGAATCGTTGGGTAATCTGTGGAGCCTTTCCTTTATTAAAAGGGGGTATGACGGATTTTTCGGGTTTCCGTTAAACCACTACTAATTTAAATATATCTCGTAGTTTTAACAAATAATTTACATTTGATGAACATTAAGTATAAACAAATATTAATTTTAACTATTAATTTATATTTAACGGACAAAAAGTTAAAACATAAAGCAAACACAAAAAGAACACACATAATATTTAAAATATTTTTATAACTAGACGAAGGAGGAAGATGATGAATACTTACAAATGAGGAGGTATAGTGATATTTCTTCAGAGTTTGTACAGCGGAGTAGTAAGGGCTCTAATATGAAGTGCAGAAGGTATAAAAGGAATTTAAGTAATAGGACTAAGGGGTCGGAAAGGTGTTTAAGCTGCCATGGATTGGATGAAAGCAAATGATTCTTATTTCTCAATTTTTTCTCGTACTTACAAATGAAGAGGAGGAGCCTTTTTATAGCCCTTACACAAGCAACTTAAAGAACCAGTATTATCACCGGTTACCTAATATTTGATGAAAAACAAAAAAACTTTTCTAAAAGCCACCGGTTGCCTAACTTTTGACTACAAACAAAAAATTTTCTAAAAGCCACCTAATTTTTGACTAAACAACTTTTCTAAAAGAAAACGTCACTTGATAAAGTAGATTCCATTATTTACAAACAAAATACTATCAATTTTTTTGCTTTTCTTTAAAAAGATGATTCCCTCTGTTGATAAAGTAGCCGCCTATCGTCATTGCATACATCTTCTGTCTTCTGTCTTCAGTCGTCACCGCTTGCGTTTCGTCTAAAAGTCTGCGTGAGTGCTTGTCAAATGAATATCCATCGTCCCGTGCATCTGCATATCATCATCATGATGAGGCCATGATGTCTCTTCGTCTTTGTCTTGCTCTGTGTCTTCTTCTTTGTCTCTGATGTGCTGTAATTCTAATTTGTCCGCTTCCCCAATGAAGGGAAGTAACATGTCCCAATTTGTCTTTGCCCAGACCTGTGTATAGTGTCCTTCCGCCATTAACTTGTAGTGAAACCATGGGAAATACCTCGGAATTTCTGGGGTCTTCTGTTGATCTGTAATGAATTTGTTGTAAACAGCTGTCCTGTCTTCATTTCTTTCATGTATCCAGAAAAGGCTAGAGAAGTCAATGTTGTCTTCAATCTTGACTGCCATTTCTAGCAATTCTAGATCATCAAGTCTGTTGCTAATGAAGATCCTTTTCCTGGCTGGTCTGTATGTGTATGCATACATTTCTGGAAAGGAAGCAAAAATTTTGCATCCTACCTCATGTGGATAAGACTGTAAAGCAATATTTCCGTCCACCATTGTGAATTTTTCCCCAAAGCTGTTTAAAATTTTTTCTGTAGTGGGGGTTAGCCGAAACTTGATATAATCAATCATACCATAATGGTAAAACTGAGATATCAAATCTGGGGGCATATTTGTTTTAAATAGATCAATCTGTAAAAGAAGAACACATGTATCTTCTCCCCTATTATTGATCCTTTCTGTAACCTTTATTCCCTTGTAATTTATTTCTTTAAACACCATTTGAACAATTTTCTGTTGTAATTCATACAAGATTTTGGAAAATCCTGCACAAAATCTGTCAAATATAATTTGATCTAATTCTTCTAATCTGTCTAAAGCTGGTTGAAGAGTCTGTCTCCATGGGAGATCCAATACTCTAGCTTTAAAATTGTCAAAACTTCTATTGCTTTCTTTTTCAGTTTTTCCTGTCTCATGGGAGATCCAATACTCTAGCTTTATGTTTTCTTCTAAAACTGTTATTTGCTGTTTTAGCATGTTATTTTCAATCTGTAACTGTTGGGTAATCTGTGGAGCTTTTCCTTTATTAAAAGGGGGTATGACGGATTTTTCGGGTTTCCGTTAAACCACTACTAATTTAAATATATCTCGTAGTTTTAACAAATAATTTACATTTGATGAACATTAAGTATAAACAAATATTAATTTTAACTATTAATTTACATTTAACGGACAAAAAGTTAAAACATAAAGCAAACACAAAAAGAACACACATAATATTTAAAATATTTTTATAACTAGACGAAGGAGGAAGATGATGAATACTTACAAATGAGGAGGTATAGTGATATTTCTTCGTAGTTTGTACAAATGGGAGTTGAAATGAAACAAACACTCTTTTTTTTTTTTTTTTTTTTTATGTAAGGGCTCTAATATGAAGTGTAAGGTATAAAAGGAATTTAAGTAATAGGACTAAGGGGTCGGAAAGGTGTTTAAGCCGCCATTAATTGGATGAAAGCAAATGATTCTTATTTCTCAATTTTTTCTCGTACTTACAAATGAAGAGGAGGAGCCTTTTTATAGCCCTTACACAAGCAACTTAAAGAACCAAGATTATCACCTTACACTAATATTTGATGAAAAACAAAAAAACTTTTCTAAAAGCCACCTAGGTTGCCTAACTTTTGACTACAAACAAAAATTTTTCTAAAAGCCACCTAATTTTTGACTAAACAACTTTTCTAAAAGAAAATGTCACTTAATAAAGTAGATTCCATTATTTACAAACAACATACTATCAAATTTTTGGCTTTTCTTTAAAAAGATGATTCCCTCTGTATGTTGATAAAGTAGCCGCCTATCGTCATTGCATACATCTTACGTATTTTACATGCGTCATTTGCTTGCGTTTCGTCTAAAAGTCTCGCAGTGAGTACTGTCAAATGAATATCCATCGTCCTGTGCATATTGCATATCATCATCATGATGAGGCCATGATGTCTCTTCGTCTTTGTCTTGCTCTGTGTCTTCTTCTTTGTCTCTGATGTGCTGTAATTCTAATTTGTCCGCTTCCCCAATGAAGGGAAGTAACATGTCCCAATTTGTCTTTGCCTGCACTGTATAGTGTCCTTCCGCCATTAACTTGTAGTGAAACCATGGGAAATACCTCGGAAGTTACGGGGTCTTGTTGATTCGTAATGAATTTGTTGTAAACAACCTGTCTGTCTTCATTTCTTTCATGTATCCGAGAAAAGGCTAGAGAAGTCAATGTTGTCTTCAATCTTGATCGCCATTTCTAGCAATTCTTGATCATCAAGTCTCGTTGCTAATGAAGATCCTTTTCCTGGCTGGTCTGTATGTGTATGCATCCATTTCTGGAAAGGAAGCAAAAATTTTGCATCCTACCTCATGTGGATAAGACTGTAAAGCAATATTTCCGGCCACCATTGTGAATTTTTCCCCAAAGCTGTTTAAAAATTTTTCTGTAGTGGGGGTTAGCCGAAACTTGATATAATCAATCATACCATAATGGTAAAACTGAGATATCAAATCTGGGGGCATATTTGTTTTAAATAGATCAATCTGTAAAAGAAGAACACATGTATCTTCTCCCCTATTATTGATCCTTTCTGTAACCTTTATTCCCTTGTAATTTATTTCTTTAAACACCATTTGAATAATTTTCTGTTGTAATTCATACAAGATTTTGGGAAATCCTGCACAAAATCTGTCAAATATAATTTGATCTAATTCTTCTAATCTGTCTAAAGCTGGTTGAAGAGTCTGTCTCCATGGGAGATCCAATACTCTAGCTTTAAAACTGTCAAAACTTCTATTGCTTTCTTTTTTAGTTTTTCCTGTCTCATGGGAGATCCAATACTCTAGCTTTATGTTTTCTTCTAAAACTGTTATTTGCTGTTTTAGCATGTTATTTTCAATCTGTAACTGTTGGGTAATCTGTGGAGCCTTTCCTTTATTAAAAGGGGGTATGACGGATTTTTCGGGTTTAGTTAAACCACTACTAATTTAAATATATCTCGTAGTTTTAACAAATAATTTACATTTGATGAACATTAAGTATAAACAAATATTAATTTTAACTATTAATTTATATTTAACGGACAAAAAGTTAAAACATAAAGCAAACACAAAAAGAACATACATAATATTTAAAATATTTTTATAACTAGACGAAGGAGGAAGATGATGAATACTTACAAATGAGGAGGTATAGTGATATTTCTTCAGAGTTTGTACAGCGGAGTAGAAATGAAACAAACACTCTTTTTTTTTTTTTTTATGTAAGGGCTCTAATATGAAGTGCAGAAGGTATAAAAGGAATTTAAGTAATAGGACTAAGGGGTCGAAAAGGTGTTTAAGCTGCCATGGATAGGATGAAAGCAAATGATTCTTATTTCTCAATTTTTTCTCGTACTTACAAATGAAGAGGAGGAGCCTTTTTATAGCCCTTACACAAGCAACTTAAAGAACCAGTATTATCACCGGTTACCTAATATTTATGAAAAACAAAAAAACTTTTCTAAAAGCCACCGGTTGCCTAACTTTTGACTACAAACAAAAATTTTTCTAAAAGCCACCTAATTTTTGACTAAACAACTTTTCTAAAAGAAAACGTCACTTAATAAAGTAGATTCCATTATTTACAAACAAAATACTATCAAATTTTTGGCTTTTCTTTAAAAAGATGATTCCCTCTGTCTGTTGATAAAGTAGCCGCCTATCGTCATTGCATACATCTTCTGTCTTCTGTCGTCACTGCTTGCGTTTCTGTCTAAAAGTCTCTGTGAGTACTGTCAAATGAATATCCATCGTCCTGTGCATCTTGCATATCATCATCATGATGAGGCCATGATGTCTCTTCGTCTTTGTCTTGCTCTGTGTCTTCTTCTTTGTCTCTGATGTGCTGTAATTCTAATTTGTCCGCTTCCCCAATGAAGGGAAGTAACATGTCCCAATTTGTCTTTGCCCAGACCTGTGTATAGTGTCCTTCCGCCATTAACTTGTAGTGAAACCATGGGAAATACCTCGGAAGTTCTGGGGTCTTCTGTTGATCTGTAATGAATTTGTTGTAAACAGTACATCCTGTCTTCATTTCTTTCATGTATCCAGAAAAGGCTAGAGAAGTCAATGTTGTCTTCAATCTTGACTGCCATTTCTAGCAATTCTTGATCATCAAGTCTGTTGCTAATGAAGATCCTTTTCCTGGCTGGTCTGTATGTGTATGCATCCATTTCTGGAAAGGAAGCAAAAATTTTGCATCCTACCTCATGTGGATAAGACTGTAAAGCAATATTTCCGGCCACCATTGTGAATTTTTCCCCAAAGCTGTTTAAAATTTTTTCTGTAGTGGGGGTTAGCCGAAACTTGATATAATCAATCATACCATAATGGTAAAACTGAGATATCAAATCTGGGGGCATATTTGTTTTAAATAGATCAATCTGTAAAAGAAGAACACATGTATCTTCTCCCCTATTATTGATCCTTTCTGTAACCTTTATTCCCTTGTAATTTATTTCTTTAAACACCATTTGAACAATTTTCTGTTGTAATTCATACAAGATTTTGGGAAATCCTGCACAAAATCTATCAAATATAATTTGATCTAATTCTTCTAATCTGTCTAAAGCTGGTTGAAGAGTCTGTCTCCATGGGAGATCCAATACTCTAGCTTTAAAACTGTCAAAACTTCTATTGCTTTCTTTTTCAGTTTTTCCTGTCTCATGGGAGATCCAATACTCTAACTTTATGTTTTCTTCTAAAACTGTTATTTGCTGTTTTAGCATGTTATTTTCAATCTGTAACTGTTGGGTAATCTGTGGAGCCTTTCCTTTATTAAAAGGGGGTATGACGGATTTTTCGGGTTTCCGTTAAACCACTACTAATTTAAATATATCTCGTAGTTTTAACAAATAATTTACATTTGATGAACATTAAGTATAAACAAATATTAATTTTAACTATTAATTTATATTTAACGGACAAAAAGTTAAAACATAAAGCAAACACAAAAAGAACACACATAATATTTAAAATATTTTTATAACTAGACGAAGGAGGAAGATGATGAATACTTACAAATGAGGAGGTATAGTGATATTTCTTCAGAGTTTGTACAGCGGAGTAGAAATGAAACAAACACTCTTTTTTTTTTTTTTTATGTAAGGGCTCTAATATGAAGTGCAGAAGGTATAAAAGGAATTTAAGTAATAGGACTAAGGGGTCGGAAAGGTGTTTAAGCTGCCATGGATTGGATGAAAGCAAATGATTCTTATTTCTCAATTTTTTCTCGTACTTACAAATGAAGAGGAGGAGCCTTTTTATAGCCCTTACACAAGCAACTTAAAGAACTGATTATCACCGGTTACCTAATATTTGATGAAAAACAAAAAAACTTTTCTAAAAGCCACCGGTTGCCTAACTTTTGACTACAAACAAAAATTTTTCTAAAAGCCACCTAATTTTTGACTAAACAACTTTTCTAAAAGAAAACGTCACTTAATAAAGTAGATTCCATTATTTACAAACAAAATACTATCAAATTTTTGGCTTTTCTTTAAAAAGATGATTCCCTCTGTCTGTTGATAAAGTAGCCGCCTATCGTCATTGCATACATCTTCTGTCTTCTGTCGTCACTGCTTGCGTTTCTGTCTAAAAGTCTCTGTGAGTACTGTCAAATGAATATCCATCGTCCTGTGCATCTTGCATATCATCATCATGATGAGGCCATGATGTCTCTTCGTCTTTGTCTTGCTCTGTGTCTTCTTCTTTGTCTACGATGTGCTGTAATTTAATTTGTCCGCTTCCCCATGAAGGGAAGTAACATGTCCCAATTTGTCTTTGCCCAGACCTGTGTATAGTGTCCTTCCGCCATTAACTTGTAGTGAAACCATGGGAAATACCTCGGAAGTTCTGGGGTCTTCTGTTGATCTGTAATGAATTTGTTGTAAACAGCTGTCCTGTCTTCATTTCTTTCATGTATCCAGAAAAGGCTAGAGAAGTCAATGTTGTCTTCAATCTTGACTGCCATTTCTAGCAATTCTTGATCATCAAGTCTGTTGCTAATGAAGATCCTTTTCCTGCGTTCAGTATGTGTATGCATCCATTTCTGGAAAGGAAGCAAAAATTTTGCATCCTACCTCATGTGGATAAGACTGTAAAGCAATATTTCCGGCCACCATTGTGAATTTTTCCCCAAAGCTGTTTAAAATTTTTTCTGTAGTGGGGGTTAGCCGAAACTTGATATAATCAATCATACCATAATGGTAAAACTGAGATATCAAATCTGGGGGCATATCTGTTTTAAATAGATCAATCTGTAAAAGAAGAACACATGTATCTTCTCCCCTATTATTGATCCTTTCTGTAACCTTTATTCCCCTGTAATTTATTTCTTTAAACACCATTTGAACAATTTTCTGTTGTAATTCATACAAGATTTTGGGAAATCCTGCACAAATTCTGTCAGATATAATTTGATCTAATTCTTCTCATCTGTCTAAAGCTGGTTGAAGAGTCTGTCTCCATGGGAGATCCAATACTCTAGCTTTAAAACTGTCAAAACTTCTATTGCTTTCTTTTTCAGTTTTTCCTGTCTCATGTAACTTTTTTATGTTTTCTTCTAAAACTGTTATTTGCTGTTTTAGCATGTTATTTTCAATCTGTAACTGTTGGGTAATCTGTGGAGCCTTTCCTTTATTAAAAGGGGGTATGACGGATTTTTCGGGTTTCCGTTAAACCACTACTAATTTAAACATATCTCGTAGTTTTAACAAATAATTTACATTTGATGAACATTAAGTATAAACAAATATTAATTTTAACTATTAATTTATATTTAACGGACAAAAAGTTAAAACATAAAGCAAACACAAAAAGAACACACATAATATTTAAAATATTTTTATAACTAGACGAAGGAGGAAGATGATGAATACTTACAAATGAGGAGGTATAGTGATATTTCTTCAGAGTTTGTACAGCGGAGTAGAAATGAAACAAACACTCTTTTTTTTTTTTTTATGTAAGGGCTCTAATATGAAGTGCAGAAGGTATAAAAGGAATTTAAGTAATAGGACTAAGGGGTCGGAAAGGTGTTTAAGCTGCCATGAATTGGATGAAAGCAAATGATTCTTATTTCTCAATTTTTTCTCGTACTTACAAATGAAGAGGAGGAGCCTTTTTATAGCCCTTACACAAGCAACTTAAAGAACCAGTATTATCACCGGTTACCTAATATTTGATGAAAAACAAAAAAACTTTTCTAAAAGCCACCGGTTGCCTAACTTTTGACTACAAACAAAAATTTTTCTAAAAGCCACCTAATTTTTGACTAAACAACTTTTCTAAAAGAAAACGTCACTTAATAAAGTAGATTCCATTATTTACAAACAAAATACTATCAAATTTTTGGCTTTTCTTTAAAAAGATGATTCCCTCTGTCTGTTGATAAAGTAGCCGCCTATCGTCATTGCATACATCTTCTGTCTTCTGTCGTCACTGCTTGCGTTTCTGTCTAAAAGTCTCTGTGAGTACTGTCAAATGAATATCCATCGTCCTGTGCATCTTGCATATCATCATCATGATGAGGCCATGATGTCTCTTCGTCTTTGTCTTGCTCTGTGTCTTCTTCTTTGTCTCTGATGTGCTGTAATTCTAATTTGTCCGCTTCCCCAATGAAGGGAAGTAACATGTCCCAATTTGTCTTTGCCCAGACCTGTGTATAGTGTCCTTCCGCCATTAACTTGTAGTGAAACCATGGGAAATACCTCGAAAGTTCTGGGGTCTTCTGTTGATCTGTAATGAATTTGTTGTAAACAGCTGTCCTGTCTTCATTTCTTTCATGTATCCAGAAAAGGCTAGAGAAGTCAATGTTGTCTTCAATCTTGACTGCCATTTCTAGCAATTCTTGATCATCAAGTCTGTTGCTAATGAAGATCCTTTTCCTGGCTGGTTTGTATGTGTATGCATACATTTCTGGAAAGGAAGCAAAAATTTTGCATCCTACCTCATGTGGATAAGACTGTAAAGCAATATTTTCGGCCACCATTGTGAATTTTTCCCCAAAGCTGTTTAAAATTTTTAATAGTAGTGGGGGTTAGCCGAAACTTGATATAATCAATCATACCATAATGGTAAAACTGAGATATCAAATCTGGGGGCATATCTGTTTTAAATAGATCAATCTGTAAAAGAAGAACACATGTATCTTCTCCCCTATTATTGATCCTTTCTGTAACCTTTATTCCCCTGTAATTTATTTATTTAAACACCATTTGAACAATTTTCTGTTGTAATTCATACAAGATTTTGGGAAATCCTGCACAAATTCTGTCAGATATAATTTGATCTAATTCTTCAAATCTGTCTAAAGCTGGTTGAAGAGTCTGTCTCCATGGGAGATCCAATACTCTAGCTTTAAAACTGTCAAAACTTCTATTGCTTTCTTTTTCAGTTTTTCCTGTCTCATGTAACTTTTTTATGTTTTCTTCTAAAACTGTTATTTGCTGTTTTAGCATGTTATTTTCAATCTGTAAATCTGTGGAGCCTTTCCTTTATTAAAAGGGGGTATGGCGGATTTTTCGGGTTTCCGTTAAACCACTACTAATTTAAACATATCTCGTAGTTTTAACAAATAATTTACATTTGATGAACATTAAGTATAAACAAATATTGATTTTAACTATTAATTTATATTTAACGGACAAAAAGTTAAAACATAAAGCAAACTCAAAAAGAACACACATAATATTTAAAATATTTTTATAACTAGATGAAGGAGGAAGATGATGAATACTTACAAATGAGGAGGTATTGTGATATTTCTTCAGAGTTTGTACAGCGGAGTAGAAATGAAACAAACACTCTTTTTTTTTTTTTTATGTAAGGGCTCTAATATGAAGTGCAGAAGGTATAAAAGGAATTTAAGTAATAGGACTAAGGGGTCGGAAAGGTGTTTAAGCTGCCATGGATTGGATGAAAGCAAAGGATTCTTATTTCTCAATTTTTTCTCATACTTACAAATGAAGAGGAGGAGCCTTTTTATAGCCCTTACACAAGCAACTTAAAGAATCAGTATTATCACCGGTTACCTAATATTTGATGAAAAATAAAAAAACTTTTCTAAAAGCCACCGGTTGCCTAACTTTTGACTACAAACAAAATTTTTCTAAAAGCCACCTAATTTTTGACTAAACAACTTTTCTAAAAGAAAACGTCACTTAATAAAGTAGATTCCATTATTTACAAACAAAATACTATCAAATTTTTTGCTTTTCTTTAAAAAGATGATTCCCTCTGTCTGTTGATAAAGTAACCGCTTATCGTCATTGCATACATCTTCTGTCTTCTGTCGTCGTCACGCTATGCGTTTCGTCTAAAAGTCTCTGTGAGTACTGTCAAATGAATATCCATCGTCCTGTGCATCTTGCATATCATCTTCATGATGAGGCCATGATGTCTCTTCGTCTTTGTCTTGCTCTGTGTCTTCTTCTTTGTCTCTGATGTGTTGTAATTCTAATTTGTCCGCTCCCCAATGAAGGGAAGTAACATGTCCCAATTTTTCTTTGCCCAGACCTGTGTATAGTGTCCTTCCGCCATTAACTTGTAGTGAAACCATGGGAAATACCTCGGAAGTTCTGGGGTCTTCTGTTGATCTGTAATGAATTTGTTGTAAACAGTTGTCATGTCTTCATTTCTTTCATGTATCCAGAAAAGGCTAGAGAAGTCAATGTTGTCTTCAATCTTGATTGCCATTTCTAGCAATTCTTGATCATCAAGTCTGTTGCTAATGAAGATCCTTTTCCTGGCTGGTTTGTATGTGTATGCATCCATTTCTGGAAAGGAAGCAAAAATTTTGCATCCTACCTCATGTGGATAAGACTGTAAAGCAATATTTCCGGCCACCATTGTGAATTTTTCCCCAAAGCTGTTTAAAATTTTTTCTGTAGTGGGGGTTAGCCGAAACTTGATATAATCAATCATACCATAATGGTAAAACTGAGATATCAAATCTGGGGGCATATCTGTTTTAAATAGATCAATCTGTAAAAGAAGAACACCTGTATCTTCTCCCCTATTATTGATCCTTTCTGTAACCTTTATTCCCCTGTAATTTATTTCTTTAAACACAATTTGAACAATTTTCTGTTGTAATTCATACAAGATTTTGGGAAATCCTGCACAAATTCTGTCAGATATAATTTGATCTAATTCTTCAAATCTGTCTAAAGCTGGTTGAAGAGTCTGTCTCCATGGGAGATCCAATACTCTAGCTTTAAAACTGTCAAAACTTCTATTGCTTTCTTTTTCAGTTTTTTCAGTCTCATGTAACTTTTTTATGTTTTCTTCTAAAACTGTTATTTGCTGTTTTAGCATGTTATTTTCAATCTGTAACTGTTGGATAATCTGTGGAGCCTTTCTTTTATTGGATATTTAGTTCTGTGAATTTTTTATTTATAATTTCTTCAAATGTTTTATTAGTCTCTTCTACTTTAAAACCTGTAGAGGGTTCTTCTTCTAAATAGTCTATTATACTAAAGTCATTTTCTTCTGTTTCAAATTGGTCAAATCCTATGACTATTTCTTTATCTTCACTATCTGTATCATAGATTGGTTCTGTGTCATATTCTATATTCATAAAATTATATTCTCTTTCTGTTTCATTATCACTTTGTGTAGGGTCTTCTCTTTTAAAGTTTATATATATTGTTAGTTAAACTACAAGATCACTTTTTAAAGAAAAAAAAAAGTAATAATATAATGCCCCTCAGTCCCATAATAAATGTTGCAATCGACTTGTTAAAGTTTCTGATAAGATGTTTTACAAATTTGTACAATCTTCACTCTCTTTCTTTTCAAGAATTCCAATACCCTTAAAGCCCGTTTGGTTCGCGGAATTGACCATTCCGCCGATGGAATGGAATGGTCAATTCCGTTTGACCCATTCCATTCCCGCGTTTCGTTAAAAAATTTCATTTCTCCGGAATGGCTAATTCCATCGAAGGAATGAATTGGTCATTCCCTCCATATATGGAAGGAATGCTCAATTCCTTTGGCAATGAAATTGTAAATTTTTTTTTACCAAAATACCCCCAAACCCAAACCACCCCTACCCCTGCCTACCCATCCCCACCCAGCCCCTGCCCTACCCCCACCCCCACCACCACGAATTTTTTTTTTAAAAGACCCTTGCCTCCCCCCCCCCCATCCAGCCCTTGCCCTACCACCCCCACAATTTATTTTTTTTAAAGACCCCCGCCACTCCCCCCATCCCCCGCCCTACCACCCCCACCTACCCCACCCCCACGAAAAAAAAATTTACTCATTTTGCATACCCCCTACCTACCCCACCCACCCCCACTCCCTCCCCAAAAAAAAAAATTAAAAAAAAGGGTAAATTGGACATTTTATATGCTTTCATTCCAATCCTATAATTTGTATTTTCAAACCAAACATGATTTGCCAAGGAATTGAATGACAATTTCATTCCATTCCGCGCCAACCAAACGGAGGGGTTTGACCAGTTTCTTTCCATTCTAATTCCTTCAGGAATTCAATTCCATTGACCATTACATTCCTTCACTTTTTTTCCATCGAACCAAACGGCCCCTTAATCTTATTCATATGCCTCCGCACATAGATGGGAGTACCACGAAAGAGATTTCAAACTATGATCTGCTCCTGATTCCGGGAGTCTTGTTTAGCTTGTTAAAGAATATTGGGGATCATGTTTTTGTCCTTCCAACGATGAAGCTCCAATCCCTTCAACCAAGTGGCATTTCACCAACTACCTAATACTATGCAGGCTCCTCAAACAACGCTTTTTAGCTTTCTTCACAATTTGGTCCGAAATGTTCAGCAAATTCCCATGCATTACGCCATACTATGCATGCTTACCTGAAAGTCCTTATTTCTTTAAATGAAAATTTTCATTCTGGTATGATCTTCCCCGTACAGAGGCTAAGTTGTTCGGTCAAACTTCAGTAGGTTCATTCACAACATCAGGTGGTGCCCTCGTGGCCAACTCGAAGGGGCCTTTCACAGGATCGAAGTATGAAATCAAACAATATTATATATCTCCCTTCTTTCTGTCTTATTCCGGCTAATACTGTCTCCTTATTATTAATTCACGACAAAGAACTGATGCCTCTTGTCCTGAACAACTAACTCTAATGTCTTTACCGATATCCTAACTTTAGTGGTTTTTATCCTCTTTCTTGTACCTTTCCGCAGGCGAGGAATTCGTGAATCCATTCTTTTCATCTTTTTCTTATAATGTGTAGTGAGTCGAGTTCTAACTCCTTAACTGGTTGAATCTCTGAATTCTCCAAAAAAAAGTTATTCGCTTCCCATTATCTATGTAATTTCTGCGAGACCTAATCTCTATTTTCTAAGCCCATTTTCTAGCCTAAGGGTCGGCCAATCTGCGGTCCGCTTTGTACGTTTGCTGAGCAGACCAATCGGGCCATTAACGACCCAAAATTTAGCTATTTCGATCAATTTTCCTCCGAGTTTACATCGCCTGAGAAAAGGAAACCATTAGGTGCTCTAGCACCAGCGCTACCAAGAAGAAAAGCGCCCTTTCCTTCGGCTGGCTTCGCTCTATCTATTCATCTATTTTTTAAATAGGAGATTTAGGGAAGAAACCTCAGTGAAGTTATGTTATAGAAAAAAATAGGATTCTTTACTTTTATTGACGGCCACATCTCAATTTGTGGAAAGCCTTCGATGGCTTCCTTATGAAAACATCCATTTTTATTTGGGTATAGACGGTCTCTCTTTATTCTTCATGATATTGACCACATTTCTAATCCCTATTTGCATTTCAGTGGGTTGGTATGAGAAGTTATGGGAAAGAGTAAAAGGTTTAATTCTGAACGATTAGATTATTGGATAGTGTAGGGACTCAATTCCCTACGTAAAACGCTAATGGAATGGATTCTTGAAAAGTGAGTCCAGTGAGATTAAGTGGAGAAGTAGTGTCAACGATTGAAGTGGGTCAGAAGTTCCGATGATAGAAAATGGAGAAGAAGTGTCAAAGTATGGGCTGCGGTGCTCAGTCCATCATTCGTGTAACACATGCAAGTAGAACTTTTCATCTTGGGGCAGGCCTACCGGATTGGCATGGAATTTTCTTTTTGATTAGTAGACCGGGCCAACCAAGGTTCGGCCAACCACAAGAAAGTCACCCCAGGCGCACACTACTTTCGTCAAGGGTCTCGAAGACTGAATTTAGCTGCCAAGCCTAGTCAGCAAGCTGAAAAAGTGATTTCGAAAGGTAAGCATAGTCGAGCATTCCTCTCTCTCTCTCCAAATGGAGTAAACGTAAGCAGCAGGCATCGATCCGTAGAACCTATAAAAAAGAGATGGTTATGGCGCGAAGTACTTTTGTGCAGAACCTATAAAAAAGAGATGGTTATGGCGCGAAGTACTTTTGTGCACTTGGCAAAACTCAGTCCTCATTCAGAACAAAAGCGAAGCGGAAGCCTATAATTCATTTCCTTACAAGACTAAAAGGGAAGATCCCATCAGCTTCATCTTCACCTTTGAAAGATGAATTGGAGTTCCTTTCCTGCCTCTTTTTAGACAATGAAGCCTATTGATCGCCCCACTTGAGATGATAGCCCGAACGTAAGGTAAGGAAAGTAAGGAAGCCGACCCCAAGAGTTTTGTTGAAGTTAGGGTGTTGTGCTCTTTCTAAGGGATTGGCCTGCGGAGGTTGCCCAAACCTAGGTTGTGACGCTTCCGGTTGAGTACACAATTAAGACTTGAAGTTCGGGCTTTCAAAGTCACTTTTCCTATTGATCTTGACCAGCCTCAACTGGTTCCACCAAGTAATTTGAATAGGGATTATGAACAGGCCCTTACCTTGGCCTTAGCCGTTCGATTGATTGTTCTAAGGTCAAGCCTTTTCACTTCATTGTTCAAGCTCTTCAACATGGGTTGAGTTCATACATTATGAAAGCTTTCCTATTCAAGACCTACTACCAATTCCTTCACTTAGAGCAACTCCGAGAGATCTTGAAATTTTGATAGATAGACATAGGCCTCTATAGTCTCACCGCAAGAGAGTAAATCCGGATAGTCTAGTACGCTAGCTCTTCATTCATTATAGTCTGCCAATCTCTTGTAAGTCCAAACAATTAATTCATTCAAAAATTTCATTGACTCAAACAGCCTCTCCGTGGATAGAAATTAAAGAAACATATCTCCTCCGTAGCCAAGAAAGAAAGATCACAGAAGAGGGACTTGTTAAATCAGCAGCTTCTGCTTCATTCCATCTATGCGAGGAAGGAGCGCAAGGAAATCAAAAAAATAGGAGAAACTATTGGTCGTTCTATCAATTGCAACTCCCCTTACTCTGCATTAACTAAAAAACTACTCAGTGCCTTGTCTTCTCTTGATCCTCGCATATAGAACTCTCAATCTCTATTGATTTCACATTTCAGAGAATTGGCCAATGAAGAAAGAAAAGAAGGTGAGAGGGCTAGACCAATTCTACAAGAAACCTGAATCTCCTAATGAGACTGGGCATCCTTTGGCCAATAGAAGAAAGACTGAATTCTTCATTGAGACGAGGTATCCTGCCAGATCCCGGACAACCAACCCCCTCTTTTAATAGGAGTCGGGTAGTTCCACATCCTTAAGCGACATCCGAGAAGATCTCCTCAGTGGAAAGATTGATGATGAGAGACTGAACTTACTAAGTGGTTGATCGAGTGAGACGACTGAGACTCTCTTTGATCTCAATTACGTAAATTCAATAAGAAATATTGATCCAGGCTTTTTCGTGGTGGGCAAAAAAAAAGAGAAGGCGGTTCCATCGGGCTAAGGTAGCCCTTTTGAATTGAATTCCTGGGGCTGGCACCCCCTTTTAGGTATGTGCCTCAGGAATGTGAACCGGACAGAAAGACTTCTCAAACAAAGATGAATTCTTCTTCTATGATATTTCTGAAATCATATCTGCCCCTGACCGTCGGTAGTCATCTCGATAGTAATCATCATAGTGCCGATCTTTCTTCACTTGGGATCATATTGAAGGGGTATTTACCTTAAGTAAAGCAAATTGGTTCGGCTATAAGATTTGCATGCCCCTCTTCTTTGCCTGTGGCCTCATCTTTAGAAAGACTATATAGAATTTCCGCTATGGAAAGATTCGCTCTTATATGGAATATTTGTTTCTAAGGTGAAGCAAAAGGATGAATCTCTTTAGGATAACCAAATCCATTTTGCAAGTTCGTTATTACGGGCAGTTCTTACAAAGGATCAGACGGCTAAAAGTAAATAAGTTATGCCTTTCGAACTCCCAACTTTCAAGAGGATGTAACATCACCGGCACAATATGCGGCAAGGTGGGCATCGGATTAGCAGCATTGGTGCGGTACTTGATTGGAGCCTTATCTTCTACCGGCCTACTCTCAGGATCCTTCTCCGAGTAGGCTCCTATACCGCTAGCTATGCCTTGCTTGGTCCCCCTTCCCAACTTACCTAGCGGAAGAAAAGGGCAAGGACCTAAAAATATAAATATGTCTAGGTCACTTCCACCAACAACCAAAGCTATTCTTACTGGTATGGATTCGCCACCTAGGCAAAAAGTCTTCATGAGGGCCAAAGCCCCTTTTTTGCTCCCTGATATATCAAGGGCCCTCAGCCTTTCTTTCATTCATCAATAGGGCCCTGGTCGGTCACTTTTCTGGGCCGGGATCGATCTCGCATTTCGAGTAAGAAGGGCATTACTTCTTTCTGCCTTCGAGCTTTTTTCAGTTACCATCGGTAGCAATAGTGCATATTTTAACCACTATACAAGTAATTTGCGAACAAGTAATGCATAGTCCTTAAACAAATGTTGACAGGTCAAATGCAACATTTATTTTGAAATGGAAAGAGTTATACAAAACTCATATAAGAAAAAAAGGAAAACAAAAAAAGGATCAACAATGCCCATAGGGACCAGGATAATGTTGGTGAAACTCCCTTGTTATTACTTGCAAGTCTTTTAGAGTTCAACCATATGTAATGATCTTCGTATTCATGATACTACCTTCGTCCCAAAATGAATGTCCAACAAATTTACTAATTTGATCTTTATCAATAGCAAATTTGAAAAAAATAAATAAAAAAAATCGGACATTCATTTTAGTCAGAGGGAGTACATTTTTATGTTACGGTACAGAAAGGCAGTCTTAGAATTCCTAAGAGTCTTTAGGTTGAGAAATGTACCTTAAGAATGATGATACTTTGATGCCATTCTTCGAGTTGAATGGCACAACATTATGAATCTACGAGCAGAAAAGAGGTCATTGACAATGTGAAAAAGGCAGTGACACGATCATATAGCTTCCAAGGAGAATATAAACTGAATGTGAAATTATTTAGGGGCCAGTCTTATAGGACAAACGGAAAATGCAACACATCGAGCTGCTTTTGCCAGCATAAAGCGTTCGTTCTCAGTTAATGGCCTTTCAATCACCTTCATAATGTTAGCATCCTAAAACACCCAAAATAAAGACATCATCAGGACTAATATGTAAACATATGCTTGTATACATGCATGGATCATAAAAACATGAACAAGGAGGATGCATGTTTAAATATTTTTGCAATGGCCAAAAAGAACGGATCATTAAAACATGAAAAAAATCTTATGTACGATGTTGAAATGAACTTTTTGATGGTAATTTATAGCCCAAGTGTATCATAACATCTTTCTTTACAATCTAAAATCTAAGGCTGTTTTGGTCCATAAAAAATAGATATGGGGATCATAACCTTATCCATTCCCTGGTAATAGGCAAGTGAAACCCATTTCCCAAGGTGGGATTAGGATGCCCATGAATAATGAGTATTTGATGCATGTAGGAAATAAATACCCAAGCTTTTATCACACCTAATATGATTTATCAAACAAAGTTGTCTGTTACCCAGGAATAACATGCACATTCACGCTCCTACATTCCCATGTAACAAACAAGTCCTAAGGGTATAATATGTAGCATAAGTACCTTCTTTTGTGGTTGAACAGAAGGCCTCACACTGGCAATGTCACCAACAACAATTACGTTGTTAAGATTACCATGCTCATCCCTTTCTGTTGGTGAAGATGTTGAATGCCTCCACTGCCCATTAACGATGAACTTATAGTAGTACCTTAAGGGGTTAAAGAGGAATAGTAAGAGTGAGATAACCACATTAAATGTCTTTACTACTCCATCCGTCCTGAAATGATAGTCCCATTTACTTTTGTCCCAAAAGGATAGTCTCATTCCCAACCCAAAACTGATATCATTAAACTTCCAAAATTGTCCACCAAGAGAGAATAGGAAGAGAACTCACCAAGGAAGAAGAGGGAGATGGGTGGGAGGATGATAGGGGAGTATTGAAATAATAATTAAACTCATTAATGGTAGTGATTGAAGTGAAAATAGTTTGTTAAGAGAATAGTCAAATGGGACTATCATTATGGGGCAGAGTGAGTATATTTTATATGATGTTTGTCAGCTGTCAAATAGAATGCTTCTGAAGAGTAACCAATCAAAACCATGCAATGAGCTGGCAAAGAATGTTGTAAATAAGAATAATCCATGTACCCAATTGTAAAGAAAACACCAACAAGGGTAGACAAGCAAAAGCAGAACTATATATGCGTTAATAACGTTTAACCCCAAGCCTAAAGTTCATAACAGACATTGTCATAACTGCGTTACTTTGGTATTAAAACAAATTTTAAAAAAAAAATCCCTTTTTTTGTTGTGTAAAAATATAATCAAATATAAATATGCCAGTGGAACAATTATTTCCAAGATGCTAAGAGTTCTCATCATTTGAATTGCTCGAACATTGTATACAGCTAGGAGGATAAAGACGATAAGTGACAAAATCAGTACACTACCTTGCCTACCGAAACAAGTGTTTGGAGGTGTTGCGGAAAAGTTCAAAAGATGCACAGAAAAACTGAATTTATGAGCAGTTTGCGAAGCTACAAAATCAAACTTTCTTAACTTCTCAAAAGTTGGTTATTTCATAGAGATGCATTAGTAAATGTAACTTTATCACACCATCAAACGCCAAAATAACAAAAGTTTCATCAAAACAAAAATTTCACCACTGAATTTGGAACAAACTAATTAAAGCACATAAGTTGAGAAGTCAATCCCTATCACAACACCAGACACACACACACACACGGATTGCTATAAAAGCGAAGCCAAGTAACTTACTTCCCTTGTGAAACTCTAACATCAACTTCATATCTTGGACCACCCTTATGAACAAGTCTGATTGGTTCTTTCCAGTTTACAGTAAAATCACCGACCAATTCTACATTCTCCCCCTGCATTTATAAATGTGAGCTTATATGCATTTTTTGGTTGGAAATGTTCATAACAATAACATTAGGAGCGTGTTTGGAGTAACTTTGAAAACTGAATTTTCACAATATATAGCAGAGAATTGTGAATCATTTGGCCATCCAAATTATATGTACACATTGAAGATTAATTTGGAGTGACAACATTTGGAGTTCAATTGCCACTTCTCTAATGTAGATTGGAAACAGATGGGAAATGTATAATGGAAGGGTCATAGACGAATATAACCTCATGTCCATTCCACACAAAGGTCACAGCATGGGTTTCCGGTCCATCATGTTTGCCATTTTCCACCATAGCTATGAGATCCCATGTTGCCCAGGCAATAGCCGGTCTGCAACCAAGGTAACATAGATTTATAAATTCATCAAGACATAAGCATATAAATACTTACATTAGAAGCTGGAACAGTTGTCAAATCATTATCTTTGCTTTCAAGTTTAATATCAAATCAACTGTTTTTTGGTGTGAATTGAAATCTTAAGACTAATAAATGCCGAGGCATAGAGACATTGGTAGGACATGGGGTGAACCTGTCAGGCTTGCATGGATGCAACCCAACAACAAAATTGAAGGCCGCTTGAAGGGAAGTATCTGTCATCCAGTGTAAATATGCAATCACACAAGCTGGAGAACGATCAAAACCAGTGGTGCAAGTGACATAAACGCGATGGTTTTTCTTCAGTAAGCGCAAAAGAAGGCCCACACAGAAGGGAAGTTTTTTTCTCATATCAAAAGAATCTGCATCCCTGCAAAAGAGATAATCACCCGAGATCCAAGTCAGCACCTTTAATTGAAAAATACAGACTCTAAAAAACAGATGGAGAACTACATAATATTTATCAACTGCCTGTGCCTTTCTTTAACTCTTATAAACAGATAGGAGGATAATATTAAGGCAGTTGGTTTATATTACTCAGTTTAGCAACCAGCCGCACTGCAATTATCATAGTCTACAAGTGAAAGGGTGTGCTGACTTTTACGCCAGGTGTCAAAGTAAGATGATTATTTGAAGAGAACAGAACAGATGTCGTGACTAGAAATCCCCAAAAGAAAAACATCAACAACAAATATACCTGATAGGATAGTTGATCATTAGGATATTATTCTGTTGGCATGACTCATTGATTAAATTTGAATTTATTCCCCAATTTTCTGATTCTACTCCGCTCTGGAAGTTTAGCACAGCTGTCACTCCCTGATTAAGACATTCAGCTCTATTAGAAATCTTTACTCAACCACTTAAACGCACAAGCAGTTGACAAATATGAAGAAGTAACATCTAAAAAAGCAATAATCTAATTACTTCTCTTAACAACAATTTCCCAGCTCAACAACTAAAATAGATTCTAAAGAACTTGCAACAAGGGGATAGCCGAACTGCAACAATTTTGTGCAAGAAGCACAAAGTGCGAATAAAGTAGACTGCCAGTCTAGAATAAGGTGTGAAAGCACTTACCACATCATTAGACAAAGTCTCCACATCCCTTTTGCTCTGTATGCAAGATCCCACGTATATTTGCTCTGTGATCTAATAAGTAACAACTTTAAACGAATCAGGTTTATGATAACTGATAACATGTGTCAACAAAGTTCTAGAGCTTAACTGAATATATCAATGTGGATAAACATTGTTCCCGAAAAAATGAAATTCTTAAATCAACCATCACCAATGGTTGTACACTTTTCTTAATCCAGCTATACTTAAGTTTATATGCACAATTAGCTTCGTTACAGTCTGTTATCTAAGCATGCACATAAATCATAATAATCCATGTAACCTAAAGAGAACCTATGCACAGTCAAGAATTAGACTTTACATATAATTGAATCAATCAGCAAAGAAATAAATACACAAGAAAATTGAAAAGCAATACTAACAAAAATGTGGTAAATAAATACTCTTATGTCAAACCTCACACCTTACTATAGCGCATACCACGAGAATGATTGTAGTACAGTTCTCCCTTCAATCGGTCCAGTGCTTTAATATATTCCTCCAAAGGGAAGCTCCCATGTCCCCATTCACCTCCTGATTCTTCCTCGGAGAAAATGGTTACTAATTGACTAACTTTTTCACCAAGAGTATTCTTCGGTAGTGGTCGCTTAGCTTGTCCATTGTGACTAATCAGAGAATCCCATCCTTTCTTAATTAGAAACTTCGAGGAGAATATCGCAAACCCTGAATTACCACTACCCTCAGAAGACGCTCTAATGTTTGAAGCCAATAATGTTTTGTTCCAAGTTGTGATAGGAACACGGCCTCTATTGAACAAAATGTCAATATCATTTGTAAGATGCAGCTCGTGTATCGGAAAGGGAGTGAATGGTCTTTCAAGGATAAGACTACAAGGTCCAGATTTTTCCTTCATCATCTTTCTGTAGGATCAAAAAGAAAATCATATATATAAGCAGATTGATATAGAAAGAAACTGAGAGAAATCAAGAAATTTATCAATATTTCAAATACTCTGTATCGCTGAAGTCCTTAATCTCAATCAATCCTCCCCCAGCTGATACAGTTGCCTTCTTAAGAGTGTCGCCCACCATAATTATCCTAGACTTTTCCGCATTACCCTACATTACACAATGTACACTTCAAACGAATCAATGAAATTATTAAACTAAAACTATCCCTCCGTCCCAAAATGGAAGTCCAATTTTGTTCATGATCGTGAACAGAATTGGACACTCATTTTGGGGAAAACTATGCATTTTGCAACTAGCAATCATTGAAAACAAGCATGAAAAGCAAACTGATGAATAACACAAGTAATCATCATCTCCATAAACGGAATGCAATTGAAAAAATAACAGCACTCACGCCTTTCTTAAGAGAATGAACGAACACATTGCCATCAACAGAGAGCGCGAAACGAATGCCGAGAGGTTTCTCCAGAGTAACCATATACTCATTCAAATTCATCTTAAACTTGGAAATTGACGAAGGAGACATCGCATAAACCCTAAAACTTCCCCCTAACAATCCTTGTTTCATCGAAAAATTAGCAACACTACCTCCTCCATTGATCCCACACAATTCCCTTCCAAATATTGCAGAAGAAAGTGATCCGTTCGGCCACTTCTTACTAAATACTGTAGAGTACGTCGATCGGCCGCCGACGTGACTGTAATTCGGGAGTTGCAGCGACGCCATTGATGAATTTAGAATGAAGTTTTCTTTATTTAGGGTTTATTGATGATTGACTTGGGTAGAATTTTCATGTTTGTTTAAGGTAATATGAATAGATACGGGAGATTGTATGTATAGAATTGAACAGAAATGGAGTGAGATTTGAGACTTTGAGAGTATGGGAAGTTGTCTGCTGGATAATTCGAGGAAGAGAAGCCACATAGAAAATATAGAGAAAATTGCAGGGAAGCACCTTATGTTGTTTTAATGGTGAGACGAAGGCCCCTGGATTATAGTATTAATTACATAAACACCCCCATTGGTTTTCAGGGGCTTGGATATGGAAACTCTGGGCCTGTTTGATAACCAAATTAAGATCTTAATTTGAAACACTTTAAGAAATTAAAAAATTAAGCTTGTTTGGTAAGGTAAATTTGAATCACTTAAATAATTAAGATTGTCTTAAAAAAGACTATTAATTTTAAGTGGGCAAGGAGTAGCTTAACAAGGTAAGAGGTGGAAAGAATGAGAAAAAAAGGGAATGAGTTCAAATCCACACATCAACATATTTTATTTATTTATTTATTGTTACTTTCTTTTGTTGAAATATTTTTTCTTTTCATACAAATTATATTTGACCAAGTATGAAAATATAATTTTTTTAATATTAACATTTAATAATATTTTTATTAAAGTATCATTATATAATTTTTTTTATTATTTGTCAACATTTGTGATCATATTTACCAAACTAATCAAGATAAATATTATTATGGGATAAAGAAAGTACAAATAAAAATATTTAAATATTATAAGATTAAAATTTACTTATAATAATAATAATAATAATAATGTATATGTCAATAATGAATTTATTTTATTTAAAATCATAAATATTATTCATATAATATTTTAAATGTTGAGTTGAAATTCTGAAAATTCAGATGTAAGTAGTTTGTCATTATCAAACAAACATAAGTCTTCAAAATTCAGCAACTTAATAATTTCAGCTCTTAATTTTCAGCTCTACATTTTCAGAGCTTAATTCAGCAACTTAATATTATTATACAATTCTCTTTCTCGTACTAGTTAAATAAATGTTGAAGAATTCAATTGCGGGGATGGTAATTAGTGAAATCTTTCAAGTGGCGGCAATCATTGAAAAGTTGCCTCCCGCTTCGAAAGATTTCAAGAATTATCTTAAACACAAACGAAAGGAAATGAATGTTGAAGCGCTTGCTATTCGTCTTCGGATTGAGGAAGAGAATAGAATTGCGGAGAAGAAGTTGAATAATCTTCTTGTGGCGAAAGCCAATGTGGTGGAGCATGTTGATAGCTCCAAGGCCAATGGCAAAGCGAAAGACAAGTTTGGTCCCAGAAAGGGTGGTTCTAGTTTGAAACCAAAGGGAGAAATCTCCAAGAAAAAGTTCGGTGGAACTTGTTACAATTGTGGCATTGTGGGCCACAAGTCTTCCGAGTGCAGAAAGCCAAAGAAGCAAGCAAACATGGTTGATGTCATCTTGAATGAAGTTTCCGATATGCACTTGGCGGCGGTAATTTCTGAGGTGAATTTGGTGGGTTCAAACCCAAATCAGTGGTGGATTGACACCGGTGCTACTAGGCATGTTTGCTCAAACAAGGAAATGTTTAGTAGTTTTGAAGCCCTTGAAAATGGTGAGAAATTGTTCATGGGAAATTCTGCCACCTCCGATGTGAAAGGTCAAGGCAAGGTGGTGCTGAAGTTGACTTCCAGGAAAGAGTTGACTCTCAACAATGTGCTCTATGTGACCGAAATTCGGAAAAATTTAGTGTCCGGATCGCTTTTGATTAAGCATGGGTTTCGTGTTGTGTTTGAATCTGAGATGGTTACTTTGTCTAAGAATGGAATGTTTGTAGGCAAAGGTTATGTTTGTGATGGTATGTTTAAGCTTAGTGCTATTGTTGTAAAAAGCAATGTAATGGCTACTAAGCCTAAGGTGAATGAGATGAATAAGAATAATTCTTCCGTTTACTTGCTTGAGTCTTCCAATTTGTGGCATGGTAGACTAGGACATGTTAACTATGATACTATACGTAGATTAATTAACATGAATTGCATACCAAAATATAAAATAGACTACAAACATAAATGTGAAACTTGTGTAGAGGCAAAGTTTACAAAACCTCCGTTCCATTCGGTTGTAAGAAATAATGAACCACTTGAGTTGGTTCATACGGATTTATGTGACTTCAAGTCAACACAAACACGAGGGGGCAATAAGTACTTTATGACTTTTGTTGATGATAGCACAAAATATTGTTATGTGTATCTTCTCAAAAGTAAAGATGAGGCTATAGAGAAGTTTGTTCTCTATAAAAATGAAGTTGAAAATCAACTCAACCGGAAAATAAAGGTCATAAGAAGTGATCGTGGTGGTGAGTATGAATTCCCTTTTGAAGGTATTTGTGCTCAACTGGGATAAAACATGTTACAACACCACCATACACCCCACAATCCAATGGAGTTGTCGAGCGGAAAAATCGGACTCTAAAGGACATGATAAATGCCATGTTAATAAGTTCGGGGTTACCGAATAATATGTGGGGAGAGGCCGTCTTGTCGGCAAATTATTTGTTAAATAAAATTTCTCGAAAGAAAATAAATAAGAGCCCCTATGAATTGTGGCATGGAAGAGTGACATCATACCAATACATGCGAGTGTGGGGGTGTCTTGCAAAGGTTTCAATACCACCTCCCAAAAAGGTGAAAATTGGACTAAAAACTATTGATTGCACATTTATTGGGTATGCTCACAATTGTAGTGCTTATAGGTTTCTTGTGCATGAATCGAAGATTCAAGATATACACAAGAATACTATAATGGAGTCAAGAAATGCTTCTTTCTTTGAGAATGTGTTTCCGTGCAAAAGAGATGATGCAAGTTCATCTAAACGGAGACATAATTCAATAGAAGAAGAAGAAGTAGAAGGAACAAATCATCATGATGAAAATGATGAAGCGGAGGTAGAAACTCGACGGAGCAAACGAGGTAGTGTAGAAAAATCTTTTGGCCCAGATTTTCTAACCTATTGTGAATGTGTGCCCCAAATTTCGGTTGTATTTGGAAATTCACGCGAGTTCGAAGACATCCGGTTTAATTTGAAAAACGGAGTCGCCACGCCATTTTGATTACCTCAAAACTTTGAAAAAAAGGTTTTATGGGTTCGGAGGTTAAGTTACCCCTTGGGAAGAACGGATCGTCGTTCACCCAAGGTGCCTTGCCGGAGCAAGTCTCCCAAGATCCCATTAATCGTGCTTGCTTGCGTGCTTTCTTGTGTGCATGTGTTTGAAAATAAGGGGAGGGAATGTCCCAAGTCGTCTTCCGGACGTACAAACCATTTATTGGTTGTCGCTCGGGATTTCTTGGATTTTATGTATTCGGTATTATGATCCCGTCCTCATCTTGGACTTGTGATCATTGCATTCTTAACCTCGGGACTTTGCATGATCGAGAGAATGACTCTCTTTATAGTCAAAGATGAGGTTCTTTAGAAAAGGAGGGTCCTTAGCCCATCAATCCTACACTTTAAGATGGTCGAGCTCGTATAGATGCTTCATACTCATCTTAAGTGATAATCGGAGATATAGGGTTCAAGGTTGTCCCTTTCTAAAGAAATTATGAAACCTTTAATGGAAGGAACGATGTAAAGATATGATCTTTTACACCGGTTCGTTCCAAGGTTGCTAATGGGGACATGGGGGAATGTATGTAAAAATGACATTTTTAGTGAAAAGATGACATTTTTGGATTGCAAAGGATGCATTTGATTTAAAGAAATGATCTTTATTTGCAAAGGATGCATGAAGATTGTATTTTTATGCAAAGGATGCATTTTTATGAAGAAATTGGGATTTAAATATGCAAAGGATACATGAAGATTGTATTTTGAAAAGCATAGGATGCTAATTTAGGATAAAGATATGATCTTTAATGCAAAGGATGCTTAAAAAAAAGGGTTTCATATGCAAAGGATGCATTTTTATCATAAAGATTGGATTTTATATGCAAAGGATGCATGAAGATGATATTTTTATGTAAAAATAGGGTTTTTAGGTGCAAAGGATGCACCTTTGATTCAAAAGATTACATCTTTAGTGGCAAAGGATGCCTAATGCATGCAAAGGGGGAAAGGGGGGTATAAAGATATGATCTTTTAATCTACCAAGTCCCAAACAAGATAATAGCAATATATGAAATGCAATGAGCAATTAGAATCACATAGAGCAATTAGGATGCAAGTTTAGGGCGTGAGAGGTTACCAATGGCTTCCTCTTCTTCTTTGGATTGAGCTAGGTGGAAAGGTTGATCTTGGGATCTTCAAGAAGGAGGGAGGTGGCTTCTTGGCCTTCTTCTTCACCTTCTTGGACTTCCAGCAGCTCTTGGGAGTATCTTCTTCGTATTATGTGTGATTGATGGTATTGTTGTTGTTGTTAAAATGGGTAGAGGAGGGCTCTATTTATAGGCAGTCTGGATAAGGCCAATGAAGCCGTGCGGCCAGAGACCTAGGGCTAATGCAGCCGTGCGGCATTATCCCTTGTGACTCAGCATTTCTTGAAACATGCAAGGTGGCAAATTCTAGAACTTTCCTCCCAATTAAGAAAAACGTGTTTCTTAATGGATAAGCCTCCCTTTCAGCCCTTAATTAATTTGGAACAGTTCCGGAATATTTCCGGAACACTAGGAAGGTCCGGGGAATTACCGGGAAACTTACCGAAATTATCGGGAAATTTAACCGGAAGGCATGAGCCTGATTTGGGTACTTACACCTATATGCTTGAAAGTGAACCACAAAGTTATAAAGAGATCGTGAGCTCTTCCGAAGGACCTTTGTGGAAAGAGACCATTAAAAGTGAGATAGATTCCATTTTATAAAATCACACTTGGAAATTAGTGGATCTTCCTCCGGGAAGTAAACCACTAGGATATAGGTGGATTTTTAAAAGGAAAATGAAGACGGATGGAATAATTGACAAGTATAAGGCAAGACTTGTAATTAAAGGTTACAAGCAAAAGGAAGGCCTTGATTACTTTGATGGGGGAAAAAGAAGCCGTACGGCTGGAAGATTAATTTTTCCTGATTGTTTAAAACCTGGTTTGAACGGGCATTGGGCATCACTGCCGCCCATTCCAGCCGAGGGAGAGAGAGAGAGAGAAGAGAGGAAGAGAATTCGAAATTCTTTCAATCCTCTTGCTTCCTTTAATCAAGAATGGATCCGGTGCCAAGGCAAGCTAGGAGGAATATCTCCGCGGCCGCTCAAAGGAGGAGGAAGGAACTCGTTCGAACGGAGAGAAAGTATGACTTTCTTACGCCTCCATCGGAGCTCTATCCGGGGAGAAGAGAGCACAAATCGACGAACCCGCGACCGGTTGGGGTAAGCGTTCTTATTTGGCTCGATTCCGTCGATTTTGATTGAATTTTGATTGATTTAGGGCTTGACCCGAATTTTAGGAATTTTCTAGGATTTTCCTAGGATTTTTGAATGATTTTGAGACATTGATGATTAACCTATGAGGTTAAGAACATGCATGTGCAATTTATTTGACAAGAATAATGAGAATGACCCACTTTTTTTCGAAAATAAAGTAAGGATGATAATTGTTTAAAATGAGACGGAGTTCTTGCATGTGCTAGAACTAAGTCAAAATTTTGATTATCAATGAGAAAACAAAATTTTGGGCAATGAAAAGGATTCTTGTATGCCATTTTTTGAAAAAATAATGCTTATGTGCAAAGAATTGTGAAAATTGTGATTTTGCGCTTTAGGAAAGCAATGGGGCTTGACATGACATGTTTCAAGTGATGAAAGACGTGTTTTTTTTTTCATGCAAAGGATGCTAGAAAGATTTTATGAATGATTTTCTTTTGAAAACATGTGCACTTTTTTGAATATATGCATAGTTTTGAAAATGATGAAGGACTGACGCATTTCTTTGTTGTGCTTGTCTACAGGAGAACAAGTCCAGGGGGCCATCTGAGATCGCAGTCAGGCTTTGGCAGAGGATGCCAGATTTCGAGAAGAATGGGGCGAACCCCAAGCAGCTGGTGCGGGCTACCGGCCTAGATTCATTCATTGAGGCTATCGGCAGGGGGATCCACATCACTTCTAAGAGCAAGGGCTTGGTCCAGGAGCCCTTTCGAGTTTTGGTGGGACACCACCTCATAGCTTCCATCTGGGCCGGGGAGAGTTGACGGTGACTCACGCCGATTTCACGGCTATCACCGGTCTACGGATTCACCGGGAGGCCCGTGACTTGGAGGGACCATATCACGGTGAGGAGTTCCGAGGCTTTGGTCGGGTTTGAGCTGATTCCCAAGGGTGGGGATGGAGACACGGAACGTCGAGGTGGCAGTCCAGAACTGCATACGGGATTTTGCCGTTAGCGATGTGACCGCCCACCAGCTTGCTAGAGCTTTCGTGTGGTTGATGCTGTCAGTCACCATCTTTGCAAATTCTGGGACTCTGGCCATGACTAGCCTCCTTGACTCTTTGGAGGATGTTGATGGGATAGGGACGGTCTCGTGGGGCGAGGCCGGATTGGCAGAGCTCTACTTCTCTCTGGATATGTACAGCCGGAACAAAGCTGCTTCCATGGACTGCTTTTCATTCGCTCTTGAGGTGGTCTCTCTTTCTTTCTCTTTTCTCTTCTTGTCTTGAGACTTTTATGAGAGAGAAATGACCCTTTTCGATGATTTGAACATGCAGGTCTGGTTCTGTGAGGTGATCGGGTTCTTTCCTTGGAACCAACAGAGCGATATCACCATCTTCCCTGCTATGATCTGCTGGAGGGGAGATGCGAGGGATAAGTTCACGGGAAAGACCCGGATCACTTTTGATTACAAGATGGTGAGGCCGGTCATCAACAGGGATGGGCACGACGGAGTGGACTTCTACCCTTGGGGCAGGTATCCAGAGATTCTGCTAGGAGAGGCCATTGAGACGACGAGGCAGAGGAGATGGCTGACGGGGCTGACATGTGATGTCATTTATCTAGGGGACCGATTTTCTAGGCAGCATGGCCATGTCCCTCCATTGGATGCCATTACTCCTCGTGATCCTCCAAAGACGGATGCTACATATTGTGGATCAAGTGGCGGATGAGATTGCTAGGTACCGAGGAGGTATGGCGGCCGAGGAGTATTTTGACATGGATACCCCCTACGCTGTGTTTGTGGAGCGGCGGCGAGGACGCCACGAAGCTAGTGAAGGCGGCGGTCACTCGGGGATATGGGGAGGATGAGCCTGCGACCCGCCGATCCCTCCCGCACACCGTATTATGTGGTCCATGGAGTACCGAGGAGGATGAGGATTCCTGTCCCCGACACTAGGGAGCCTCGTATACCCTGCCGCTTTGGCAAAGACTGTAAGTATACTTTTAGGGTCTTTCCCTTTTCGGCTTTCTTTGCTTTTTACAATTACGAGATTTTCCGAGATTTTTCGAGATTTTTCTCTCTTTTTCTCAGTTCCAAACTCTCGCACTTATGATAGGATGGTCAGTGTAATAGGGCCGGAAGGACATGTGTCGGTCCCTTCGAGGAAGCCGGCTCGCGCTTCAAAGGCGGCACGATGACGCACAGGAGCCCGGGCGCAAGAGAAGGCATGTCTGGGGCACGGCATCTACCT
Source organism: Adenophora triphylla var. japonica (assembly GCA_022495995.1). Classification (NCBI taxonomy): domain Eukaryota; kingdom Viridiplantae; phylum Streptophyta; class Magnoliopsida; order Asterales; family Campanulaceae; genus Adenophora; species Adenophora triphylla. The sequence continues at coordinate 830,095 of JAFEMH010000147.1, read as the reverse complement.
CATCGGCCTCGGAGTACTCTTCTAGTGCCATGCCTCGGGGCGGGGACCCAATGCCGACATTCTGGAGCAGCTGGCTGAGTACGGGCACGATAATGTCCATCTGTCTGATGTGAGCGACCAGGAGGACTTGATGAGGGAGGCTAGCGTCTATGAGCTAAGCAACGATGAAGAAGAAGAAGAAGAATCGGAGGCCTAGGAGGTCTCTAGAGTGGATTTAGGAACGAAACAAACAATGAACACATTTGATGCACATTTTGTTTATGCTTTTGCTTTATCTGGGCGCCGATGGGGCGAAGACATTGTATTAATGCTTTATTTACTTTTCTAAATTTATGCTTTTATTAATTTGCATATTACTTGAGCCTCGGGGCAGTTTTTTGCTTGGAATTGGGGCTGACGGGTCAAAATGATTTATAATGGTATATAAATGCTTGAATGACCTTTGGACATGTTTTTGTACAGGTCTTGGTTGAAAAGTGGGGTGAAAGCTCCCTTGGGCAGCAACTATGGTTGCTGCAGATTTTTTTCTGCAGATGGCTAATGTAGCCGTGCGGTTTGGTCCTGAGGGCAAATGAAGCCGTGCGGCTCACAGTTCTGTCTGAACTGGTTATTTTCTGAATAAAAGCAAGGCTTGGCCATTTCATTTCATTTTCAACTTAGACTTGTCCCAATTGTTCCCAGAGCACATTTTGGACTTAAAGACACCATCTTTGGTCATTTTGCAATGGAGAAACCCGTCGGATTGCAAAGGGGAAGCGAGACCGTTTTCTCGTCCGATCTTCAATCTTGGGTGAAGCAAAAATTCCAATTTCACAAGGGGCTGCTTGATGCTTCCTTCAAGATCAAGTCTTTATGGCATTTGAGGGATCTCCGCCCGATTGGGACCTTTTGAGAGCAAACACGGCAAGGTTTTGGGACGTCCGGAGACACGTTTACTGCTTTTCTTACAACGAGATTGTCCCAATGCATGAAGACTTCCGAGCCTTGATTGGGGGTCCAGAAATTGAGGCTATATCTATTCAGCTGGTCAGAGACGTGCCGGTGGCGGTAAAGCTTGCATCTTTTCTGCAGATTTCTGCGGAAGAGAGGCCGAGGGATGATGATAGCCCGACAGGATTGACCTTTCGATATCCCGGGCAGGTTTGGGTCTCCGGCTATGGCTGCGACCACGGTGGCTATGGATGCCTTTATTCTCTGCATATTTTCTCGCTCTGTTCACCGCCGAGTCCGTGGGGATCTGTCATGGTGGTCTCTTGGACATGGTCGAGAGGCTCGCAGTGGGAAGGACATTGTCCCATTGGTTTTGGGAGAGACATTGCATGGCATCGATAGGATGGCTAGGGAGACCATTTCATGAGGTCAGGAGTCCAGCCGTGCTGACTTTGTGGCTGCAGGGAGAGGCTCGGGGCTTTGCCAGGGGCTTTGCCGACTTAGTGCCCTTGGGTGATTTCTCGGAGAGGTGCACCGAAGGCAACAGGACCAGGGGTAGCCGGGAGTCGACGATGGCTAGGCTATCCACTTCGGACATCCGTTGGTGGATACCTCATTGGAGATTGCGGACCAGGGAGGATATTTCAGGAGTCTTATATAGTGAGGGTTCCAGGGTTCTGCTGGTCATCCTTCTACATTCCACGCTTGGTATCCAGGCGGTTTGGGGCTTTACAGGAGCCATTGAGTGATTGGGAGGACATCCGGACCATGGAGGTGGTGCCATTGGACATGAGAGATCCGGCTTCTCATTCTTCTCGAGGGCTTGGACATATCTTTGCTTTCCCACCCAGGGCTATCTTCAGGAGCGGGAAGAGTACCATCTTGACCACCGTCTACTGGACTCCGGTACGAGAGGGAAATGGGAGCGACTCAAAGTTATTCTCGGGGGAGAGACGTCAAAGCTTTATTGGGAGGATCGCGACTCGAGTAGGACTACGAGGGAGACTGAGGCTAAGGCGAGTCGCCATAACCGGTCGGGTGACCTGATCAAAGATATGGAGGCTCGATACAAGAGATTGTCCGAGGTCGCTCCTTTGGACCGAGGCTCGAGAGGGAGGAAGTGCGGACTCGTGCTCATGTAGAGAGGGCACTTATTGACACGGGTTTGGTAGAGGCTCCAGTGAGGATACCGGAGATCGGGATGAGGGATACCGACCTTATAGAAAAGAAGAGAAAGAAAACTCGACGGGGTCGAGGTAAAGGGAAGAAGACCAAAGAAGACTCAGCGAATGACGACTGACAGATCTTTTCTTAGGATTCCCTTATTGCCATTTTGCAAACACATTAGTTTATTTAGGCATTTTTTGTATTTTAGATCTTTGTAGCAGGTTAGCAGAGTCAAGAGTAGACCGTGCTTGAACTCATCAAGAAGTTTTTAACTTGTAATGAACAAGAAATATTATCTTAGAAATTAATCAAGACACATTTCATGGAAATTCAAATGTCTTATTGATTGGGACCCATTTTATGAAAACTGAAATACCCTTTATTATTTAGGACGCACTTCATGGAAGCTTGATTGTCCTTTTTTATTGTTTAGACCGAACCATATATGGCTGCCTACGTTCCCCTTTTACAAGAAAGACTAAGGGGCTCAGGTCTTCGTAGTTCATTCTGGTGAACTATATATTTTTTTTTCATTATTTTTTTTTCCTATTTTTTATGTGCAACCCTGTTTTTTGCCTAGACCTCCCTTTTTGGGGTTTTCAGCCTAGCTGGGCATTACTCTTTTTGCACTAAGATTTTTTTTTATGTGCAACCCTGTCTTTTGCCTAGACCGCCCTTTTTGGGGTTTTCAGCCTAGCTGGGTATTACTCTTTTCGCACTAAGATTTCTTTTTTTTTTTTATTAAACATAGTATCTTCTGAGCTTATCACCGTTGACTGGGTGGACAAAGGGATTTTCGTCCAGGTCTGCAAGCTTCATGGCTCCTCCCGATAGTATCTTCGCACCACATAAGGGCCGATCCAAACGGGTTCCCATTTTCCTGTGGGGTTGTCTCTGGGTAGGGGCTTCACTTTCAATACTAAGTCACCCTCTTTGATGTCTCTGGCCTTAACCTTTTTGTCAAACGCCCGGCCGTCCGCCTCTGGTAGGCTCGGGTGTGTTCCATGGCTTTTAGCCTTCTTTCATCAAGCGGGGGCTAACTCATCATGCCATTTGCGCAACCATTCTACTTCATTGACACTTTTTCCAGGAGGACCCTTAATGATGGGATTTCCAACTCCACTGGTAACACTTGCTTCCATCCCGTAGGTTAAGGCAAAAGGAGTTTCTCCTGAGCCGTTCCGACTGCACGTTCCTGCAGCCCCGCAGTGCCAAGTGCAGCTTTTCGGGCCAATCATGACCACGGGTGGCCATTTTCCAGATGATCCGTTCGAGCGTCCTATTAGCAGCTTCCACGGCTCCATTAGTGAGGTACATACGGAGACGACTTGTGGCGAGTGATTCGAATTCTCGGGCAAGAACCTATCGCAGTCCCCTTCAAAGTGCGACCCATTATCGGAAATGATCTCATTGGGCACCCCATATCTGCACATTATGTTTTCTTTGATGAACTGGGCAACCTTCTTGGAAGTGAGGACTTTGTAGGACTTGGCCTCTACCCACTTGGTGAAGTAGTCGATGGCTACTAGCACAAATTCATGTCCATTGCTTCCTACCGGGGCTATTTTCCCTATCACGTCAATACCCCAAGTTGCAAACGGCCAAGGAGTCGTCATGCAGTACAGGTCATGAGGCGGGAGATGGTTGAGGTTGGTAAACCGGCGGCACTTGTCGCATGCTCGGACGTCTTGGACACGATGCATTTCCATGGAAATCCAGTAGTAACCCATTCTGAGGATCACTTGCATCAGGGCTCTGGCATTCATATGAGGACCGCAGGGACCATTGTGGACTTTGGTCATCAACTCTTTGGCCTTTTCTCGAGTGACACACAAGAGGAGTGGTCCTTGGTACCGCTTCTTGTACAGGTTGCCTCCTAGAATGACATAATGGGAGGCCAACCTTTTCAAGGCTTGTAAGCTTTTGGTTCTGACACCTTCTTTCGGTCTACCTTCTTTGTCTCTGAAAGATGACTCTCCATCTTTGAGGAACTGGTAAATTTGATTGTACCAGGGTTCCTTTATAGGTTCGGGTCCCAGGTCTACTTCACAACAGAAGGCTGGGGCTTCTCTTCTACCCACTCGGAAGGGTTTTATGGCTTTTCCCTCGGGGATCTCTACCAATGAGGCTAGAGTAGCTAAGGCATCTGCGAATTTGTTCTTTTCCCTTGGCAAGTAGTGGAAGGTCACTTCTCTGAACTGTCCAGTCAACTCCTCCATATGGGCATGATACCGCATTAGGGTCCACAGTCTTCCATTTGTTGGAGACTGGTTGATGATCGAGGCGAGTCTCCGTAAACTTCGAGCTCCTTGACATTCCTTTCTAAGGCAACTTCCAAACTAGCAATGCAGGCTTCATACTCGGCAACATTGTTCGTGGCAGGGAAGTTCAACTTGAGGGCTATGGGTGTATGCTCATCTTTCGGATCGACCAGTAGCATCCCAATGCCGTTTCCCCTTTTGTTAGTGGCTCCGTCAAAGAATAATTGCCATTGGTTTTCAGGCTCGACTGCAAAGATCCCTTCATGCGGGAATTGGGGTTCGGGCCCTCTATCCTCATTCTTGGGGAAGTTCGCCGGGTGGTCGACAACGCTTGACCCTTGATGGCCTTTACGGTCACATAGTTGATGTCGTACTCTGCTAAGAAGAAGGACCACTTTGCTAGACGCATCGAGAGGGAAGGCTTATCAAAGATGTACTTGATGGGGTCCATTCTTGAGACCAAATTCACGGGGTGGGCTTGCATATAATGCTTCAACTTGCCGACTACCTGGACCGATCTGCACGAGTCTTTTCACATGCCGAGTAATTGAGCTCACTTCCACTGCCGGCTTCCGGTGACAAAGTAAATGGCATTCTCTACCCAAGAGTCTTTCTTCTCTGAGCAAGCATAGCCCCAACTCGCCGTATCGGTGACGGTGAGATAGAGCGAGAAGAGGTTTCGTCTATGTGGGGGCATAGTGCGGAGGATGTACCAAGTATGCCTTGATCCGGTCAAAGGCATCCTGACATTCTTCGGTCCATTCTGTGTCTGCGTTCTTCTTCATGAGCTTGAAGATGGGCTCGCACATAGTGGTCAGGCGATTGACGAAACGGCTAATGTCTTGCGGTTTTCCCATAAAGCTCTTGACTTAAATGCAGGTTTGAGGTGGCCTCATATCCATAATGGCTTTGATCTTTTGGGGGTCAACTTCGATACCTCGCTCTGTGACCATATACCCAAGCACTTTTCCCCTTGTCACTCCGAAGGTGCATTTAGCAGGGTTTAGTCTCATGGAATGTTGTCTCAGCCTCTCAAAGAACTTCCGCATGTCAACAAAGTGCTGCCCGTCCTTGCCTTTGGAGTGGATTATCATGTCGTCTACGTAGACCTCAATCTCCTTGTGGATCATGTCATGAAAAAGTGCGGTCGCTGCCCTTTGGTAAGTAACCCCGGCGTTCTTAAGTCCAAATGGTATCACTGTAAAACAATAAGTTCCCCACGGTGTGGTGAAGGCTGTCTTTTCTTGGTCTTCCTCGGCCATCTTGATCCGGTTGTAGCCTGCAAAGCCATCGACAAAGGATTTGACTTCGTAGTTGGCAGTTGAGTCCACCAGGATGTCTATATTTGGCAAAGGGTAATCGTCCTTGGGGCTGGCCTTGTTCAGATCTCAGAAATCCACACAGCAGCGCACCTTCCCATTGGCCTTGGTGACGGTCACAATATTGGATAACCATGTCAGATATTCGATGACTACGATGAATCCTACCCGTAGCTTCTCAATTTCTTCTTTGACTGTAGAGACCATTACGGCTTGATCTTCCTCGGTTTACATTTCTTGGCTTAGCATCCGGTGCTAGAGGGATTACGTGCTCTACTATCGAACCTCTAGCCCCAGGCATATCCTGTATGACCATGTAAACACGTCGACGTATTCCCTGAGCGGATCGATCGATGCCGTCCCGTTCAACCCCTGGAAGAAGTTTCTGATCTCGTGTCTCTTTAGGTTCCTCGATAGTACCCAAGTTCACACTTGTCAAACCCTCCTCGGCGGCTTGGGCCCGGTTTTCCTCTTTTACGAAACACTGCTTAAAGATTTCTTAAATGTATTGTTCATTTAGTGTGTTTGCATCTTGTTCGAATGATTCATTATTAACTGTTGTTAAGTTTTGAGTTAATTTATCATTTGTTAAGTTGGCAATAAGAGGATACTCGAAAGATCTGTCATTTCATTCAAAATAAGGGGAAAGATGACATCGATTACATTTTGATAGTCCTCGGGCGTGAGGCCTTCGGATGACTCGGAAGGGGCCCGGAATTCAAAGGTTCCTGACTCATTGTATGGACAACGGGGTGTTTGACATGGCCCGGGTTGAGAAGGACGAGGCACCAATCCAAGCTCCGCTATCATTTCTTGTCGGGCGCTATCGGTCTGAGAACGTCTCCCAATTCTTCAACGACATCTCTGTCTTAGTTACCAAAGTGCGGGGATGAAAAGGATTTTCACCACCGTCTCCAATTATGGCAACTATCTCATCATACGAGCTGAAGTCGATCAAATCCGGGATACGTGCTTCTTCATCAAACAAGCTTGCAAGCCCCACTCACTGTCTTCACTATTGGCGGCTTCTATCTGGGCGATCTTCGGAAGAGCTAACTCGAAAGCGAGAGAAGTCCATTACCCCGGATCTTGACTCTTTGGCCGTCTCGAGTTTCCTTTGAAGACATTCTCGTTACGAACGGTAGTGGTAGCCCCAAGAATGTGGAAAGTCAAGGAACATTCTTCGAATAGGATTGGCTGGCTTTCCCCTCATTTTCTCAAGATTTTCCAGAAGGGTTTTACGTAAGGAGATACGGTGATCACTTTTATCATGTTGTGTCCCGCCTTTTGTAAAGTAATGGGTCGGGGATAAACCGTAGGGATGAAGTTTGGGCCCCTTTAGCTTTTCTCTCGCCATTTGGTTTGTACCCCAAGCCGTATCCGGTAGTCTGCTCCTTTACATCTATGATGGTATTGCGACCCTGAAGTCTTCTACCCAATCCAAGTCCGGAAGATAACCCATTTTTCTCATCATTCTCATGGCGGGAGGGATTTTATCGGAAGTAGTAGTGAGGTCGGTGCAACACACTTGTGCTTTGGAAGGAGCTACAGAGAATCCTGTCAATGCCAACCCTTCGTCATCATGTTAGATTTCCAATATCGGGATGTCTCCAGTGCTGGTTCCTTCTACCGTGACACTGTCTCCATAAATGGTGGCGATGGTATCATCATTTGACTGAAATTTGACGCACTGGTGAAAAGTAGAGGCTACCCCATTTATCTGGTGGATCCAGGGCCGTCCCAGTAGAGCAGTAAATGAAATCGGAATATCAATCACTTGAAAATCAACGTCCATGACCTTTTTTCCGAACCACAGCTTGAGAGTAGCAATCCCCAAGCGGCCGTGCGGTGGAGTCATAGGCTTTAATAGTCTGACTAGAAGGCTTCAAATCGGTTGGCTTCAAGTCCAATAAGCCCATCATCTTGACTGGCAAGACATTCATTGCAGACTCTCCATCGACTAATACCCGTGGCAATCGACGCTCTTCTAACTAGACTGTGATGTAAAGAGGTTCGTTATGACTAGCCCCATACTTTGGCAGGTCCAAGTCAGTGAAGGTAATGATGTTTTTGTAGTGGATACTTCCAATCATTTGGACGACCTCGTCTGGGGTGACATCTATGGGCACCATGGTCTTGGCCAAACTTTCTTCTAGCTTCAACTTATGAGGGTATGAAGAGGTTAACAGGGACCACAAGGAGATATTGGCTTGGGTACACTTCAACTGACTCAACACTGGATCCTCTTTGTCAGAGTCTGGTTTTTCTACTTTCGGCTTATAAGGCCTCTTATCTATCTTTGGCTCCGAGACGGCATTCCTTTTGTCAACCTTAGGCTGCTCAATACTCATCTGTCCAGACCGAGTCATCACATAGACATTAGATTTTCCCGGGTCATTATTCCTCTTGGAGGATTACGTTAGCTCTTTCAAAGTCGAGGCGGGCTCTTCCGGCGTATGGCCAATTCTCGCCGATTAATCGATTAATGGCACTACCGGAGGCGTAGGTCGCTTCTCGAATCGATCCCAAGTTAACGGCTTTCGACCTTCTCGGGGTTACGACTCTACGATTGGCTTAGCGGTTGGCTGGTTTCGGCTTTTCCTTCTCCGTTTAGAGCCTTCACAGTCTCATTCAAACTTTTCAAAGTCAACATGCAACGGGAGTTATCACCTTCGGGGTTTGGAGCACAGCGGCGGCTTTCTCATCCAGGTCCAACAATTTTTTTCAACAGAGTGGGATCACATTCCTCATCACTGTCAAGCATGTCCCTTCTTTCTCTAGGGTCGGCCTTCGACGGCATCTTTGACATTGGCCAAACATTTTCGAAGTGAGAAATTCCATCATCAATAAGGATTTGCGGGGTCAAACCTCATGGCGGGTTTCGTTCTTCACTGTCGGGAAGGTTTTACGGGCTTTTTGGCTTACGGGCTAACCACTCTTCTACTGTTCCTTCTGCACTTCGACCGTGTCTTCATCGGTATCACTGCGGTAACTCTCGCGGAAACTTTCGTCTTGACTCGATGACCAATGAGGGCAAAAGCAGGTCGGGATACTTGACGCCATATAAGAGGTATCTTGGACTCCTCCTCCGACTTGGGAATTACCAAGAAAACATCATTATCGTCACGGGACATAAAGGGGACTGGGGTCGCCTCGAGACTTAAGACTCTTTCCGGGGCATCCATACACTCTTCTTCCGAGAAGGTCTCGGGAGTGACTACTAACACCGTAACAGAGTCTACTCTCCCCGATGAGAGTTTGGCTTCCGCGATGCTTACGTTTTCCGGATCGGCGGGTGGAGCCCACTTTCCTCTTTCGGCTAGGGCTTCAATTAAATCCCTCCATTCACCGACCAAGTCTTTGTAAGGAGTATTGAACTCTAGGATGTAGGACTCATATCTTGCCTCATCTAAGCTAGCATCCTTTTCCTTTTCCGAGCCTTTACACTGTGCCGCAAATACACTTTGAAGTGATTTCATCCCCTATTCCAGTCTGTGGTTTTCTACCTCATCTTGCCCTTTAGGTTTCACTTCCTGACTCCAAGTCCATTCCTTCTACTTGAACCTGTCATCATCACTTTGTAAATCCATCCATTCCTATTCTCGTTTTGCGATTCTTCACTACCACCGTCCCGAGAGATAGGCAAATTCACAAAGGCGTTGACGAAATTAGAGAGGTCGGGGTGGTACTGGGATTCCCAAACTAAAGAGATTTGGATTAGGGTGAAAGGAGGGAAAGAGTCCCACGGGGAATGCAAAGGCTGTGAGGGTGTCGGGACCCCGACGGCTCGGGATGTTGGGGAAGAGGCGAAAAGGGACAGTCTTTGGCGGTGGATTATATCTGGATGGAGGAGGGGATTGACTATAGGCTAGCTCTTCTTCCCTAGTCACTGGTTACCCAAACCGGTGTTGTTCTCTGTCGAATCGGACATTCTCGACTCTCGGATCGACCAAACCGAGAATTCTCGCGAACCGTCCGAGAATTCGTGCTAACAAGTTCTTGACCCGGTGTTCTCACCCACTTCTTTCTCGCGGGAAAGGGATAGGAAAGGTTTAGACTCGGGGTAGGTGTTTGAGTGAAGGCTCGGGCAATATGCAAATTAGAATCTTCCGGTTTACTTAAAATGGTGTCTTTTATTAATATCTATTTGGTTGGAAAAGGGGTTTGCCCTTCTTTTCGTAACTACTCTAGATCTGGATCGGTGGGTTCCGTCACTACGTCTATAAGCCCCTCGTATTCCACCCGTATTTCGACCTCCCATGGTGGACGGCCCGGCGAGGGTCCTATAGGGCACGCGGATCCCACCGACCGAGAGTAAAGGAACGCTCCTAACGGGTCTAGCGGGTCATAGGAACTTTCAACGCACGAGCGATGCGGATTATAGTCAAGGCAATACGGGAAAGTCTCGTCTTTACGCCTTGATAGAATTTTGGCGTAATTTCGCTTGAGCGAATGACGTTTTTGACTTTCGGTAATGTCCGAGAAGATAATAGGCATGGGTCGGCGGTAAAAGCCGGATGACACAGTGTCACATTGAACTTCGTTGCATACGCCGGGCGTGAGTTAGAATCGAAGTCAATGCCGGGTCAAGATCTTGCCAATTTTTCCTTGTCGGAATTTTAGCAGAGCTTCGCTTGAGCGAAAGATCTTTTGATTTGTTGGCAAAGACTCGGTCTTGACTCTTACGCATTCCGTGCAGGTCAAGGTCAATAGTCAATGTCGGAGTCGAGATCTCGCCAATTTTTCCTTGTCGGAATTTTGGCAGAGTTCTCTTCCGTTATGAACTAAGGCTTGACCTTTACGAGGGTATGCAACTGGGCTATATGACACGGACTAGACCAAAAACCAACCAAAAGTCACGGTTTTTTGAAACGTGTGACACGGACTGTGCATTGGTCGACACTTTGCCGCCATGGGGAGGTTGGGATGATTCCGTGCGCACCCGGGAGCATCGTAAGGCTGTCCGTGACTGCAGCTGGAACCACCGTCGGGTTTGAAGGACGTGCGTGCAAAGTGTACAGGATATATCAGGTGCGCGTAGTGTGCGGTCTCCTAAAAATGTTCCTTTTTGAGTTAAAACAGAGATTTTCAAAATGTGTTTTAAAGGAATGATTTTCGGGACGGGGAAAATGCAGCACATAAGCACGTAAATTTTCTAGGAGCCCCAGTCAGTCATGGAGTTGAGTAGCCCCAAGCTGCTAGGTCTGCCAGATTAACCATGATTTTTCCTGGTGGAATTGCCACTGAGGTCGCCCGGTCAGAATCCAAGGAGGATTGAGCCGTACGACTGCATGGATCAATTTTCCAGGTTCCACTCCTTTTGCTATTTTTCGGGTTGTTTCCCGTTCAAAGTATGCACGGATTCCAAGATGCAAATGATGCAATGCAAGGTAAAGAAAGCAAACATGATTAATGAAATCGGCGACGGGAGTCTAACCCGCTCAAAGGGAAAAGCTTTCTTTTATATTTTTTTTCAAAATTTTTTTCGAAAAGGGATACTGGTACGTGGGATTGTTAAACCACCGGTTATCCCAACTCCCACATCAGGGAGTGTACAGGAAGGGCAAGTGGTTTCCACCTATATATCGAGTATCGATTTTTTGTTTTGAAAATAAAAGCTTTTCTCCTTTGGGATTTCCCCAGCGGAGTCGCCAAACTGTGAATGTGTGCCCAAATTTTTGTGTTTGTTGGATTCACGCGAGTTTGAAGACATCCGGTTTAATTTGAAAAACGGAGTCGCCACGCCATTTTGATTACCTCAAAACTTTGAAAAAAAGGTTTTATGGGTTCGGAGGTTAAGTTACCCCTTGGGAAGAATGGATCGTCGTTCACCCAAGGTGCCTTGCCGGAGCAAGTCTCCCAAGATCCCATTAATCGTGCTTGCTTGCGTGCTTTCTAGTGTGCATGTGTTTGAAAATAAGGAGGGAATGTCCCAAGTCGTCTTCCGGACGTACAAACCATTTGTTGGTTGTCGCTTGGGATTTCTTGGATTTTATGTATTCGGGATTATGATCCCGTCCTCATCTTGGACTTGTGATCATCGCATTTTTGGACCTTGGGACTTGCGTGATCGAGAGAATGACTCTCTTTATAGTCAAAGATGAGGTTCTTTAGAAAAGGAGGGTCCTTAGCCCATCAATCCTACACTTTAAGATGGTCGAGCTCATATAGATGCTTCATACTCACCTTAAGTGATAATCGGAGATATAGGGTTAAAAGGTGTCCCTTTCTAAAGAGATTATGAAACCTTTATGGAAGGAACGATGTAAAGATAGGATCTTTTACACCGATCCGTTCCTAGGTTACTAATGGGGGAATGGGGGAATGCATGTAAAAATGACATTTTTAATGAAAAGATGACATTTTTGGGTTGCAAAGGATGCATTTGGTTTAAAGAAATGATCTTTATTGCAAAGGATGCATAAAGACACAATTTTTATGCAAATGATGCATTTTTATGAAGAAATTGGAATTCAATATGCAAAGGATGCATAAAGATTACATTTTGAAAAGCATAGGATGCCAGTTTATGGTAAAGACATGATCTTTAAAGCAAATGATGCTTGGAAAAGGGATTTTGAATGCAAAGGATGCATTTTGATTGAAAAGATTTAATTTTTGTATGCAAAGGATGCATAAAGATGACTTTTTTTTTATGGAAAATAGGGGTTTTAGGTGCAAAGGATGCACCTTCATGGATAAAGACTACATTTTTAATGGCAAATGATGCCTAATGCATGCAAAGGAGAAGGGGGAATATAAAGATATGATCTTTAATCTACTAAGTCCCAAGCAAGATAAAAGCAATGCAATGAGCAATTATAGAGCAATTAAGATGCAAGGTTAGGGCGTGCGAGGTTACCAATGGCTTCCTTTTCTTCTTTGGATGAAGCTAGGAGGAGAGGATTGATCTTGAGCCTTCAAGGAGGAGGGAGATAACTTCTTGAGCTTCTTCTTCACCTTCTTGAACTTCCAGCTGCTCTTGGGAGGTTTCTTCACGTATATGAGTATTTGTGGGTGATTTTGTTCATGATCAAATGGGTAGAGGAGGGCTCTATTTATAGGCAGTCTGGAAATCGCCAATGAAGCCGTGCGGCTAGGGACCTCGAGCTAATGCAGCCGTGCGGCATTATCCCTTGTGACCCAGCATTTCTAGAACCATGCAAGGTGGCAATATCTAGAAGCTTCCTCCCAATTAAGAAAAATGTGTTTCTTAATTCGGAAGGCTCCCTTTCAGCCTTTAATCAATTTGGAACAGTTCCGGAATATTTCCGGAACACTAGGAAGGTCCGGGGAATTACCGGGAAACTTACCGAAATTGCTGGGAAATTTAACCGGAAGGCATGAGCCAGATTTGGGTACTTACAATTGTGTAACGAATGTGTAGGACTTATGTGATATATGTTGTGCCATAAGTGTTTACATATTCATAGTTGATTGTGCACATTGTGTTGAAATACATGTTGTACAGGTTCAATTGTTTAACATGAGTTGCAGTACCATGTTATTTATATTTATGTTGATGTCCCATTGGGTGGACTTACTTTCAAGTATCTGTTATGTGCTTGAATATGTTGTATCAGCTGTTCTTCGGGGGTATAGGGGATACGATCACTTATGAGAAGATATTTCATAAGGTGCTTGTATTGCCTTATACTTGTAACCGTTTACTCCCTTCTGTGGCCACGGAGAGGGGGTTCAGCTTCTGTGGATAGGCTCGACCGTCCACAAGATAGCGAGGTAGCTTATATGGATCTCTGTAATGGGTCGTATGAGATGTGGATGTGCACTAGCAGTTCACAACATGAGAGGAGTATAACTCCCACTGTAGTACTACATATGACTGAGATGGGAAAGGTAAAGGGAAAGGTAACGTAAAGTGTTTACTGTTTTCCCAATGTGATTGAGCAACCTGTTTGGTGTTGCATATTTGTATTGAGCAACCTTTTTATGTGTTGCATCTTGTATGACATATTGTTGCATACATAATAACTTGCTGAGATTTTATCTCACCCCTTTTCCCTGTATTGTTTTAGATCCCGCTGAGACACGAAGACCGGACCAGTGAGGCCGAGGAAGGAGTTTGGACATCTTTTGGTTGTCGGGGTATGTGTTGACTTGGGGAGTTGGGATTGTCATGGTTGTTATTCTTTTGGGTAAAGGTTTTGTATATAAAACTTTCATAAACATGTTTTCAATTGGATTGTGTTGTAATTAAACTGGAGTTTGGTTTGTTGTATGGTTGGCTTGTGTAAGCCTTTCCAGTTGTATAGTTTGTAAAAACAGGTTGTGTTTGGTTTCAAACAGGTTTATATATCGCCTCAGTGTAGAGAGGTTATTTTGAAATTGTTTTGAAAATGAGTTGTATACTTTTCAAGTTAATGTAAAGAAAAGTTTTTTTTAAAGTGTATTTTGGGACTCTCCATCCTGGGACACGAGTTTATAGGTCTCGGGAGTTGGGAGGAGCCCACAAAATCAGTCCCGACAACGGAACCAACTGATGCTACCAAGCCAAATGGTTGCACAGAACTGACTTGAATAGAAGAAAAGAGGATGCTCCAGCTGTCTTCTCCGTTGTTCACTTACACACACGAAAGACGAGTCAACTAAGCCAGGGGCATCTCCGGCGTTACCCCTCCGGCGTGAGAGTAAGTTAACTGGTCACAAATCATGGAAATAGCTATGGAGTTTAGAGAGAAAAAGCTTCAAGAACAAGAGAGAGATACTTACCAAATGATATTTTTAAGGTTCTTTTTATACTCCCATGCATCATGTGCAAGGCACATGTTTAGAACACTTGTCAATCATCAACAAGGGGTTCCAACCACACCCAAAGTTAGTGGAGACGCCTACTGTTTGTCCTGACAAGCCTCTTACCATTAACGGTTATGGTGGGGCCCAGATGTGACAGTCTAACCATCATTCAAAGCCACCAGTCATGTTAGTCGCCCATGTGACAATCAAAGGGAGGGCGGCAAGCTTCGGATTGCCGCCAACCTGAACATCCGTCCACACGAGTTTCTCGCCTTGTGATGCTTTCAATTTCAGCTATTGTTAACTCGCATACACTTCTCACCTGACCTTACTCTCACATGCCGACATGCTTATGTCGCCCCCTTATTTCGGGCCCCACTCTGATACAGGTTTAAACGTTGTTGGCCCATTTTCATCGTATTGGGCCTCATTTACTATTTCAGACCCAAATCCATTTTTTACAATCACATCACCAATGAAAGAAAACCATACATTTATCTACAACATAGTACCAAGCATATCCTGATTTACCTGCTCTTTTTGTTCTAAAATAACTATTTATTTATGATGTAAAATGATTTTTTTTGTTAAAAATTGTTTAGAGATAAAGTTTCTTAGAAAATAAGGTTTCCCTTTATCCCATCAAAAATCAAACTTTTTGCCATTTAAGTCCGTTCCATCTCAAACCGAATTTCCCAAAATGACAAATAATATTTACTATTTCTTTCGCTCATTCTCTGCTACTTTATTTTTATACTTATTACACCAATCACCTTACTATTCATTCCACTCAATCTTTTTTATTTTTTTCATACTCACAACACATTTTCCTACTTTTTTTTAATTATCGTTTAAAATAGTTAGTCTCGTTTGAGATGTGACGAAAGAAGTATACATTACTTTATGCACATGTGGGCAATTTTTTTTTAAAAAAAATACACATTTATCTTTGTTTGGTTGGGATAGATGGAGTACTGTATTAGCAATTTGATTTTTTACATAACATGGTCTAAGAAACTCTTTCAGGGAGTTGGGTTTGGATCTAGTCTTTGTTACTATTGACCAGTTGATGTTATGTAGACAGGGTTACAGTGCATGACTTCAGAGAATAGGGTCCAAAGTTATACAATCTCATTAGTGGATGAAAATCTTATTTTAACGGTAACATTTTTCAAAAAAAAATAATTTTTTTATACGATCTAATCTTGGACATTGAAATGTATCGGTAAATGATCTAAATTATATTGCTAAAGATGCTCAAATATATTTACAAATTACAATCCATTTTAAAATAATATTCTACTCCCTCCGTCCCACCTCACTTAAGAAAACTTTCCATTTTGGGCGTCCCACTTCACTTAAGAATTCCCAAAATGGAAACCTTAAATCACTATTCTCTCCACTCATTCTCTCTCCTACATTATTTTAATACTCACAACACCATTATAATTACTATTCCCTCCACTCATTATCTCTCCTATTTAATTTTTCACACTCACAACACTTTTTCCACTCATTCTCTCTCCTAATACTATAATATTATTCCTTAATTCTCGTGCCATTTCAAAATTTCCTAAGTGGGCTGGGACGGAGGGAGTATATTACAATAGATGTGTATTTTAACCGCCACACAAGAAACGGTAAGGATTGAGTTTGAGAAAAGATAAAGACTGTAAAGGATTGATTCCCACCTCCAACGGACTTGAGCGAAGCAAAACCCCCTTTCCGGATCGACTGTTTCGCCAACAGAGAGAAATCATCGCTCCTCTTCTCCGTCTTAGTGTCTCTTCGACGCACTAAATCTCTCACCAATACTACTTCGTATTTATCAGAACACCATGAAAACCAATGTTTTCTTCGGTTACTCTCCTCACCCAAGGTTAGTGTTTCAATCCTCTCAATTTACAAGCCCTAATTCTTTCTATTTTTGATTATTTAGAGAACTTTTTAACAAATCGAAATCATGTGTTGATTGTATATTTTCTGCATCTCCTCCCTAACGGAAAATGACATATTCTTTTGCCTTTTCTCCATGGATCATAGCTTTTCACTCATCAAATATCCTTTTTCCAGTACTCTCTGTTCCATCTTCAAGTATTGTGATTTTAATTGGGTTTGATCATGTTCTCACATGATTTTAATTGTTTCACTAAGATTCGTACTCATTTAAAAATTGGTTCTTGGTTGTCTTAGTCTGATTGAAATATGTATGCCAGTGGTATATTTTGTTTATCCTTTGTTAGTTATGTATACTTTTGCTTACAAAAAATGGTATAGTTTTGCTTACTGTCATAAATTCCCTCCTATGTACTCACAAATTGTTTAGTTAAACTTTTCAAGTTTTATGCAGTGTCTTTCTCAGCGTCTCCAACTTTAAGGGTTTGCCCGTGGAAGAGGGGTTTGATATCAGAAACAATCTTGGCATGCCAGATAGAATTCTCTCTTTCTCTTCCCTTGTCCCTCTTCTTCCGTAGAAGGCTTACCGACTAATCAACAGTTCCCAGTCTTTGTTCAATCTGCTTCCACCAACGAGAAGGTATCCGGCGCATCTGTCATTTTTCGACTGTGAAATTAGTGTTTTTTTGTGAATATATCTATTTTAGAAATTAAAAGAGAGTTAGAACTTCTACTACTTAAACATTTTTAGTGTGTTTTTGGATTATATTTTCTTTGTAATGATTTGTTTTTCAAATTTCCCTCAACTAATTGTTTGATGGTTTTTATTGGACCAAACCCCATCAATCATTTACACTTTGTAGATCTGCAGCCTAAATAGGGAGCTCGTTCGGCTCTTTTGTTTACTGTGCATGAAATTTAAGAGTGAGTTGTGGGATAGAAAGAAAGAAGACTTCAGACTTTTTTGTGTTTTGTTCAACTATGTACAAGGTATCACCTTTTCTCGATCTCTTTCTTATTCTGGATTGAGACTTACTTGCGAGTTCTGTTACATCCTATGGTGTTGCTAGGGTTTTAGATTACTTAAATTTTGAAAATTTGGATTTTAGTTATTCAGTCTTTAAAGATTGAGGATTCCATGAGCGAGAGGATGATAGACTTCAAATAAAGCCTAAAAGGTAAGTAACAGTGTTTTTATGTTTCTTCTATTGAATTTTGTATGTTGGGGAATTGTTATAAGCATTAGTTGGAAAATTGCTATATTTCAACCTATCTGCGAGTCTTTGCATGTAGTTATTGTGTAAAAATGCGACTTTGAATTAGTTCTCTTTGTTTCATTGTGATTTGAGATTGTTGATTCCTGTGAGGTTACCTCTGTTCTTGACCCTCGAATTTGTTGTGTTTTTGGTTAAGCTACCATTTTGTTCTTTTCTTTTTAAATTTTCAACTACAAAGATTTGCTGAATGCCCTTTTCATTTTTCAAAAAAGCACAAACACAATAGTTTAACATGGGCCAATTCTGCCCTTCTTCTCAAATCCATCTCTAACCTTCTCTCCTTTGCATCCTATCTCTGTTTCTTAACTTTGAATCAGTGGAGACGATCTCTGCAAAGATGTACAATATTCCTCTTCATGCATTTTTTACTTCAGTTTTGTTATTTTGTTTTTTCGGTTTTTTTTTTTTTGCGATTTTTATATTTCTCGAATCTAGCCTACATTTTCATTGTATCCTCTCATTTTTTCTCATTCATCAATTGATTTGTGTAATTTTATTGCTCAATACTAATTTGTATTAGAGATTTTCATTTCTCTATTTTTTTTCTTATGTGCTATTTATTTGAAAATGTGTTTGGTGTATTGTGTAAATTGTTGAAGTTTAGGAGACTGGAAAATGTCTTGAAACAAATACTCCACTATTCACTTGACTTTGATTGAGTTTGATTTAAGTTTTAAGTTTTCAAGAGTACCTAAAAAGATATCGAAGATCCAAGTTTGTTCATCTATCTATTGTGATTGTTAATGATGTTTATTATCATGCATGATGAAAATTGAAGAAGAAATGGTTGAATTTGGCTTAACACAACATTCTATTTAGTAAGAACAATAGTGAATAAACATTATTTCCAAAACTTAAGTAGGAAGGACTGGGGCTTAGATGAGTTTACTTCTTTTAGTTAATTTTTTTCATGTGTCCTCTTCCCATCAACATCATATTCCATTCAATATTTTCAAGTACTAGAAAAAATGAGTTGTTTCCCTTTAATGTTTTTCCATTCAGGCTGCAATACCCAATATAGTAGATATTTATCTATCCCATCTGATGATTTATTTAATAAACACACTTATGCCTCATACTATGACTCTATCTACCAAAACTTGATGCTATACCTTTGATACATATCATGAGTCTGTCCATGGAATGAATAAGATACCATCTCCTCATCTCTATATCAACAAAGAGACAGTAAAATTATTATTGATCTCTCTTAGCCTACAATTATCCCATGGTCCATTTAGGTTTAGGCCTCCCAAAAGGTATCAGAGGCGTGCAAAGGTTTCCTCGGTCCGGACCGTCCTAGCTTACCTGATTGCTCACATGTTAGCAACTATTAACCAACTAATTAGATATACAAGACAACAGCCCATGAGAAACGTTTACCTGTAACTATTCAATACCCCTACGAAAAATTGGATTAAAGTTTTTGACTTGGTTATTATTTTTGTGCAGTTGATTGGTAAAACCCCATTGGTATATCTCAACAATGTTACATATGGTTGTGTTGGGCGTGTTGTTGCCAAGTTAGAAATGATGTAGCCGTGCTCCAGTGTTAACTACATGTATTGACCGAGGAACCTTATCACATGTAATAAGATTTATTTTACGAGTGTTTTTTTTATTTATCTCTTATTATGCTTTACTTGGTTTAATGATGTGCAAGTTTGGTTATAGCATGGTTACTGATGCGAGGAGAAATGTGTTAGGGGAGGTGAGTTTATGGGTTGTGTCAATATGAAAACCTACTGTAGATAAATTTGTAGTTGAGTTTGGGAGATAAAATGACATATTGGTGATCAGAGGAACTACTAAGATTTGTGATTAGACTGTAAACAAGATACATATTCTCAATCATAGCATGGTTTTGATGCCTGCAAAAATGCCACCAAAAGTCTTCTTTTTTTGTAGGGGGGGGGATTCTCTCAGGCTAAATGTCCAGCAAAAGATGGTTTGTTTCAGAACGACTAAGAAGCATGATTCCTTTTTGCCGTCATACTTTACCCACATCTAATATGATCATCTATTATCCTTGAACACTAAGATTCTTCGATTGATCTCGATATGCAAAGTTCTATTTTATATCCCCATTTCTCTATTTGTATTTTGTTGAATTACTTTTGTTGGTTTTGGGTTTAATTTAGAAATGTGCATTGCTTTATTTTAGGTTAATAGTTCATGGTTGATTTTATGCTATTTGATTGTAACCAAGATGTGATTGAGCAGTTTGGAATGTTTAATTTGATTGTAATGTAATCCGAGAATTTTAGGCAATCTTTTGGGAGTTTTGTATTTTCTTTGGATCCGCTTATCTCTTAGTCCTATCATCCTACTACTTTTGTCTCAAAATGATGAGTAAAATATTTTCAAATTAGCTCTTGATCAAGAGTAAAATTGAATTTTTTTAATCAATTTATCTTGAGATGGATGGAGTACAAAAGTTGCTAACACGCATAAGTGGATTGTCAAATCTACAAGGATACAAGGAAAGGGTGACCACAGATTAATTTTTTTTTTGGGGAAGAGGGAGAGGGGGCAGTAGTAGTGATTGAGACAGGGGCTAAAGGTGGTGACTATTAATTTATGTAATTGGGATCTTTTTATATCTGGCGAAGTTTGGCGAAGTTAATAATATTTGTCTTTGTCTTTGTCTTTGATACTTTTAAAAATCTAAATTCATTATTGTGTAAAAATTTTCATATGTGTGTGTAGTGGTGGTGTAAAACATTAACCAACATTCATTCAAGCAATCGACTTCTCTTCAATCTCTCATTTTCGCAGAGTACGTTGTATATTTATATGAGGGATGAATTTTATACTTTCACCATTTATAATGTCAATGTGCCATTGCCACGGGCAAGAGAGTAATAGTATATTTTACAATAGGGAATGAAGGTAACCACCAATACAAAGATTGGTTGAGATTGAATCTTTTAAAAAGATTCGACGGCTTAAATTTTTCCTCCTTCCCAACTGTTTTTGAACTTCCACATTCCTCTACTCCACAAACTGCATGAGAGTTTTTAATCTCTCTTCCAAAATAGGCGGAAACACAATTAAAAAATTCCAACACCACTCCCTAAGCAGCTTAGTACAAGAACTATCTCTCCCCAATAAATTCTCAGGAAAAAGGATTGAAGGCTGAAGATTAAGATTTTGATTTCTAAGATTCGTTTTCATATTTGTCACCGGTGTTGCAATGTCCCAAAGATGGCAACAAGGGTGAAAAACAGCTAGAGGGGGGTGAATACCTGTTACAAATTTTTCGTCCTCTTTTGAAAACTGAACCTCTTGGCTTATAAAACCGCTTGCAGTTAATAAGATACTGCAAGTAGAGTTGTAAAATGCATAGCGGAATGTTAAAGTTATAAAGCGGTTTTAGAGGTGCGGTTTTGCAATGTGGTTTTCAATGCGGTTCTTAAAATTGAAAAGTGAGGTTATGACAATAGATAACTGCAAACACAGTTCTCAATAATGGATAACTATAAATAAGATCAAACAGAGATAGAGATAAACAATTAGTAAGAACAGTAAATAAAAATGTAGAAATATAAGAACACAATATTTGGAGTGGTTCAATCGATAAATGATCTACGTCCACTACCAAGATGGTTAGTCTTGGATTTTCTAAGAGTTAGATTTTATATTGAGTATGAGAGAGATTACAAGTTACAAAGTATTCAAACTCTGATCTAAAATATATTCTATGAATATCAAATCCTAGACTATAACTGGTGTATCTCAAATGAATAATCTATGTGATTAAACAAGTGATGTGTGTGTGTGTAAGCAAGATCAAGGCTCTTTAGATCTATGAGACGTAGAGCACAATGATTCTTGATGGTGTTAAGGCTTGATTTCTGGGCTGGGATATTTTTCTTGAAGTAGAAGATGAAGATTCAAAGGACTAAGAATTTTCTGGGCAGAGCTTCAACTTCTTATGAACTCACAGCAAATAAATTTCTCAAGCAATCTTCAAGTGAAGAAGATTGGGGGTATTTATACCCAAGCACCAAGGAACTAGCCATTGGACACAGCTGTAGCAAGTACTGTACTGGTGCTTTTTGATTGGTCCACAAATTGACCTTTTGTCCCTTGTTCAGAACATGCAGTCAAAGCTGATCAGACTTTAGCTGCAGTTAAGGAGAGAAGGACACCTGTCACCTTTTCAAGATTCTTGTAGATCTTGTCTGGTACTTAGTCACGTGACAAGATTTGGTGTTTGACTTTTGTCATTGCTGACGTGGATTCCAACAGTCATAAAGTGGTTCACTTCAAGTCTTCAATCATTGGATGCGGTCTGGTGTGAAGCGGTTGAGCATGTGTGGTTTCACCAGTGGAGGTTTCATCAGTGCGGTTGGAACTGCATAACAAATGCGGTTTACATCAAGGAGGTTGCACTGAGATTGTCAAAGAGCAGTTTCAGACAAAGGAATTCACAAAGCAGTTGTTAGGAGTGGTTTGCTTCGTGCGGTTTGATGTAGTGGTCTGAACCTCTTGAACTGCAACCTCATATCCAATGAGTCTTGTGCCAGTCTTCAAGCCTAATTTAACCTATTCTATAAAATGGACTTAGCTAAAAAATTGAAGTCTAAGATTCATTACATATGGGCCTAAAGTCCTTAAAATAGAGAGGAGGTTATGGTATCAATCAAATCTTAAGCTAATCTAGAAGGGTTAAAATATGCATACCCAACAATCTCCCCCTATTTGATTGATTCCATTACCTACTATAACAAAAGCAAACATTGTACTTGGTAAAAACATGTCCATAGGAATTTACATGGTAAGTCATATCCCAAGTCAATGCACACACTAGGTTAAGCTATAGATTTCTATACTATTGAAAGATTGAAAACTTACAACTTGAAAAGTATAGAAATGCATTCAGTGCACTTGAAGAAATATGAGTTTAAGTTTAAAGTGTGGTTTAAACTGAATGTTTAACCTTCATTTCAAAATATGATTTTAAGTTGAAAAATATTTGAATGAGGTTTAAAACCATTGCGGTTTCATTGTTCTACAAACAAGCAGTTTGATATGAACAATGTTTTGGAACTAGTGATGCATTTTTCATTACTACCTTTGCAGTTACATGTTACAATGGTAGGAAAGAAAAATACAAGGTTACAAAAAAAACAAAAGAAGTTGGACAAAATTATATAGAGTGCGGTCCAACTTAAGCAAAAAAAGAGTTCAGTAAAGGAAAGAAATTACTTATAAAGCGGTTCTATTCCTGAGGCGGTTGATGCTGAGGCGGTTGATTGACTTCTTGATTAGGCACTTACGGTCCAGAAGGTCTGAATGCTGAGCTTTCTCCACGAACAATTCTTCTCAAGGCTCTGTCCTCTTCAGTTGATATTCCAAGAGTTGTCTCCACTGCTTTTAGTGCGGTTACAGATTGTGCAGTGGTAGCATTATTTGCATCAACTGCTCTTGTATTGGCAGCAACACTCTCCTTAATTTCATCAGATTGAAGTTCAATGGAGGAGTTGAGAGTGTTGTAGAAAGTGTGGATCTCCCCCTGAATTGCTGCAATCTGGTTTGAGATGGCTTCTTGGATAGGCTCTAGATCTGCAGTCACCTTCAGAGAGGTTTTCATCTCATTGATTTTGGTGGCAAGAGTTGAATTGAAACCAGCCTTCAAGTTCTCCAAGCGGTCGTTAATTTCATCATTGACCTCATTGAGCTTGGCCTTGAGGTTGTCTTCAACCAAGTTCAATTTAACTCCAAGCTCTCCTTTCATAATATCAATTTCTTCCTGGAGACTTGCTTGCATGGAGTCTAATGCGGTTAGAATAGGATTAGATGAGGTTGAAGCTGGCTGCTGGGGTTGAGATCTGGAATTGAAAGCTTCAATTATCTTAGTCTTCATTTTCTCCAAGTCTTTCTCAATGGTGTCACAGATTAAATCTCCACAAATTGCAAGCATATTTTTGACATCTTCAGGCAAAAGCACCAACATACTCTATTACATTATCAGCCAACTATTGTTTAAAATTTGACAAAGTGGATTCAACAGTTGCTTTCACAATCTTTGCGGTTTGATCATCACCCGCGGTTGACTGTCTTCTCCCCCCCCCTTAATGGCATCCATCAATTGGGATTTCAGAATAGACATTTCATGGGTTTGAGAGTCAACCATTTCTTGAAGAGCACAGTTTGAATCAGCCAGAACGCGGTTGGATTCAGTGACCTTGAACATGTGGCCTTGATTGAGAAGGAGTTAGGTTTGAATGAGTTGAAGAGTTGAAAGAATTTGGCAGTAGTCTGAAGGAGGGGCGGTTGAAGTAGAGGGAGTGGTTAGGATAATGGGTGGGGTTTGGGTGGGGAGAGTAGTTTGGGGTAGTTGGGTATTTAGGGTTTGGAATATGTGGGCGGTTGGAATTGTGTGAGATTGGGTAGTTGGAGGTGGAATGGGAAGTGTTTGGGTTAAGGTATTAGGGGCGGTTGGTATAGGTGCGGTTGAAATAGGAGCGGTTGGAGGAGGAGGAATATTGGAAGTTGGAGTATTTGAAGTTTTGGGATTTGAATTTGAGGAGGAGCTGGTGTGAGAGGTGTGGACTTCCATAGAAGGGGTTTTCTGTTGTTGGGGTGAAGTAGGAGGGGTAGGAGATTTATTGGGAGGTGTTTGGGTACGGTTTGAAAAAGGAGGGGTTTGTTCACAAATAGAAGAAGGTGTAGGAGTTCTATTGCGGTTGGAGATGGTTGGAGCTGGATTGCGGTTTGAAAGAGGAGGGGATTGGGAGCGGTTGGAATGTTGAGGTGAAGGAGTTGGGGTTCTGTTTTGGGACAAAGAAATGGCTAAGCCTACTAATGGTTTGGAGGTCCATTCAGAAAAGGCTGGGCCTAAGTTAGAGTCATTTACAGAAGGAGTATGGGAGTTAGAATGGGAAGGTATAGGAGAAGGAGAAGGGGATGGAGAAGGAGAAGGAGGTTGTTGGGCCACACGTTGTAGAAAATGCTTGGACCCTTTGGTTGGGGTTTTCTTCTTGGCAATTTGTTTGAACCTCCTTTTTCTAGGGTTCTCCCCCTAAGCGATTGTAGCTCTAAGCGGTTGAAGGGGGGAAGGCAGTTCTGGTGAAGGAGATTTGGCAGGTGAAGAATGGTGAGAATGGATGGGGGAATGAATGGGAGATAGTGGTTGGTTTTGTATGGGTGATTGAGGTGGTGTTTGGATAAGTGTTTGAGATGGAGGCAGTTGAGGTGAGGGTTGCAGTTGAGGTTGGGGAGGCGGTTGAGAGTCAGGTTCCTTAGACTTTCCTTTTGCAACCTTTTTCTTAGCCACATTGTCCTCAATCCTGGCTATCTCAGCCTTATAGTAGGCAGCCAAATCCTCTTCAGACATTTTGTCCAGAACCACTTTGGTTTGCTTGGCCTTCCTGGCTCTTGGAACCAAACTTGGAATTTCCTCATCTTCCTCTTCTTCTTCTTCTTCATCAACCAGGGTCATCTTTTCTTTACCCTTCATGCTAGTACCAGCAGCAGCAGTAGCACACGGATGGACTGATGCGGTTCTAGCTTTCTTGAGGGGTGGTTCAGCAGCAGGCTTTTTCTTCCTTGAAACTTTCTTGATTGCTTTGCCCAGACCCTTGACTGCAGTTTCAGGGGTCATTTCAACATACAGCTCCATGGGTTGATGAATGTCAGCATCATAAAGAAGTTTATAGTAATCATTGCCAAATGAGAATCTGAAGTTATGACAAGCCCTTAGTCCTAAAGATTCTTCAGTACCCCAATGAATAGACAGTTTTGGGGTGGAGATCCTCAAATCTTCCAAATGTTGATAGTTGGCAAAGACGGCAGTTAGCAGTCTACAGAAAGGTTTCCATCTAATGTCTTGATCCTTCGTCTTTGATTGGTAGGTGTAACTACTGTTAGCAAGCTCTCTCAGAAGAATTTTGGGCCAATAGAGCTTGATTCCGTTGTTGTTGGCAGAGCAGTACATCCACTGCTGGGAGGTGAAGTTGTTGTGATTCCAGTCTTTCCACACACAGACTTCCCTACTAAGTAACACAGGTGGCTCATTAGCTCACCGAATGCTCTTCTGGGTTTTTTCTTGTAATACCCAGATAAGGAGGAGAGGTCTCCAGTTTTGTTAGAGCAAGTTGCATCCAGAACCGCTTGAGTAACTGTTAGAGGGACACCAGAAACATTGAACTCGAAGGTGCTTCAAATGTCCAGGTAATCTATGGAGACATCAAATCCTTCAACAGTGCCAATCAGGCAGTTGATCTTCTTCCCATCTGAAAGTTCTCGTTGACCTGGATTTGCAGTGGCATAGAACTGATCCACGAACAAAGGAATTGTATAAGTCTGCTTCTTGTTGAAGAGTGGGAGAATTCCAAAAGCATCCATCTTCCTAATCAGCTCTCTGCCTAGAGCATCAGATCTCAACTCTGGTTCGTTGATTTCCTAGCCTGGAAGAAAATATTGAGCATCCTACAAAGGAAAGCACTCAAGTTAGGTCTATCATATAGACTCACAGTTTACAAGCGGTTTGAGCACTCATGCGGTTGGCAATAGTGCGGTTTGAAAAATGAAAATTTTCAAACCCCAAGGAAACTGTGAATACAAGGCAGAGAAACAAATAAGAAAATACAAAAGTATATTTACTAGTACCTGGCATTGTAATCCAAATTTATCCCACACTTCCAAGAAGTGCCAGTTGGGGAAGTTCTTGGTTTCCAGCCTATAAACTAAGTAATACTTAAGTAAATTCAAGCATGCGGTTTCAAAAGATGAACAAGCGGTTTTCAACATGCGATTTACAGTTAACAAGAATATGCATTTGTAACACAAAAGATAAGCGATTGAAAGCTTGCGGTTTCAAACAAGTAGCATGCGGTTGAGAATTGATGCGGTTCACATGCAAATAACAAATCCAAAATTTTCAAAAATTTGCTAAGTATGAAAAAACAAGAAACAAGAATCAAGACATCCAAAACATAAGAAATTTCTGAAAAGTATATGAACAGTCGTTTTGAAGGCATGAAGAACATGAAGAAAATCAAGAACATATATTTATCAAAAGTTAATCAAACTCAACAAATAATATATCAAAATGATCACATTGGGCAGTAGATCAACAATATAACAATAAAAATTCATACTTTGCCCAGAATCATCATGAAATAGCAAAAACACGAAATGGGTTTTTGAAAATGAAAAACCTAAAAATCCTAAATCAGTATCCTAAACATTCATTGATCTTGAAATAAAGTACATAATCTTAATCTAGGCATGAATCCGAACAAAACCCAACAAATTTTACACAGAATGATCAAGAAATGAAACAATAGCAAGTGTAAATCAGTTCGAGGTGTTCAAAACTTCAAAGGTTCATCAATGGCAAATTCAACAGTTTATAATTTACAGAAAGTAAAGAAGATTGAGTATAGAAATCATACCATGTTGAAGAAAGGTTTCTTGGGGGCCATTGATGGAGATTTAACAAAAAGAATTTAAGGTTTATGAAGGTTTTTTTTTAAGAGAGAGAAAGTTGGAGGGTTGGTAGAAACTGAAAGTACAGTTGCAGAGGGATGACAGTTTGAAAAGTTGAAATTGTGGCAGGTGTTTGCTATTTATAGGCAAGGTTAGGGTTGAGGCAGCTGAAAGGACTGATTCACTATCCCACATAGTGAATCATTACATTTGTTACACCCTTTCAACTTCTACACATCAGCCAATGACGGCTGACATGAAGGCCATTTAATGCCCATGTTCCATTTGCATTGAATGCATTTAAATTTTAAAATTTCGTGGGAAAACATTTTCAAAAATACCCTTACGCCAAAATAAGGACATTAAAAATAAATAAGAAAAACATACCTAGTCCACGTGGCAGTCATGCAAAATAAAAGAAAATGAACTTTTTTTTTGAATAAGTATAGAGAAATAAAGAATTGAAATACTTAAAAAATACTCTAAGTTAAAACGTGGTTGAGATCCAAGCGGTCAGTGCTGCAGCAAGCGGTTAGGAACTGGTGGTTGGCTGCAAAAGATTGACTACATGCGGTTTTGATACACGCGGTTTCAACCGGGTGAGGTTTGAAACCTCAACAGGAATTTCAACCTATACTCAACACAAAAGTTAGCAAATAAAAAATGTGGAATCATTTAAGTTCAAGCATACCCATTTCTCCTCTGAGGAAAGAAAACCTCTTGGAGTCCAGAGCTTTGGTGAGGATATCAGCAATTTGGTTGTCTGTCCCCACATACTCTAGATGGATATTCCTCTTTTCCACATGGTCTTTGAGGAAATGATACTCTATATCTATATGCTTGGTCTTGGAATGCATGTCAGGGTTGTTGGAGACTGAAATTGTTAAAGTGTTGTCACACATGATTGGGCAGTTTCCTTCTTTAATTCCATAGTCCACCAACTGCTGCTTCATCCAAAGGATTTGACAGCAACTTTGAGTACGCCAATCCAATTCGCGACCCTTTATAGGTTCATTTTAATATGCTAGAATTGCACAAGGGGTATTTTGGTAAATTCCTGGTCCATTCTGAGACTTCCGGAAACATTTCATAAGTTTCTTGCGAAGGAAGTAATTTTAAGTATTTTTCTCAAGCAAAAGGACCTATAAGGTATTATTAAGATTGGACTTATTGGGAATTAACTTGGAATGTTCTAGAACCAGGTTTTGGCGCCAGAAACGGTTATTGGTTTGCTTAGTCGTGTGACATCTCGAGCCATGGAAAATGGAAGCAGAAGGTCGTGCGACACAACTTGCCCATCATCAGCAGCCTATAAATAAGACCCTACCCCTCTCATATCTAGATCCTTTTTTTGCATACTCTTACTCTGCCAAATTAGAAGCGTAGCTCACACTGCAAACAACCACAACTCTCTCTCTCTCTCTCTCTCATACCCAAATTCCTCCAATCCTTCCTCAATTCAATTCAATCCTCATACTACCATTTAGATCCTCAATCCATCACTCCTCTCGAGCTCAATTCAGGCCAGAAGCTGTGTTGAAGGGTTCTATACCTGACTTTGGTATAGAATTCGTGGATCTACAAGGGTAACCACCTCATCCCTCTCCTCTATCTTATACTAATTTACTACTTTCATAATCCATGCTATATATCTTCATCTTATTCGATAATTATACTCCATCTGTTCCTAATTATCGAATCACAATCACCATCTCTCTATTTAATTGATCTCATTGGTTTAATTGCTTGTTCATAGTTTGATCTCATTGAATTTGTGGCTTATTTGCCAAGGGAGTGTGGATCTCCCCATATCCACACCCCTTTGGTCAATACGTTGTTGATTCGTGGCTATTTGAGTTGAATTGATATTGTAATTTTATTTGATTAGATCTCAGTTTGGTCTGTGCTCAGTCTGTAAGGTTGCTGCAGATAGGCATCCTGTGTCACGCGACACAGTCTGCCCTGATGAGTCCTGTGTCACGCGACACAACTCGCCAGGCAGATCCTGTGTCACGCGACACATCTTGCCCATCTGCAGGAACCCCTTTCCAGTTGTAAGTTGTTTTCAGATCTGTAATCTGGGACGTGGCCCCCATTGTTCTAAGCGGCTCACAAGTTGTAACAATCTCCCTTAATTAATAAAATTCATTTACCACACTTGTTGTCTTTAATGTATGCACACACTATGAATGATTTTGGATATTTATTTCGAAAGACTCGTTTACGGATGAGGTGTGTTGGGTGAACTCTCAAGTTCTTCCCAACACGTAACCTGACCTCCGAACCCTTTTCTCTATTTTAAAGGTTTTTCAAAGTGTACCTTAAACATGGCGTGGCGACTCCCTATTTTCACAAAATTTTCGGCGAGTGTACATTCAGTGGCGACTCCGCTGGGGACATGAAAATGGTTTTCAAAAGAGGGTCAATCTTTCATTCATTTAAACATCCAATGTGTTTCATTCTTGTGTGCATCATTGATGACCTTGTGTGGTATATGCATTTTATGGGATTGTGAGACTTGTGTGCCTTTGTGTGCTTGAACATACCCCGATCCGCATGCCGAAACGCATGGGAAGTTTGAAAATGGTTTTAATTGATAATTTTGAAAAGGAATGGGAATACGAACACGGCTTAAATAAAATGAGAGTCGCCACTCCGTTTTTAGGAAAACGTTGAGAAACCATAAACACTTAGTTGTGTTCGGGGGTCAAGTTACGACATGGGAAGAGAATATAGAGCTCACCCACGTTGCCTCTTTCGAGACTTTCTATCAACATAGTCAATGCATGCTCATTCTAGGTGTGTGCAAATTGTGTCAACAATCAAGACATATAAATTTGGATTTTATAAATGATAATAAAACGAGATACAACATGTGAGCCATTAAAATGGGGGGCCACACCCTTACAATTGCTGAACTTAAATTACATGGAAAGGATGAGGCAGTGTGTCTAGGAACTCGAATGTCGTACGACACAGGATTTCCTCAGAAGAGGGTCTGTCGTATGACACAGGACTACCTGGTCAAACTGTCTCTTACAAAGGTGGTGCAAAGTCCACCAATACCATTCTAACACTAAAGAAGTAAAGTATTACACTGAACAAGGCTTGAAACTACAAAGGGGTCAATATGGGTTTGATTGAAGTCACTGAAGTCAAATGGACTTTCTGGGATCCTTATGTCGTATGACACAGGACACCTTAGGGTTGTCCTGTGTCGGATGACATACACGTCCTCTGTCAGTGAGCTTCACCAGATTGACCACACACTGCCCAGAATATGAAACTAGGATAAAATGCTAATTTAAAATAGTAAAATGACAGTAATAAGTGAGCATTGTGGGAGGGTCATGTGGCTTTGATGGCCAAATGTGAGTGATCACATATTTTGGGCCATGATCATGGGGCCATCACCTCCTAACTCAAACAAAGAGGATCAAGATTCAAACTTTAATAAAACTAAGGCTACTAAATGTTCAGATCTGAGATGAAGAGATGTGAATATTGATGATTCACATCTCCACCATCTTGATCACACAAAATCCCAAATAAATCACATATTATCAAATAGCATAGACATGCAAGGCAATGATCAAACAAGCAAGATATAAAGGGAGATATAGGGGATTTAGGGTCTACCTATTGTAGTCCACAAGACAAAGCACCAATAGTATGGTGTTTGTCCCTTCAAAACTCCAACAAAGATGACCACCTTTCTCCTTTGTTTAGATGTGTGTGTGTTTTAGGAGGGAGGTGAGTGTGTGTGTTTCTCTCTCTTCTCTCAAATTTGGCAGAGTAACCTTACTTCAGAAAATCCCCCCTTAAAATGATCAGTAAAGCCCTGTATTTATAGGCTGCTGATGGGGAGCTTCCATGTCGTACGACATGGGGCATTAACCGCCTTAGGGTCGTCCTGTGTCGGACGACACCGGTCTTTCCGTGGACAGAATGGGCCGAAGGGAGGCAGGCCCTAAACTAATGCAAGTCTTTTGCTAAGGCAGGCCCAAAACTAAATGTATATAAATAAATTTTTAGGCAAGCCCAAAACTAAATGCAACTCAAGGAAAGCATACCCAAAAACACGAGTTCGGGTCGGGGTACTCACAGAGCCCCTCGACGACGTTGCTTCCACGAGAAGTGGGGTCGTCAACAAAATGAGAATCCCGAGCCGAACAAAGACTGGCGGAAAAAAAAGATGACCAAGATGGTCGAGCGACTGGACCCTTATGAAAAGGATTCCTATGTATCCCATAAGGGAATCAAGCCAAATCGTAGTTCGGAAGGATGGACGTTTGTGTTCGGGGAAAAGCAACCATAATGGTCAAGCGGCTGGACCCATACGAAAAGGATTCCTACGTATCCCATGAGGGAATCAAGCCGAATCGTAGTTCATCAAAGAGGTGCCGATAAAAAGAGGCCACGAGCGTTTATACCCAAGAGTGAGGTGATGGGCATTCGTATACCCAAAGAGTGACTGTTTAGGGGAGTCACCCCCAAGATTGACTGTTTAGGGGAGTCACCCGAAGATTGACTGTTTAGGGGACTCACCAGAAGAATGACTGTTTAGGGGAGTCACCCCAAGATTGATTGTTTAGGGGAGTCACCCCAAGATAAACTGTTAAGGGGAGTCACCCGAGGTTGACTGTTCAGGGGAGTCGCCCCTAAGATAAAGATAACAAGGGCTTCGTATACCCGAACAGTGACTGTTTAGGGGAGTCACCCCAAAGATAAAGATAACAAGGGCATTCGTATACCCGAACAGTGACGGTTTAGGGGAGTCACCCCAAAAATAAAGATAAAAAGGATGGGCATTTGTACCCGAGAACAGACAACCAATAAACACTTGAAAGAAACAATAATGTGGGCGTTTGTACCCAAGGAAAGGATAACAATTAAACACTTGAAAGAAACAATAATGCAGGCGTTTGTACCCAAGGTTGACTGTTTAGGAGAGTCACCCCAAATAAATGATAAATAATAATGATAAACAGCCACGAGGGATAGACAAAAGGGACCAGGGGCAAAAAAGGAAAGACACCCTGTTCTGACCAACCGGTGTCGTACGACATGGGAGTTCCCAACAACATTTTTTAATTAAAACCGCCCAGTTCGTGAAAAGAAGAAGAGGAATTGAAAGAAGCGCCGGAGAGAAGAGAGAAGAGAGAAAACCGAGTTTTTCTTCCACAATCCTCAACTCAATACTCTCAAAACAAGATTAACAAGAACAATGCCTCCGAGAGTGGAAGCAAGGAAACAAGTGCTGCGGGTTTTGTCCGCGAAGAGAAAGCTTGTGGAGCGAAACAAGCTCAAGAAATTCCCGGAGGGGAATGGGTTTTATCCAAGCCTAGACATCCACACCTCTACTGCGGAGCACACGGGGGTAAGGATTTTAAACCGTCAATCCCTACCCTTTAATTTTTGAAATTGAATTTCTAGGGCTCATGATAGAATTTGGGGAAAATTGCACCAAAAAGAATTGCATGTTTAAGATAAATTGCATAAACACTAAATTGAAAGCATAAAAAAGGATAATGATAAGATTTCGTTGAAAAAAGAACAAAAGGAATAATGAGATTCAAAAATAAAGTGAAGAAGGTTTTTCTTGATAAAGACGGGATGGACCCAAAAAATTTGTAAATTGCTAGAAGTTTTGAAAAGAGATGGGATGACCCAAAGTAGCAATAAAGCAAATAAGAAAAATGCATGTAGAAGCTTTGTTTTGGTTTGTAAATATGATGCAAAAATGCACGCAAATGGTAGAATGCATAAATTATCATGATTATGTTCTGATACCTGTGCTGTGCTTACCTGCAGGTTTTGCAGACCAAGGGGTCCCCTGACATGATTGCTACCATCTAGGACATTCTCCTCGGCTCTGCAGACATCCCTGATAGTCCTAAGGGACTTATTCACGTTGTGGGCCTCGGTTCTTTCTTCACATCTGTGGGTGAGATCAGGGATACGCCTAGGAGCGTAGAGCTGGTGAAGGCTTTCAGGCAGTACTGGTGGGACACCACCCACACATTCCATCTTTCTTAGGGGGAGTCCACCATCACCCCATACAACTTTACTGCTATAACAGGGCTGCGGTTTACTGGCAGGCCCGTTTTCTCCGAGGATCCCGGGGTCTTGAGCCCAGATGCTATCAGGGATTTGACTGGCTTGACCCTTCGCCTGAAGGGTAACGGGGTTCCACTGGGAGACCTGCACGCGACATTGATGTAGCAGTGCAACCTTTACTCTCGAGGTGAGGCTGTGGTCACAGCTGAGCAGCTGGCTAGAGCATTTGCATGGGCCGGCTTTTCTGATACCTTGTTCTGTAATGCCTCTACCACGACATTGACCCTTTTGCTGGAGCCTCTTCGAGATTGGATCCAGGTCTCTACCTTTTTGTGGGGCGAGGCTGGTTTGGCTCAGATATACCGAGCTTTGGATGAGGTGAGCAGAGGCACAGTGACCTCTTTTGATTGCTATCAGACGGTCCTTGAGGTATGCTCCTTTATCATTCACATGTTGACTGTTGTACCATATTTTCTATCATCCCTCTATTATTGCCTCTATATACTAAAAGCTTCTTGTCTTTTTATTTAAGTTGTGGGCCTACGATGTCTTTGGCTGCTATGCCTGGACCGTAGCTGATGAGATTGCCTCGGATTTGTTTCCTGCCCTCCGCAGGTGGATTTTTGGGGCTAGGAAGAGTAGGAAGGTGGACGGGGTGAAGCCCAGGAGGACTGCCTGCTACGGGGACACCATGGTTGCTCTGAGGGGTACCCCAGCCAGGTTAAACTTGTTTCCGTGGCATGGTAGATATGCTGAGGGTGATGTCGGGGATGCCGCTTCGGTGACTCGTACTAGGAGGCTGTTGATTGGCCTGGAGGGTGATGCTTTATATCTGGGGGAGAGGGTTTATAGACAGCATGGACATGATGTAGCCCCACGCATCCCTCATGATCCTCCGGAGGAGATTTGGTATCCCTGGGCTCTTCTTGACTTAGAGCATTTGTTGATGGGCATTAATGATGATGAGGTGTCATCTAATGGGGATTACAGCCAGTTTGTGTTCACCCGATTATTGACTCCTCAGGTTATGGCCGCCAGGAGAGCAGCGGGGGCAGGGGCACCGATGCCGATCCCTCCTCACTTTTTTTAGTACAAGATCAGCGGCATCATTCGTCGCTCATCTTTTGATATGTTCGAGACTCATCCCCTTTTGCGGCTGCCTCGTGGGACCACCTCCGTGAGCATTCTTTACTTTTCTGCTTTATTCATGCCCCTTCACTATATTACTTGTATATTCATCTGCCCATATATACTGCTTCTGAATGTATCTTTTGTTTCTATACCACAGGTTCCAGCCAAGACCTTCAGGGCAGTGGCCAAGGCATTTACAGGGGCTATCAAGATGTTGCGCCAATTCCAGAAAAGCGCGGAGCACTGGAAGGGGAAGTGCAGTTCCCAGACTAGTGATGTCATACCTCCCCGTAAGAGGCCGAGACCGACCCTGGCTTCATCCAGTTCACAGGCGGGCGGCTCTAGCCAGCAGCCCCAGCAGGATGATGATGATGATGAGGATGACCCCTACCAGCCCCCATTTGCCACAGTGCCCTAGTGGCACGGATACTACGGTGAGCCCCAGCCTTGGGCCCTAGCCGAAGAGGATGACGAATCCGACGGTGAGATCCACGAGGAGCAGGGAGGCGATGGCGACGGCCAGGAGGAGAGTGATTCTGAGGAGCAGGGAGGCGATGGCGATGGCCAGAAGGAGAGTGATTTCGGGGAGAGCAGTGAGCACTCTGGCGACGACTCTGAGTCGGAATGATTGTAGCGGTCCCCTTTTGCCATGCTTACTTTTTAGGGATGGAAAGAGAGAAAAGACAATGCATGCACTACTTTATTGCTTCCAATTTGTAAAACAATTATTTTTGCACTTTGTAGTTTAGCAACTAAAGTATTCTTTTAATGGCATCTAGAATTATTTATTTATATGCATTAGTCCGTCCCAAAAAAGGCAAAAAAGAATGGCATTTGTTGTGGTTTGGTATTTTTGTTGTGGTTTGTGGATGTATTGGGTGTATTTGTGGATGTATTGGGTATAAAGTGTACCAAATCCTCTCCCATGCGTTTGGTGAGTAAGGGGAATGTATGTATATTGTTTTGGGATGTTTTGGAGCAGGTTTTGAGAAAGTATCGGGTCGCTGATGGAATGCTGCAGATGCAGCCACTGCTGATGTCTGATGGGGACTCCTGTGTCGGACGACACATGACATCTGGGGAATCCTGTGTCGGATGACACAGGACTGTCCGGTGGGGAATCCTGTGTTGGACGACACAGGACATCAAGAGTCATCCCCTGTCGGACGACATAGATGGTCCAAATGGCAGAATTTCTTGGACAGCAAGCCCCATCATTTATAAAAGGACAGATTCGCAAAAGGGCACCTTCCAGCAGCCACATTAGCTCCAAAATCGATCCTCAAACCCAAAAATTAGCCCCAAGATTCAACATTTGGCCCAAAATGGAACGTTATGATGAGAGATCCAATGCAGTCCCATTACAGGCAGAATCATCATGTGGCCAAGGAGGCACCCATCTTTTCAGACCTCAGTCAATCAGTCATCGACTCGGAAATATATACGTGCAGGGGCACAGCTTTCGAAAAGTGGGAATGGATCCCGAATTGATGTAACACACTCGCTTTTGGGTTTGACTCTTTTGAGAGAGTATAAGCACAATAATGTGTGGAAAAGTGTATGGAAGCCCCTGCTGACAGAAAGACAGTGTTTGGCTCTTTATTCCTAGAATGTAGAAAGAGAAGACATATCGAGACAATTGAAAACCTGTCTTATTCGTGATGATCACAAGGCTGCTAAAAACCCTTTATTGATGTTCGGGTTATTCAAACACTAAATCTGATATGAATAAATATTTTGATTAATCACGAGGAGAAAACCAAATGATATCGAGAATCGAACTTAGAAGGATGGAAAGTGTATAGGGATGGTCCTTGATAAGACCAGATTTTTTGAGATTTGTTTGTGATTTCGACCGGACCAATTATGGTTGCCTACGTTCCCCTCCTTGGGAGGAGCTCAAGTCGATGTAGTTCGGGCCTATCTCGATTGAAAAGAGAATGAATGTTGAAATTCGAGGAACTGAGGACCTTTGAGCATTTTGAAGATTTGGATAATTGAAAAACATGTCCTCCTAGAGTGTCGACGAAAGATTTAGATGCGAAGCCCCAGTGGGACATCCACGGCAAGTGTTTGCGGAAGAGAAATGAAATATGCTCACATGAAGTGTCAAATGAATGGACTGAATTTGCACAATCTTAGATCGATGATTTTGAACCAAGATGGATTAGATTCCAATTTAAGCAAGCCATGAAGCATTAATTTGATTTAGCTCTCAAAGATATTGGAATGAAATTACTATCCGGTAGGGACTGTAGCTGGGTTTCCGGGCTTCGATCGGCCATCGGGTGATTTGGAAAATTAATTGCATCGTGACCTCTTGAGATGAGAGGTCGGCTAGGCCTTTTACTGACTGAACCTCTGAAGGTGAGAGGTTGGCTTGCAGTGATGTGTTTGGGAAATCTACGGCGAGAAAGATTGATTGCCTCTAAGAATGAGAGGTCAAATTTTGACTTTGGCCAAAGGCGAGGGTAATGGTAATGGGAATATCCTCTAAAAGCGAGAGGATGGTTTGGGATTATTTGGTGGATTGCTGACGAGAGAAGATCCAAGCTATTGAGAACTTTTATGAACTTTCGAGGGTTTGGGCTCTTTTTTTTGAACATTGGAGAGCTTCTCGAGAAGTCGGGGATTTTTGCTGAATGGTGAGGATCTATAGTCCTTCTTTTGAAAAGCCTCCTGAGGATTCTTGCTGATTTGTGAGGATTTAAAATCCTTCTTTTGATAACTTGGAAGGCCTCTTTGAGGAGTTGAGGATTATCTTTCCTTCCTTCACAACTTGAGTATTTTATGCGTCCCCGACTCTCGAAGCTAACTTCTTGACATTGCTTGGACTTCTCTCAGCAAGGAGAAAAGGTGATGGCTAAATAGGGTTTCTAAACATGCCAATATTGAAATGAAAGGATATTTTTTGGTGAGGGTGAGGTAATGGCTTCCCTAGGGTGAAAGGCTTCAACCGCAATCCCTACCGAATGACCTAAACGAAATTAAGTCTTCATTGCTTGCTTAAGCTTTAAATGAGAAAAGATTCATGCAAATTCATCGGGCAACGAGATGATGAGGATGATGAAAGGGATGTGAGCATATGAGATGCAAGATGGGGAGTTGGTAAGCCCCAATTTGAGAAAGATATCAGTTGATTTTCTCACTCCAATCAATTTAAATATTAATGGATCAGCCCCGACAGTTTCTGATAAATCTGCCTCCCCAAACAAGGCTGCAACATCTTCGCCCACATCAAAGTCAGTAGCTTCATCGACTTCCCCAATCATAGGCTCAACCACAGACAACTTCTCAAACTAACCGGTGAAATCAGGACTCCCCCAGAAATGATACTGGCTTTCAAAAGTGGTAACGGCCCCTGGGACGTTGGGCTTGTTGAAGATAAACTCCTTGACAGGATCATCATTCAAAGTAAGATCCTTGATAATTGCCAACCTCTCTTTCATATTCTCGAATTGAACTTCGGGGCACACAAAATCATCCCCCTTTTCTCTAACAAAGTATTTCTCCAAGGAGAGGCTGTAAGGACGGAGGTTCGGTTTGACGTACGGCTTTCCAGCAGCAATAGCCTTTCTCTTCTCTGCGGCTTCGATTCTGTCAGCCTCTCTGTCCTTGGGGGTCTCAACATATCCCAAACCCTTCCTATCTTTCTTCGGCTGTAGCTCCTCAAACTTGTGGGAACCTTGCTGACGTTTACCCAGAACAAGCCCCGGAATATAATTCATGCGTCTCATCATCATCATAACTGGAGGAATCCTATCAGAGGAGGTTGTTAAGTCAGTTGTACATATCTGGGATTTTGGGCTCTCGACCCTGAAACCGCTCAGCATTAAATTGGCTTCGTCGTGCTTAATCTCCATTATCGGCCTCCCCTCATCATCGATGCCTTCAATAGTAACACACTCCCCATAAATGATGGTTAACTCGCCGTCTTGGACAAACTTGACACACTGATGCAGGGTTGAAGTGACCCCTCCAATTTGATGAAGCCACGGCCTTCCTAGCAAGGCGGTAAAACTGATCGGAATGTCGATCACCTGAAACTCGACTACCATGGGCTTCTTGCCGAACCACAGAGTCAACGGTATCACACCCCAAACCTTCCTAGATGTGGATTCATACACCTTTATAGTCTGCTTGGATGGTTTCAAATCGGTGGCCTTAATATCCAACAAACTCATCATTCTGGCAGGTAATACATTCATAGCCGAGCCATTGTCTAACATCACGTGGGGAAGCCGATGCCCATCTAACTGAACGGTGATGTGCAAAGACTCGTTGTGGTTGGTTCCAAACTTTGGCCAATCCAATTCTGTGAAGGTGATGATATTTCCATACTGGGCAGTACCTAACAGTTGGCAAGCTTCATCTGGGCTAGAGTTTACAGACACCATTGTCTTAGATAGGGCTTCCTCCAACTTCAATTTGTGAGGATAAGAAGAAGTTAGGAGGGACCAGAGAGAAATGTTGGCCTGATTTCGCTTCAATTGCGTGAGAATCAGATCTTCCACTGTCAAGTCCTCCTCAACTACCCCCTTGGTGTACGGATTTCTATTACCTCTAACCTCTGGAACGGCTACTTCTTTGTCTTTTCCTGATGACCCGGCAACATTGGTCCCCAACATTTTACCCACCTAGTGAGAAAATTGACCTCAGCCTCCTGGTTCCCGTTATGACCCGCACTGGCCGCCTTTAACTCGGACCAGCTCAATGGAGGTGCCTGCCTAGCATACGGCCAAGCCACTTGTCTCAATTGATTAACAGTAATCGCCGAGCTTGAATTAGCGGCGCATTTAATCTTTTCCCAAGTGCATTAATTGCAAGCTCACTATCACGCTCGACCTCATTTGCCGATCTTGCTGCGGCCCGAATATCATCCCAAGACAACATATAACAGAAATCAGCATTCATTTCATTAACAACCTTGGTTACATCATTGTTCACAGGCACAACCGCCTGAAATTCATTCACACCTTCATTACTAATAGCCTCACATACAACAAGCTTAACCTCATCACAAACTTCCTCACCAAACTCTATGACATTGACAAACTCATTCTTCTCAAACTCGATCATGTTGATCCTGTTGTTGTTGTTGGGAAGAGGATTGTTGATGACGTTCGGCTTCTCAATCTTGCGTTGGTCGATCAAACTCTGAATGATCCTCTTGAGTACATAGCAATTGTTGGTGGTATGGCCCGAGCACTGGTGGTAACGACACTTAAAACTTTGATCCAATCCCGGAGTGTTAGGGGTGGGATAGTTCTCCAAAGGCTTAACCATTCCTGTTTTCAACAAACCATCAAATACCTCCTCAACTGGCATTCCCAAATCATCGAATTTCTGTCGCTGAGGCTTTCCTCCACCACGGCCGGATAACTGACCCTTCTCCCCTTGAATATAGTTGACGGTGTTAGAGACAGCTGTTTCTTTACCCTTCGAAGCAACAGGGGTAGAGCTTGGAACTCGGTAGCGAGGAGCTGGAGTATTACTATGGGCAGAAGTTGGAATGATGGAATAGGTGGCATTCTCGCTTTTGGCCCCTGCACTTACCATTTCTCGCAGATTTGGGTAGTACCCACGCCCAATGGCTTCCCTAACAGCTGGCTTGACACATGAAAGGAAGATGGCCTTCTCATAGGATTGGGGAATTGGATGAATCAACTCACTTAGTTTCTTGTTCCACCTCTTATAGAAATCTGTTACGGACTCATCATGCTTCTGAATGGTGCCGATCAAATCACTACGAGTGGTGTACCACTCAACACTTCCCTTGTACTTCTCCAAAAAAGCATCACTTATTTGGGACCACGTAGCCCGTGCCTCCGGCTTGAGACCTAGAAACCATCTCAAAGGAGAATCATCGAGAGACAAATGGAAGTAGAGGGCTAGCATCTCCTCGGTGGCCCCTTTGGTACCCATAGACATGATATAGCTGTTCACGTGAGTTTTAGGGCATGTGGAGCCTTCAAACTTAGCTATAGGGGGCATCTTGAAGTTCTTTCGGAGAGCCCGAGAGTCTTTGATTTCTACAGAATTGACCACACTTGACCCGAAAGTCATCTTGTGCAACTGCTCTTTCATATATTTCAACTCTTCCCTCAAATTCGAAACCTCGAAAGACGGGGGTTGCCCTACGGTTGGAGCTACCGTGGAGGATGGAACAGGACCACTCGCTTGAACAGGCACCACAAAAGGAGGAACTACAAACTGAGAAACTGATGGATTAAAGGGCAAAGCGGCCGGTGACAATGACACTGGAGCACTCGCATAGGAGCCACTCGAACATTGGATCTTTACCCCAAAAGCATCATACCTGTTAAACTGCGGCTGCACTCCTGTTGGAGGAAAGCTTTGGATCTGGGACTGAGGATACTGTGGAATACTGTCCTGACAAATTTGGCTTCTTGACAGACGATACTGACCGTTCTGCTGCTGATTGGACTGACCATGAGGAGTAACAAACTAACCGCCAAAGGTTTGGTTGAGCAGCTGACCCGCGCTGCTATACTGACCCTGACCTTGGAACCCATACTGATTCTGAGCCGACCCAAACTGATTCTGAGGAAGCCCATACTGATCTTAGTTGACACCACTTTGCTGATTCTGCCCAAACTGATTCTGCCCACACTGATTCTGAGGAGAAAACACAAACTGATCTTGAGAGAACCCAAACTGGTCTTGAACACTACCCTTCGGGAAGGATCTTGACTCGCCTCTCGATCCGTACTGCCCGCCATAAGTAGACCCTGGGATAGGGGGAGGTCTTGCCACATTCCCATAAGTCGGCATCGGAAAGGAGCTAGGCACACCATAAGAGATTGGAGGGGGCACACTATGATAGCCTTGCCTTGGTGAGGATGGAGGAACAAAATCAGTTCCGGTGATAGTAACATCGGGCTCCTCCCTAACCTCTTCGTATGTCCCATCGGGACGGCGAATTACAGCAACCCCTTGCATGCGCATCACTTCGACAAAATGAGCCCAACCAGCCTCCTCACTGGCACGAGAGGCTTCAAGAGCAGCACGGAGAGAAGCCTCCTGAGAGAAGTTGAAGCCTGGGTGAGTATTAACAAATGGACTTCCCGGGGGTGTCATTTGAGGACCCATACCATGACCGCCACTAGGAGCAACATTCAAACCCACGTTAGGCCCCAAATTCTGACCTTGATCCGGCCCCAAACCTTGACTGACATTCTGACTCTGAGCTGGATCCATACCCGCATTCAGACCCAATCCTGCTGAAACTTGCGATTTTGCCATTTCTGAGACTGCTGGAAGCAAATCTTTGACTGGTGAGAAACTGACTAACCGACCACCCGGAACTCTGACCCAATACTTGCTCGCTGAAAGGGGGAGAGAACTGTTTTAGGTACGGGAGAGGATAGGCTTAGGATGGACTCATGCATATGACTTATTAAAATTTTAAATAAAAACAACTTTTACTAAACCTAAGAATGGTTGGAAAAGGGGGACACCTTCTTTTTCGCATTCTATACTATCCTGGACTAGTGGGTTCCATCACTACGTCTATAGACCCCCTGTATTCCACCTGTATTGCACACCCGGGATGAACAATTCCGGCAGAGGTCCTATAGGACACGTGGAACCCACCAATCAAAAAGCGAAACGGACCTAAGGGCATACAAGTCAAAACAAGTCAAACTCAAGATTTCAAAACCAAGTTCAAGTCAACAACGTCCCGACTCGAGAGAAAAGAGTGTCGGAAGTACGTATAAATGTACGAGACCGCAATTCGCAGGTAAAATCCTAGAAAAAATTTGGCATGACCTCTCCTCACTTTGAGTCGAATATCCGGCATGACCTCTCGTCGCTTCATGGCGAAATTTCGGCATGACTCCTTGTTAGTACGTGTCAAGAATTCGACATGATCTCGCGTTAGCACATGTCAAAAACGCGTCATGACTTCTTGCAGAGCCATGCCGAGAAATCGACATGTACCTACGTCGAGACATGTCAAAATTTTGACATGTACTCACGTTAAGTCATGTCGTGAATTTCAACATGAAGAGGGAGGGTACGCCGAGACTTTGGAAATGAAGTATGACTCGAACTTTGTGAGAAAGTTTTGAAAATTGAGTTTGAAAATGTTTTGAAAAGTGTTTTTTTCCAAAAACCAATCGAGTCACGGGAAAAAGTGTGTCACGGACAAAGTGTGGCTCCTAACATTCTATAGGCCGGGAGGACTTTAGGCGTTCAAGCGTAGGCGAGACATATCACCATCCGTGATGCCGTCCGTACACTCCAAAGGTTCTAACTCTATGTGCGGGTAGTGTGCGAGTAGTGTGAAGGCCATTTCTAAAAAAAACTTTTGTTTTTTGTAAAAAAGAGTTTTCAACATGCAAAAATTACAAGTATGCAAAAAGAAAAAAGCCAAAAGAATAAGTCCATAAGCATGGCAAAAGGGGACTGCTCCAAATGCCAGGAAAACACAAGCAAACTGCCTGCGTGAATGCTCAGAATCACCCTGTCCGTTGTTCAAACTGCCAAACTGAAACTGCCCTGTAATGTCAACTCCTATCGTCCGACACAGGACTCCCCCTGGCAAGGGATGTCGTCTGACACAGGATAACCCACCAGCAGAATCAACCAAGAACACCACAAAGAGGATAGGGAGGCAAACCCCACCAACAAGCACCAACATATCAAGACATAATAAGCAGGTAGGCACATAAGCATGGCAACACACAAGCAACGACTCGTACACAAAAAGAATGAGAAAATAGTCCAAGTTGATTAAAGAAAGTTAGACCCTCTAACAAAATTGGTTTAGAAACTCAATTTAAAACATCCCCAGCAGAGTCGCCAATGAACATACCCCGATCCGCATGCCGAAATGCATGGGAAGTTTGAAAATGGTTTTAATTGATAATTTTGAAAAGGAACGGGAATACGTACACGGCTTTAATAAAATGAGAGTCGCCACTCCGTTTTTAGGAAAACGTTGAGAAACCATAAACACTTAGTTGGGTTTGGGGGTCAAGTTACGACATGGGAAGAGAATAAAGAGCTCACCCACATCGCCTCTTTCGAGACTTTCTATCAATAAAGATAATGCATGCTCATTCTAGGTGTGTGCAAATCGTGTCAATAATCAAGACATATAAATTTGGATTTTATAAATGATAATAAAACGAGATACAACTTGTGAGCCATTAAAATGGGGGCCACACCCTTACAATTGCTGAACTTAAATTACAAGGAAAGGATGAGGCAGTGTGCCCAGGAACTCGAGTGTCGTACGATACAGGACTTCCTCAGAAGAGGGTGTATCGT
This sequence comes from Adenophora triphylla var. japonica, assembly GCA_022495995.1. NCBI lineage: Eukaryota > Viridiplantae > Streptophyta > Magnoliopsida > Asterales > Campanulaceae > Adenophora > Adenophora triphylla. Next base: position 786,559 of record JAFEMH010000147.1, on the reverse strand, counting down.
ATGACACAGGACTACCTGGTCAGACTGTCTCTTACAAACGTGGTGCAAAGTCCACCAATACCATTCTAACACTAAAGAAGTAAAGTATTGCACTGAACAAGGATTGAAAATACAAAGGGGTCAATCTTGGTTTGATTGAAGTCACTGAAGTCGAATCGAATTTCTGGGATCCTTATGTCGTATGACACAGGACACCTTAGGGTTGTCCTGTGTCGGACGACATACACGTCCTCTGTCAGTGAGCTTCACCATATTAACCACACACTGCCCATAATATGAAATTAGGATAAAATGCTACTTTAAAACTGTAAAATGACAGTAATAAGTGAGCATTGTGGGAGGGTCATGTGGCTTTGATGGCTAAATGTGAATGATCACATATTTTGGGCCATGATCATGGGGCCATCACCTCCTAACTCAAACAAAGAGGATCAAGATTCAAACTTTAATAAAACTAAGGCTACTAAATGTTCAGATCTGAGATGAGGAGATGTGAATATTGATGATTCACATCTCCACCATCTTGATCACAAAAAATCCCAAATAAATCACATATTATCAAATAGCATAGACATGCAAGGCAATGATCAAACAAGCAAGATATAAAGGGAGATATAGGGGATTTAGGGTCTACCTATTGTAGTCCACAAGATAAAGCACCAATAGTATGGTGTTTGTCCCTTCAAAACTCCAACTAAGATGACTACCTTTCTCCTTTGTTTAGATGTGTGTGTGTTTTAGGAGGGAGGTGAGTGTGTGTGTTTCTCTCTCTCTTCTCTCAAATTTGGCAGAGTAGCCTTACTTCAGAAAATCCCCCCTTAAAATGATCAGCAAAGCCCTGTATTTATAGGCTGCTGGTGGGGAGCTTCCATGTCGTACGACATGGTGCATTAACCGCCTTAGGGTCGTCCTGTGTCGGATGACACCGGTCTTTCCATGGACAGAATGGGCCGAAGTGAGGCAGGCCCAAAACTAATGCAAGTCTTTTTCTAAGGCAGGCCCAAAACTAAATGTATATAAATAAATTTGTTTTAGGCAAGCCCAAAACTAAATGCAACTCAAGGAAAGAATACCGAAAAACACGAGTTCGGGTTGGGGTACTCACAGTGCTTCATGTTGTTATGTTGCTGTGTTCTGGTGTTGTGAGTTGTTCCTTGCCATGAGGAGGCAGGGGCTGAATTCCTGTTTCAGGTTCTAGTTCAGTGGCTAGCCAAGTCGTGCGACAGTCCTGGGCCATTCTGTCCTGTGTCACGCGACAGAACTAGCCACTGAGCAGTTTTTCAGGTCTTGGTTAAGGGCAGTCCCTTCGGATCAGAATGTGCAGTTGATTATTGTATTGTACCTTGTTAATCTATGAGTGTGTGTGTGTTTTTTTTTCGTTTGTTTTTTCCTTTTCAAATAAAAAGAAAATAATAAAAGATGGATTCAAAAAAAATTATTTTTCATAAATAAAAGAACATAGCCACCCTCACACTACATCAAATAGATTTAGAACCCATTTGGTGCGATTGACGGCATCACGGACGGCCATGTAATTCGCCTACGCTTGAGCGCCTGAAATCAAACCTATCCCCCTAGCGGATCATAGGTGGCGCCACACTTTTAAAGCTTACCCCATGGTTAGTTTTTGGATACAACATTTTTAAAATTACACTAAAATGAGTTGTTTCGAAATTTATAATAGGACATATATACCTGTTGTGGGTAAATTCTGGATCGCTACATCTTGAGTTGTTGCCAGCATGACGTCATCTTCATACCCGTAGTCAAGGTAAAAATTACTTGCATAATTAATTATTTATTTATTTATATTATATTCAATTACAGGGGTAAAAGAACGTGGGAAAAACATGTTCCATGGACTCCTTTCAACGGTTTGAAAGACCAAGTCAAGATGAGGATAACGTGCCGAAATTCTAGGAAAGTTTGTTAGGATTTTATCTTCTGTTATTTTTTCTATTTAAAAGATCATGGCTGGAACACATGACACAGACACACACACATTACTCACACACAGTTCACAAATACTTTGTAATCCGCCATAGCTTCGTCTTTTGTAACTCAGAGATATTAATACAATTGTTTGGGAAGGAAGGTGCTCATAATCACCTCCCGAGGTTTTGTACCGGCGAGATAGTTATCTCAAGGGATTTCCTCGTTACATGATCGAGCCATCCTAGTTTCTTTGTTACACTGATTATATTCCATTGCACCCTCCTTAGCTTTATTTTGAATTTCTTCATTGTTGATTGTTTTTTACCTAAACAGTTTGGCGCCTACCGAGGGGCCATTGGTTTTTTAATCGGTTCAAAATTTCTACATTTCTACAATGTCTACCCAACCTATGACTTTTGCCGTCAGCAAAACCATTCCTAGCAGTGCAAATCCCCAAACCAGTAGCAGGCCAACAACCGGAGGCCAAGAAACATTGCCTCCTCCTCCGCCTGTGAACTCTGCCAAGAAGCAGATGTCGCTATCTCCTGATCTTGAGATCAAGAGCATGCTCGTTCAGATGATGAATCAGCTTGATCGCCAACAGAATAGCACCTCCTTGATAGCCGAAAGCTTGATAAAGGTGCAAAGAGATCAAGAGTTGCTCTCCAAAAGAATGGATGCGGTCTCTCCTTACCGTCCTAGAGCCCTTGATTTCAACATTTGGAAGAGCTCTAAAACTTTCAATGAATTCCTTCCGATGGTATCATCTGTAAGGATGTCGTCATCACCAATCCTGGCGTCTTCTCCCATAACGACTTCTGTGGCAATGTCGACACCCTTAGCCACCAGTACCTACAGGATGACTTTTCCAAAAGGACCAATCTTCACTAACAGTACCGTCCTGACGTCATCTGCAGATAATGCTAATCCTTTCATTAATTTCAATAATAGTTGTTTTGGTAGAAAAAACAATAATGTCGAATCTTGACTTATGAAAGTGTATGGATTTTATAATAAGGAGGGGACTTTGGAATTTGATTAAATGGAACAAACGGATGTTAAAATGAAGAAACACAATCAAGGACACAACAATATAACGAGGAAAGCCCTTGAGTCAAATGATATCGCCGGCATAAAACCTCGGGAGGTTAGGTCACCTTCCTTACCAAAAAATTCACTAAGTATTACTCGGTTACAAGATGACGGAGAGCTATGGAGATTACAACGAGAGTGTGTTCAGTGTACATGTGAGAATGTGTTTCTGAATGTGAGAGTGTGTATCTGAGTGTGAGAGTGTGTTTGTGATTCTCCATATCCCCTATTAATAGTAAAGACTAACAAGAAAATAACAAAAATCCCTATAATCTCTGCACATCTTCTTATCCTCTCAAACGTCCTTTGACTTGGTCTCCTTGGCGTGGATGGAAGAGGTTCACGTGCTGATAATAGTGATCCCGAAAATATCTCTATAATAGTTGTAAATAAAGAGTGGTTAGTTAAACATAAAAATAAATTATGCGTAACTTACAGAAAATCATCTTGACGTGCAGGAACATCTGAGGATGTCAACATGTGGAAAATCTGGCCACAACAATTTCCCCCAAACTTATCACTATGCGGAATACGAAGAGGTAAGTTTCCAGACTCCGAGTAACTGGCGGACATGATTTGACAGCATTCGGTGGTGAAGGAAATCAAGAAGAAGTCAAGCCGTCGTCATCTCTCAAAATGTCAACAAGTAAGAATAGTTTACCCTGTCTTTCGATTCCTGTTAATCTTCCTTTTCCTCAATGCTTAAACTTTCTCTTCAGTTTCAAAGCCAGTTGCTTCAGGCTCAGACCTTGATCTGAAAGATTTGGAAGCTCTTGTTGGTACTTCTCCTGCTAAGTCTGACGTTAGGCCACCAATTGTCCCAAAGAAACAAGTCCAAACGGGTGAAAGTGCTGGCATTGATTCAAGGGTAAAGAAGAGGAATGTTGTAGAGAGTGAGGCTATCGAAGTTGTGGATGCGAATATTTTTGAAGGTTTGAAGGCAGGAGAGGTGAAAAAGAAGCTTCTAGGATTAGTAAACAATGTAAGATGTTACTAGACTGTTCTAACTATTCCATAGCTCTATTATTTGCTAATTTAGAACTTATGGTGTTTTCTTAACAGACAATGGGATGTTTGGAGTACCAAGTGGAAGATATGGCTAAGATCAATGAGCAAATCAAAAAGAGCGCTAAGAGTGATATGGCTCAGGCTAAGAAGGAAGTTGCTGGTTAGGAGAAGAAGCTTAGAGGAACAGAAGAAGTTAGTGAAGGCGTTGTTAGTAATCTGGCTTTTATTGAGGGTGACTATCAGAAAGAAATAAATGAAGTAAGGGAATCCTGGAAGTTGGCTGCTGCCAAAGCCATGTTGAAGATCAAGATCAAGATGTTGGAAGAACATAAAGATGGAAAATCTAAGGTTTGGAAGGTTGAGAACGAGTATGCAAAATTGAAGAATTTGTTGGATGAAAAAGTGGATGAAGGAGAGGCGTCATCTAACCCCAAGGATACGACGGTTGAAGAAGAAGGAGAGAAGAAGGATGAGGAAGGCAGAACTCGCTCGGCAACACCTGCAGTAGAAGCTAAGTGAAGAAAAATTCAAATTAGTTTTTCAAGTTGTTTTGTTTGATGATGATTTCGAGGGCTGAGTCCCAAAGAAAATTTTATTTTGGTATGTTCCTGGTCCATAAGGATCGAAGACAATTTATTTCAAGTGTTGGGTTGGTTCAACACTTTGCTTTTAGTTTTATGTTGTTTGGATGTTGGAGCGGGCCAACTGAATTTGGAAACGTTTTATGGTAGTCTTAATGGTATTTAGTATCTTAGTGTTTAAAAAAAACTTTTGTTAGCAGCTTCTGTGCATGTCATGTTTTGATCCCTGATGATAAAGTATTATCATAGGATGTTGACATAATAAAATGTCATATTTTTGTTTTCGAGTGAAGACATGAGAATGTCATAACCGGATGTACTTAAGATGATAGGAATATGCCATAACCAATTGAATCATGCTTAAGATCAATCATTCGATTGAGTGGAGATGGCTAAGCTATACAATTTTACTCATATAGGCCCACCCCACACCTCAACCAAAGAGATATCGTGCGCTCCAGGCGAAGGTGTAGAAACCTAACTTTCGGAGAAAGAGGTAATTAACTCTTTAAACCTTAGAAGGGATTGTGTACCTTAACTTTAGAAGAGATGTCCAGTCTCTAACGGAGGAGATTTCGTTGTCACTTTGTCTTAAGCACTTTGATATGTCCCCACTTTTGTTTGTCAACATCTTACAAGACAGAGATATGTTAGAGATGGGCGTCCACTTTGTTGACGCCCCTCCGCAGGTCGTGTTAGTGACATTTTATTTTTTAAATAATCATGAAAGAAAACAAGAAGAAATGAAAAGACAACAAAAATGAATATTCATGCCTGGTTTGTGAGGATATTAGGAGACATATATTATTTAAATGAAGTATCTTTTGAGGTAAATGGCATTCCAGCTTCTTGGGATCATCTGGTCATTCAAAGTTGACAATCGATATGCCCCCTTTCTTAGATGTCGTCCTATCAGCCCATAAGACCAATGGTAATTCTTCTGCCCATCTTCCTTTCTTTTGGTCCAGTATCCTTTTTAGATTGCTTATGATAATCTAATTGCTGGATTCTGCTTTTCCATTCACTTGAGGGTGAACAGGTGAAGATGTCACCATCTTGACTCCCCATCTTGTCAAGAAATCCTGCGTTTTCCTACTAATGAACTGGGAGCCGTTATTACATATTATCTCTGAAGGTATCCCAAACCTGCTGAATATGTTTCTTTTTATGAATGAGATAACTTCCTTGTCCCGGACCTGCACGTATGCTTCAGCTTCTACCAATTTAGAAAAATAGTCTGTCATGGCTAGTAGAAATACTCTTCCTCCTGGAGCCCTGGGTAATTTTCCTACGATGTCCATTCCCCAAATCATAAATGGCCACGGCGACAGGATAGGATGTAGAAATTCGGCTGGTTGATGTAGGATGTCGCCATGTCGCTGACATGAGTCACATTTCTTTGCATATTCTGCAGCGTCTCTTCGCATTGTGGGCCAAAAATAGCCCATTCTTAGGGACTTGGTATACAGGCTTCTGCCCCCGGTATGATTTCCGCACTGCCCTTCATGCAGCTCCTTCAAAACCTGATGGGCTCGATCTGCTTCTAGACACCTTAAGTAGTGACCTGCAGTAGATTTCCTAAAGAAAAAGTTATCAATAAGTAAATATTTAGATGATCTTACCCTGAATGCTCGAGCGTTTTGCTCTTCAGCTGGGATCGTATCATCTTGGAGATACTTGATAATAGGAGCTGTCCAGGAAGTTACTGCTGGACTGGTAGGGATGTCGACATCTAGAACGAACAGCTCAAGATGATCAATTGCTGGGATGTCGACATGCACAATTGGGATACTTGTCCGTGAAATTCTTTTGAAGGCTGAACCTAAGTTTGTTAGGACATCTGCTTGAGAGTTTTCCTCACGTGGAACCTGCTCCAAAGTAAATGTTTTGAATTGGTCGCCAGAATTTTTACAATTTCCAAATATGTCATCATCTTTGCATTTTTTGTTATGTAGGATCCATTGTAATGGTTAACAATTAGCAAAGAATCCATAAACACCCGGATGTGCCTGACATCTAGGTCCTGGGCCGCTGTTAAACCTGTAATTAATCCCTCATATTCTGCTTCATTATTAGTGGCCTTAAAACTGCAACTGATGGATTGTGGTATTATGTCCCCTTGTGGCAATTTTAGTACAACTCCAAGTCCTTTGCCTCTCATGTTGGAAGCACCATCTGTGTAAAGTGTCCACATTTTCGAGATGTCATCATCTTGAAGTTGCTTAACCTCCAACTCTACTTCTTGTTGCATGGTTGGACTAAAGTCATCCATAAAATCAGCTAGAGCTTGAGACTTTATTGCTGTTCTGGGCTCATATTTGATGTTTGTAAGTGCTTAATTGTACGGACCACTTAGCCATTCGACCTGACATCTCTGGTTTTCTCATAACATTCTTAATAGGATAGTTAGTACGCACAATTATAGTATGTGTTTCAAAATAGTGTCTTAATTTAATATATGCAGTTATCAAAGCCAAAATTAACTTTTGTAAATGAGAATACCTGGTCTCCGCATCTAAAAGTGTCTTACTTATATAGTAGAGGGGTTGCTGAATACCATCTCGCTCTGTCACCAGGACTGCACTTACAGCGCTTTCTGACACTGCTAGGTAGATGAAAAGATGCTCGTCTCCTGAGGTTTGGCCAATAATGGAGGTGTCGATAGATAACTTTTGAGCTCCTAAAAGGCTTGTTCATGCTGATCTTCCCACTGGAACTTCTTATTCTTTCTTAGGATGTCATAGAAAGGCCTGCATCGATCAGAAGATTTTGAGATGAACCTGGTGAGTGCAGCAATCTTCCCTGTCAATCTCTGGATGTCTTTGACGGATTGAGGTGACGACAGGTTGAAAATGGCACGAATCTATTCTGGGGTGGCTTCAATTCCCATTTTAGTTACCATATAGCCCAAAAACTTTCCTGCCTTCATACCAAAATTGCATTTTGCTGGATCAAGTTTCATATGGAAACAATCCAAGATGTCGAAGGCTTGATAGGTGGCTTATGTGATCTTCAGATTTCTTGGATTTCACTACCATATCGTCGATATATACCTCTATTGTGTCCCCAATCTGATCTCTAAACATTTTATTCACGAGCCTCTGGTATGTTGCACCTGCATTTTTAAGTCCAAAAGGCATAGCAATATAATAATAGATACCTGTGGGTGTTATGAAGGCGGTGTCCTCTTGATCAGATGGCTCTAGGCCATTATGGTGAGGTTCCAGCAAGTTTTCTCGATCACTCTCATCAAAGGTGACTGGTTCCTAGTAGGATGTCGACATCCTGGATGGTCTTTCTAGCTTCTCTCCCTTTGACTCCTTGGCGTGTCGCTTTGTAGCAAAATAGGTAGTGCCACAAAATTCTAACCCACCACTGATAAAATTGATGACTTTTGTTGATGCTGGAGGAGGGACTGGTCGCTCTACTTCAGGTGGAACCTCCGCATTCTCGGTCTTCTTCTTTCTGGAACCAAGCAACTCCTTGAGATGTCCCTTCAAGAGAAGGTAGCTGATTTTCTTATCGCAATACAATCCTCTATGATATGCCAAAAGTCTTCATGGAAGGCACACCACTTTGACTTATCACGCCTTCCCGTAGATCTTTCTGTTTACTTTGGCCACCTCGCTTTGTCTCCCAGGTTGCCCATTGCATAAAGTGCACCTGAAATGTCGACAGAAAAGCAATAATCAGAAATATTAGGCACACTATCATTATCTTCATCCTCACCCTCGATTGAATTAATTTTGTTGTTGTCAATTCTTGGATAAGGATTGGATCGGTTGCTCCTGTAGTGACATGATTCTGTCTTCCTGTCCGGGTTGCCATATGTCAACATATTGCTTGAAGATTTCGTCCTCCGCAAATTATCTTCCTCCAACCTTATGAATCTCAATGCCCTACTCCTGACTTCTTCCAACCGCTTACAAGGAGTCATCACCAAATCTTGATAATACTGTGAATCCTTCTTCAGCCCCATTTTGAATTCTTCTGTGGCTGTTGACATGTCAAGATTGGGGATTTCTAGCACTTCTTTATTGAACCGGTGGACATATTCTTTCAGAGTCTCCTTAGGCTGCTGGGTCACATTGTAGAGGTCACTTGTCAGCTTCTCGAATTGTCGACTGCATGAGAACTGATTATAGAACATGTTGATAAGCTGGGCGTATGAACCAATGGAACCTAGGGATTGCCTAGTCAACCACTTAAGAGCTGGTCCAACCAAGGTCAACCCAAATCCCCTGCCGTCATAGAGCATCATGGACGGAACACTGAAATGCTTCGGGATGTCAACATTTGTGATGGTTGGGACAAACTGAGATTGATTATAACAATTCGATGAGACTTTTTGGATTGGACGCCTGGTACATTCATTATCAGCTCTTTAAGGTCCTGCATCTGCTTGGCTAACGGATTACCTGGAAAAGGGTCAGCCGTAGGAATATGATTGAAAGCATTATTTAAAAAGATTATTAAGCAAACCAGTGTTTTCTACAGCCGAGGTAACAACGGTGTTGTCAGTAAGAGGTGAATCCTGTCGGGGGTGGTGTCAGCAAGGTGTCACTGGATAAAGATGTCGACATCATTGAAGATGAACTCATTCTGAAACGGGGATCCTCCACTGGTCTCGAGCTGATGTTCCTTGGGCACAATGGCGAGATGTTACTGAGCTACGATGCAATGAACTTCTGGTCTTGTTGCATCTTGATCATAGCATTGGCCAACAACTTTGAATTACTATCCTGGTTGTCCAGCCTCTGATTCAACATAGTCAATGCGCTCCGGATGCCATCATTCACAATGGAAGATCCTGTCTTGTGGGATGATGGCGAGGGCAGCATCATCGGAGGTTTTGATTGAGGATGTGGTGGCAATAAGGTTGTCTTGTCTCCGGATGACGGGGTGATGGAGGCACCTTTGCCAGCGGCGGCAACATTAGGGTTGGTTGACATGATGGACTTTTCCGAAAATGATCCAAATAATCAATAGACCAAGTGGCCCCTCGGTGGGCGCCAAATTGTTTTGGTAGAAAAAACAATAATGTCGAATCTTGACTTATGAAAGTGTATGGATTTAATAATAAGGAGGGGACTTTGGAATTTGATTAAATGGAACAAACGGATGTTAAAACGAAGAAACACAATCAAGGACACAACAATATAACGAGGAAAGCCCTTTAGTCAAATGATCTCGCCGGCATAAAACCTCGGGAGGTTAGGTCACCTTCCTTACCAAAAAATTCACTAAGTATTACTCGGTTACAAAATGACGGAGAGCTATGGAGATTACAACGAGAGTGTGTTCAGTGTACATGTGAGAATGTGTTTCTGAATGTGAGAGTGTGTATCTGAGTGTGAGAGTGTGTTTGTGATTCTCCATATCCCCTATTAATAGTAAAGACTAACAAGAAAATAACAAAAATCCCTATAATCTCTGCACATCTTCTTATCCTCTCAAACGTCCTTTGACTTGGTCTCCTTGGCGTGGATGGAAGAGGTTCACGTGCTGATAATAGTGATCCCGAAAATATCTCTATAATAGTTGTAAATAAAGAGTGGTTAGTTAAACATAAAAATAAATTATGCGTAACTTACAGAAAATCATCTTGACGTGCAGGAACATCTGAGGATGTCATCAAGTGGAAAATCTGGCCACAACACTAGTTCTGCTTTGGATAATACTGCTCGTACTACTAACCCTTTTGCAGGTACCTACTTTGCAAATCAGCTTCAGGAATTGAGAGATATGATCATGAATGTGCCAGGTGTCACCCCGCCTATCCAGCAGGTCTCCCCAACATGTTACAATCAGTCTCGCTTTACTCCAGCAATTGCTCATGTCGACATCCCAAAAGGATTTAGCGTTCCTGCCATGAAGTTGTATGATGGAAGTTCTGATCCTGAGGAGCATGTCGCCCACTACCAAGAAAAGATGGAGATCGTTCGCATTCCGCTCCAGTTTTGTGAGGCTTGTTTGTGTCGAGGGTTTGGTTCGACGTTGGTAGGACCAGCATTGATGTGGCTGATCCGTCAACCTCCTGGTTCTATTGGCTCGTTTGCTCAACTTGTCAACTTGTTCAACAATCAATTCTCTTGCAACCGACAATTTGAGAAGCTCACCAGTGATCTTTACCGTGTCACCCAGCAGCCCATCGAGGCCTTAAAGGACTATTTAACAGGTTTAATAAAGATGTTCTGGAGATCCCCAACCTGGACATGGCGACAGCTGCAGAAGCCTTCAAAATGGGCTTGAAGAAGGATTCACCTTACTATGAAGATTTGGTGATGAACCCATGCAAGAAGATGGAGGATATCCGAAATCGAGCTCTAAGATTTATCAGGCTGGAAGAGGACAAGGTGCAGAAATCCAAGAATCCTGACAAGGCTTCATCATATGACCATCCTGACAGGAAGATAGAGTCGTCTCATCAAAGACAGAGCGGATCCAGACCCTACCAGAAAAATGACTATACTAAAGTCAATTGTGTGGGAGATGATGGAGATGACGATGATTTTGAATCTCCTAAAATTTCTGATTATTGTTTCTCTATTGATGTTTCAGGTATCCTGAGTGCAATGAGCAATCTTGGAGATAAAGCAAGGTGGCCTCGAAAGACTGACAAGTCATCCGGCTGGAGGGATAAATCCAAGTGGTGTGCTTACCACGAGGATTTTGGACATCTTACCGAAGATTGCATCGCCTTGAGCAAAGAAATTAGTTACCTGTTGTCTAAGGGACATCTCAAAGAGCTCCTTGGGAACCGCAAGACCAAGATGGAGAACAAAGAGCCCCTTGCAACCAGACCGCCATCTCCTCCACCGATAACAAAGGTAATTAATGTTATTAGTGGTGGTTCTGATATTTGTGGTACTTCTTATTCTACAGCTAAGAGATTCGCTAAGCAAGCTAAGGATGAGAAGCCTGAGAGATCCTCCAAGATGTCGCAGCTCACATCCCAAGATGTCATCTACTTCGATGAAAGCGACAGGGATCATGTTATGGATCCTTATCATGATGCCTTGGTCATTGCACTCCAGATAGCCAATTGCAAAGTAAGACGTATCCTAGTAGATGGAGGCAGTTCAGTGAACCTCATCATGCTAGATGCCTTGAAAGAAATGAAGATCCCTGAAGATAGCATTGTAAAAACAACCTCCGTGCTCGTGGGCTTCAGTGGAGAAACCAAAAGCACAGTCGGTGAGATTACACTTCCAGTTTATGTCAAAGGTATCAACTCCATGGAGAGATTCTGCGTGATTGATAGTAATACATGTTACAATGTAATTCAGGGAAGAACCTGGATCCATAGAATGAAGGCAGTGCCATCCACATACCATTAATGTGTCAAGATGTCAACACCCAGGGGAGTTGTCATGGTTTACAGTGATCAGCAGTCAGCTAAAGAATGTTATATGACTTCCATGAAGGCGTCGACATCCCCCAAGATGGCATAGCAATTACAGAGAAAGGCCAATGAGGTTTTGGAGGCGAAGGAGCATGACGTGAAAGAGATACTCTTATAACCCTCAAACCCAGATCTCAAGGTGCTGGTTGGTCAAGATATTCCAGCAGAAATCGAAGAAGATCTTGTCAACCTCTTGAAAAGAAGGATTAGAAGCTTCGCCTGGAAGCATGAAGATATGACAGGCATTTGTAAAGATGTCATCACCCACAAACTCAACATCGATCCATCCTTCAGACCAATCCACTAAAAGAGACGAAAGTTCGCACAGGAGAGGAACATAATCATCCAAGAAGAAGTAGACAGATTGCTCAAAGCTAAGATGATCAGAGAGGTCGAATACCCAAGATGGATAGCAAATGTGGTGGTGGTAGAAAAGAAGAATGGCAAGTGGAGAGTTTGTGTGGACTTCACAGACTTAAACAAATCTTGTCCCAAAGATCCTTTCCCTTTGCCACACATTGATACTTTGATAGATGCTACTTCTGGACATGAAGTGTTGACTTTCTTGGATGCATCTTCAGGATTCCAGCAAATCCAGATGGAGCCATCCGACCAAGAGGACACCGCCTTCATTACCCCAACAGGTATTTATTGTTATATTGCAATGCCTTTTGGACTAAGAAATGAAGGTGCTACATATCAGAGGCTAGTCAACATGATGTTCAAATAGCAGATTGGGGACACAATGGAAGTATACATCGACGAAATGGTGATAAAGTCAAAGAAAGCTGAAGATCATGTTCGGGATCTTACCCAAGCATTTGACATCCTGGACAAATTCAACATGAAGCTGAACCCAGCAATGTACAATTTTGGCATGAAGTCCGAAAAATTCTTGGGATATATGGTGACGCAAAGAGGGATAGAAGCAAGCCCAGAGAAAATAAGAGTCATCATCAATCTAACGTCACCCAAATTCATCAAAGATGTTCAAAGATTGATGGGGAAAGTGGCAGCATTGAATCGATTCATCTCAAAATCCTCAGACAGATGCAAGCCATTCTATGACATCTTGAAGAAAAATTCCAAGTTCGAATGGACTGAAAAGCATGAACAAGCCTTTCAAGATTTAAAGCTATACCTGTCAACACCTCCCCTACTCTCAAAGCCTCAAGAAGGTGAGCCATTATGTGCTTACTTAGCTGTCTCCGAAACCGCAGTTAGTGCCATCCTGGTCCGTGATCAAGATGGTGTCCAACAGCCAATATACTATGTAAGTAAAACATTGCTCGATGCGGAAACCATGTATTCACACCTCGAAAAGTTAATATTAGCTTTAATTTCTGCTTCAATTAAGTTAAGGCATTATTTTGAAACGCATATCATTGTCATTCGTACTAGCTATCCAATAAAAAGTGTAATGAGAAAACCAGAAATGTCAGGAAGGATGGCCAAATGGTCCATTCAACTAAGCAGTTATGACATCAAGTATGAGCTTAGAACAACAATAAAATCACAAGCACTTGCAGACTTTGTGGCAGACTTTAGTCCAAGCATACAACCAGAAGTAGAACTTGAAGTCCAACGACTCCATGATGGGGACATCCTGCGGAAGTGGACTCTATTCACAGATGGTGCTTCTAATATGAGGGGCACAGGGCTAGGTGTTGTCCTAAAGTCACCACAAGGGGACATTATACCCCAGGCCATTAGTTGTGATTTTAAAGCCACCAATAATGAAGCAAAATACGAAGCCTTAATCGTGGGCCTGACCGTGGCTCTAGACATGAACATTAAAGCAATACAGGTATATAGTGATTCATTATTACTTGTAAATCATTTTAATGGTTCCTATGCAGCAAAAAATGCCAAGATGACAGCTTATTTGGGCATTGTGAAAATTTTGGCAAGCAAATTTCAAATCTTCTCTTTTGAACAAATACCCCGAGAAGAGAACTCTCAAGCAGATGCATTGGCCAATCTTGGACCAGCTTTCAAGAGCTTATCTCAGACCAATATACCAATCATACATGTTGACATACCTGCGGTGGAAAGGTTAGAACTTTTCTATACGGATGAAGACATCCCAGATGATCAGATAGAGACATCTTGGACGACGCCAATAATTAAATATCTTCAAGATGGCACCATCCCTAATGAAGAAAAGAATGCTAGAGCATTCAGGGTAAGGATTTCAAGATTCATATTAATAGATAATGTGTTGTTTAAGAAATCATTTGCAGGTCCATATTTGAGATGTCTCGAAGCTGACAAAGCCAATGAAGTCCTAAGAGAGTTGCATGAAGGATCATGTGGTAATCATTCTGGGGGCAGAAGCTTATATACAAAGGCTCTAAGAATGGGTTATTACTGGCCAACAATGCATCAAGATGCTTCCATCTTTGCCAAGAAATGTGATTCCTACCAGAGGCATAGCGACATCCTGCATCAGCCCGCATAATTGATTCATCCAATCCTCTCTCCTTGGCCATTCATGAGGTGTGGAATGGATATAGTGGGAAAATTGCCTAAAGCTCCTGGAGGGAAAGTATTCTTGCTTGCAATGACTGATTATTTCTCTAAGTGGGTTGAGGCTGAATCCTATGTGCAGGTTCATGATAAAGAAGTCATATCCTTCATTAAGAAAAATATATTTAGTAGATTTGGCATCCCCTCTGAAATAATATGTGACAACGGCTCCTAGTTCATCAGCAAGAAGACGCGGGATTTTCTTACTAGGTGGGGAGTTAGGTGACATCCTCACCTGTTCGTCCTCAAGCAAATGGCCAGGCAGAATCCAGTAACAAAATAATCATCAATAACCTAAAGAAGATGTTAGATCAAAAGAAAGGAAGATGGGCGGAAGAACTTCCATTTGTCCTTTGGGCAGATAGAACCACACCAAAGAGCGCAACAGGCCAAACCCCTTACTCATTAGTATTTGGAGCAGAAGCAGTCATCCCGGCAGAAGTCGTCGTCCCTACTGCCAGATTCAAGATGTTGACACCTGAGCAGAATGATGCCAACCTGAGTCATGATCTAGATACCATTGAAGAACTAAGGGACTTTGCCAAGATCAGAATAGCAGCATATCAACAGAAGATTGCTAGATCCAACAACAAAAATGTTAGATTATGAAAATTCTAAGTTGGTGATTTAGTCCTCTGAAAGGTGTTTCAGAATACAAGAGAGCCCAATGCTGGAAAGATGGCTCCCAAATGGGAAGGGCCATACTTAGTTGATACTGAAGCAGGTAAAGGCTCCTATTGGCTATCAACCCTAGAAGGAGCAAGGATTCCCCGAAGCTGGAATGCTATTCATCTCAAGACCTACTTTATGTAAGTTTCCATGATCACTTTACAATGCAAATAAAACCAAGGTATGATCTTTACCATTCTAGTTTCAATAAAAGTACATGTTTCTGTTTTTGTTTATTTTTCGGAATGATTACTGACTTAAGCATCGGAGGGGCGTTAGCTAAGCTAACGCCCACCCCTAACATGTTTCTGTTTTGCAAGGAAACAAGAAACATTTAAATATAACTCATTGGTAAACAAAGATGTTAGTATCCTTCCAAGAAGTTAACATCTTAGATCAGTTACGACATTTTTCTTACTTTTTGTTTAAAAAGTATTTTTATAGTTCTAGCACTTTTTTACTTTCTTTTATCAAATAAAAGGTGACATCAAAAAAGATGTCGAAATCTCCCATTAACTTGTTATTTTGCAAGAAGTTGACATCTTAAATCAGAAGTCTTCAATTCATTCCAAATCCTCATGAAACCAACCATTTTTGAGGTGTGTGGTGGGCCCGTATATTTAATATGTACGAATTACCTATTTCCACTCAATCAATGTGTTAGACTCTAAGATTTTTACAATTGGTTATGGCACATACGTGTCGTCTAAGAACAAACGGTTATTGACATATACATGTCAATCTAAGTAATTGCAAAGGATTTCTACATCCACTCGCAAGTTGTTACCATCTACGGAGTGGTTAGCATATCAACCTCATGAATTCATTTTTCAAAAAGATACTTGGAGAAAGTTTTTCACCAAAACCCAAGCAAAAGTTTTTACCTACAGAAAGCATAAAAGTGTTGGACCAACCCAACACTTGAAAAACAAATTGTCTTGGCCCTTATGGGCAGATAACAAACCAAAAAATTGTCTTTGGGATGCAGCCCAATTCAAAACCAAAGTTTTCCAAAACAAATTTTTAAAACCAAGAGTTTTACCAAAAGAACCATCGTCTTTTCTCCTTCATGGGGTGGCTACTGCCGCTGATGTTGTTGCTGCTCCTTCTTCAAAGATGTCATCATCCTTAGCCGCTGAAGATCCTTCTCCTACCTCCTCTCCCTTAGCATCCAAAGCCTTCAAGAGGGAACGTTGTTGTTCAACATTCCACTCTGCATGCTTCCCAACATCAAATTCCTCCATCATCTGAACTTTGATCTCTATCATGCTTTGGGCAGCAGAGGCCATCATATTCTTCTTTATATCCTCAATCTCTTGCAGCTGGGTGTCTTGGATGGAAGACATTCCTTTCATCAAGCTTTCCACCTCCTTCTGTAGATCTTCATTCTTCTTAGCCAAAGCCTCCCTCTGTTTCTTAATTTGTATAACTTCTAGCACCAACTTCCTATTCCTTTCCTCAAGACTGCTCATTCTTACCTTAGCTGCATCAAATAAAAATTTATTTGAAACTCTGCTTTTTCTAGAAACTTACCACATCAGCCCTAGCAAGCGCCTCCTCTACATCAGCCAAGCCCGTTTCATCCACATTTATCACCTCCTTAGAACTACTCTTCCTCTTCTTCACCCTAGCTCCTACAGATGGTGCCTCCATCTCTCTCTTAGGCACCAGCAACTGATTGCTTGCCTGGGTTTGCCCCATGAAATCTTGAAGATCCTTTAGAGAAAAAGCAGCAGTAGACTTTGAAACTGTCAAGAAAGCGCGCTGTCAGAAGAAGGCAGAATCCAGATACAAAAAGAAAAGATTTTCATAGACTAGATTTAAAGATCTTACCGGTAAACATTTCTGTAGATGGTGGTATCTCCTTGTCCTCAGAGATTACTATGGCTTCAAAAGGTTGGAAAGATCGCTCCCCCTCTGAGAACTCCAACAATCTTCTCACCTTCCCAATTGTCTCGGCAGATGGAGGGAAAAGCTTAGCCCAATCAATAGCTGCAAAAACAAAACAAAGAAAATTACAACAAGTAAGTGTGGGAAATAAGGGAAAATTGAAGTTTGAAAGAGGGATACCTTCCCTATTCCATTCAGTCGCCAAGAAATCTCTTTCCTTCAAGGAATTCTTCTCTACAAAAAAGTATTTCGATTTCCAACCCCTATCATTCACGGTTACTTTCAAAAATAGAGGTTTTGTGCCTGACCTAGTCTTAAGGAGGTATCTCGTGGAACCAAAAGTTTGGAGCTCATATACAAAGGCCAACTCCCTCAAACCTATGTCTTAACCGAATTCACGGTTCACTCGCAAAACACAAGAAAAGATCCTCAAAACCATAGGCATCAGTTGGACAAAAGCGAGGTTAGTTTTTCTAAAAAACTAATTTATCAGTGCAGGGAAAGGATAAGAGAAGCCTAGAGTGAAGGGGTATTCATAGAAACAAACCCATTGCGAAGAAACAAAATCAGACCTAAGGAAAACATCAAAGGGCCTAAAGATGGTAGAATCCGGGAAGCAGTGATGATCTTTGATAGATTCAATCAATTCATTGTTGAAAACACAGATTTCCTCATCTGGTTTTGCCAACAAACCTTCGCACGAAAAACCCCCATCCTCGTTCAAAATCAGAGGGTTTTTCGCGGCCTTGCCCTTTTTCAATTTAACCATTTTTTGAAAAAGCATAAAGGGAGAAAAAGAGAGGGAAAGATTTTACCTTGAAGAGGAAATCACTGTCGTGAAGAAGGAGATGGATGAAAACGATTGGAAAAAGTGGAGAAGAAAGTGAAAGGGAACTCAGTTAAAAACCCTAGATCCTTGGGGTAGTTACGCTAATTAAGTGGAATTAAACTCCTCAACCGCCACGTATCTCTTCAAAATTAATTAACTGCCGAGCTTCTAGAAGGAAGTAGAAAAACTATCCTTTTAAACGATCACTTGTGCTACTCAAACACTAATGCTTTGAAATGATTAATATATAAATTGATCGGAGTGAGAAAATAAACTGATATCTTTCTCAAATTGGGGCTTATCAACTCCCCATATCGCCTCTCATATTCTCACATCTCTTTCATCATACTCATCGTTCCGTTGCTCAATGAGTTTGCATTAATCTTTCTCAATAAAGCTTAAGCAAGCAATGAAGCCTTAATCTCATTTAGACCATCCGGTATGGACTGCGGTTGAAACCTTTCACCCATAGGAAAGTCATTACCTCACCCTCACCAAGCAATACCCCGTCGTTTCAAGATCGGCATGTTTTGAAACCCGTTTAGCCATCTCCAGAGGAAAGAGGGACTATCCTTGAGGCTCCCATGATGTAATGGGAGATTGACCGTCTCCAAGCTCAAGAATGGTAGAATGCAGTGATCCATCCTGGGGACTAGCTAAAGTTCTCTCTCAAAAATAAAATTCAAAAAAGAGAGAGAGGAATATAAAAAAAAAAAGGGCCAAGTCCCTAGCAATTCTCTCAAAAGCAAAAGTTAAAAGATCTGGTTGTTCATTCAAAGGGAGTCTCAGAGCAAATAAAGAGACAGCACGGATGTCCCCTCACCATTACCTGCAACCAATCCCGAGCCATCCTCTCAGTTTTAGAGGATATTCCCATTACCCTTGCCTTTGGGCCAAAGTCAAAATTTGACCTCTCTTTCTTAGAGATAATCAATTTCCTCACCTTAGAAATCTCAAACACATCCTTGAAAGCTAACCTCTCATCTTTAGAGGTTCAGTCAGCAAAAGGCCCGGCTGACCTCTCATCTTAAGAGGTCATGACATTCCAAATCACCCGATAGCTGATCAAAGCCCAAAACCCAGCTACAGTTCCTGCCGAATAACAGTTTCATTCCAATATATTCGAGATCTAAATTAGATTAATGCTTCGTTTCTTGCTTAAGTTGGAACCTAATCTATCTCGATTCAGGGTCATCAATCAGAGATTATGAAATTTAAATCCAATTCATTTCGACACTTCATGTGAGCATATTTCCTTTCCCCTCCACAAACACTTCTCGAGGATGCCTCACTGGGGTTTCGCATCCGTGTCTTTCATTGACACTCCAGGGAGACATGCGCTTCACACTACCAGAAAAAGGTCATTTAGCGACGGAAATTTCCGCCGCTAAAATTATATTTCCGTCGCTAAAATAAATCACCGACGGAAAAATTCCGTCGGTGGTCCGCCGCTACCAGCTCGTCGCAGTGCTCCGACGGGTCAATTTCCGCCGCTATTTTTTTCTTTTACTGACGGAAATTAATTCCGCCGGTGAATTAATGGTTTCAGCGACGGAAAATTCCGCTGCTATATTAATTTAATTTAATTAAATTTTCATTTCAGCGGCGGAAATTTCCGTCGCTGTAATAAAAATTAATTTAATTAAATTAATTTCAATGTGAAATTTCCGTCATTGTAATAAAATTTAAATTAAAAATTAAATTATTTCGGCGGCGGAAATTACCGTCATTGAAATTATTTAATTTTTATTTAAATTTTATTACGGCGACGGAAATTTCCGCCGAAATTAAAAATTAAATAAAAATTAAATGATTATAGCGGCGGAAATTCCGTCGAAATTAATTTATTTAATTAATTTTTATTTCAAGATATTTCAGACGGAAAATTCCGTCGCCGATTCTAAATAAATTTAAAATATCAATAAACCAAAATTTTTTGTACACGATATAACATTTCAATTTATAAAACTAAAACTATAAAAACTAAAATTCAAATATCGCCGTACCAAATAAAAACTAAATACCACCGTACCAATTCGGGAGGGGGAGGGGGAGAGGGGGAGGGGGAGAGGGGGAGGGGGAGGGGGAGGGGGAGAGGGGGAGGGAGGAGGGGGAGAGGGGGAGAGGGGTGGAGCTGGGGGAGAGGCGGGGAGGGGCTCCCGCGGGTGCCAAATGTCTCAAATGTTTACAAACAAGTATAAATTAATACAAAAATGTCTAAAAATGTCCGCAATCAACCTGGGGACGCGGGAAATTACCACAGGAGTCCTGGCCGAGATGAGCCATCAACAGCGCCAATTGTCTTTGAGTCTCGCATGCCGTCTCTCTCGAATCTCTCGCATGACGTCGATCGTTCTCCTCGCATCTGCGTCCTCGAACGCCAAAGCATCTGCAAGCTTTGCCCGCTCGCGTTTCTCCTCCTCCAACGCAGCCTCCAGAGTGTCGACCCTCGGATCATGAAACGTGGGGCCGGGCTACATTTCGCCGACGGCCGGTCGACGTCGACGGGCATTGCCGCCCGTAATTCCCCATCCCTAACACTCGGGCTCCTCTCCTTGGATGTCCCTGAGAGGTGACCTCCTGCCAAACATCAGGCACGAAGGGGACGGGCTCGCCGGGAGGCGTTCCTTCGGGAACAACGGCGGCTTGATATGCAGCCTGAAAAATAAAACAAACAATTATAATCATATACACAATGTAAGGTACATAAATAAATTTACATATTCAAAATCAAGTCATTTAATGGTAGTTTACTTACATAGGCGTAGTGCATCGATCGTCAACCCATTGCGGAGGTTGATCGGGCGCTGTAGAATTCCGAATATGGGTGCTAGCGTAAACATCCACAAAACTGATATTCGGACCATACTCCCTTTCCTATAAATAAAATAAGCGAGATTATTACTTTGAAATTGTATATATAAATGCAACATTTAAACTGATTTAAAAGCATGCATACACTACATTTACACTAAAACTATGGATTTCATAGCATCAACAGTTAATATTACTAAATATGTAACAAACTAGGATACAGAAACTGTATCCTAATTTGTTTCATATAAGGTGCATCTAGGGTACCAGGATTGATATCAGGCGCTCAAACGTAGGCGACATAATCACCGTCCGCGATGCCGTCAATCGCCCCAAAATGAGATCTAGAACTAGATGTTCCTAAACTATTTCATCCACAGTTTTCTTACTTATTTGTTTGTAATTGAGATCAATTAAAGTCTCAACTCATGATCATTCGTGCTTACTTTTATTAGTTTAATATATTTGTTTTATTAGTTTAATATATTTGTTGGGTTATCAAAATTGTTATTATTCTTCCTAATTCTTTCATGTTTCGAAAGACATTAATAATATAGTTGCATGATTTATGTTTACTATGTGTGAATACTAGCATGAATCAATTTCATGATTATCCACCTTTAGGTAGTTAAATCTTGTTAAAGTGAGTAGGGTTAAGGCATGATATATGATTCATATTATTGGAAAAAATGTATCAAAAGTACCTCATTTTAAAGCTCAAATTACCTAAATTCGGTCAAACTATCTTCGTGTGCGATATCATTATAAATTTGAACAAAAACCTAGTTAAAATCCCCAAGCAAAATTACAACCTCACAACTTCCTAACTTTCCCATAGAAAATATAATTGAAGTAAGCATCCTTCAAAGGAATGGTAGTCATGCTAGGCAAACTCAAGCACGATATTATGATCGAGTGTTTGACCTCCGATTTTCG
Organism: Adenophora triphylla var. japonica; assembly: GCA_022495995.1. NCBI lineage: Eukaryota > Viridiplantae > Streptophyta > Magnoliopsida > Asterales > Campanulaceae > Adenophora > Adenophora triphylla. Next base: position 764,871 of record JAFEMH010000147.1, on the reverse strand, counting down.
GGGTGACTTAGAAGCGATATCAATGTTGGCAAACTCGGGATTAGATGTCTTTGCTCACAATATTGAGACAGTGAAAAGACTCCCGAATCGTTAGAGATCCCCGGCCGGGTGAGTATGGGTGAAGTTTCTTACTTTCGGTTGGTTTGGTGCGAACATCTGCTAAAAACATATGTTTATTTTCAAAATGCTAACATATTTAAGATTTCACTTTCTAGTTCGACACCCCAAATTATGTTTGTCATGACTAAACATAAGTGGTGTAATGTCGGGTTCATCATTGACATTACCATAACCTGCTATAGAGATATACCTTGGGGGAAGCCCATAAACTGCAATGTTACTTACTATAACCCTAAGTAATAGAAAAAAGTAACAATCCAGAACATTTAGTACAAATTAAAAAACCTTATACAAGTCATCACGTAGGGGTAATACAACATATAAATAACCCTACACAATCATTATACAGCACTGAACAACTTCCCTTTAGGGTTCAGGTTCATTTTCCCGAGTCTTAAAAACTTTGGCTCAAGTTTCATAATCGCCTCTCAAGCATTTTTGAGACATTATTTAAGGACCTTATCAATATCTTCTTGGCCCAATTAAAACTCCATTATGTAGTACTAAAGCTGTACTAAATACATGATCAAAAAGTGTTCCAATCCGAGTTGTTTATCCTAGGTTTCCAATGCCTCAAACATGGACCAAGACTACGGGGTAAAATAGTTCAGCTTTCAAACATGCCTCGCCAAGCAACTTTAGGTCAATATTTAAAGCACTTCCCTTTAACCAATTGGACCATTTCAAGTTCCCTAATGTAGTACTAAAGTTGTACTAGATATAGGATTAAAAATCATTCAATTCCATGTTGTTTAGGCTAGGTTTACAAAGCCTAGAAAAAGCATCCAAGCTGCAGATTTACTTAGTGCAAGTGCCAAAAGCGCTTTTCAAGCAACTTCATGCCACTACTTCAAGCTCTTGCCAATATCATTTTGGCCCATTCCAAGTTCTAAATTATAGTACTAAATTTGTACTACAAGTATGGTTAAATAGTTATTAAATCTACACTCATTAACCTAGACAAAATCCAGATGAACTGTCAAACTTTCAAAGGCCAGCACATTTAGTACAAATTAAAAAAAAAAAAGATAATTTATACAGAAATAAACAAAAAAAAAATCAAAATTTCACCAGCCAATTTCTTGAATCCATGAATACTGTAACACAGCTAAATCCGACAATAAGAAACCCAAAGAGATTCAAAAATCAAACCAAGGGACGTGCACTCAGTAAAATAAAAAAACTTTTTTTTTTAAACTGGTAAAAAAAATTGACCGGGTGCATCTTTCTTGAAGGGGAAATCAGCACTATAATTGATGAAAAAAATACAATCGAATGTAGTTTAAGGGGAAATCACGTACCTTGAAGAGAGAGCTAGGATTGAGAAATTGGATCGCTATACCTGTGGAGAGAGAGACGCAGATGGTGAAGACGGTGGAGATGGTGGACGGCGAAGCTTCGTCACGGCGGAGACGGTGGAGAGGTGGACGGAGACGGCGGCGATTCTTCTTCTTCTTTCTTCTTAGGTCGCAGAGAGAGCGGGAAGAGAGAGAAAGCGGGAAGAGAGAGAGGGAAATGATACGTAATTGATAAATTCAGGGATTAAATGAGTATTTATAATTTCCACCAGCGACGGAATATTCCGCCGCTAAATATTAATTATAGCGGCGGAAATTAAATTCCGACGCTATAATTAATATTTAGCGGCGGAATATTCCGTCGCTGTAAATCCGACGCTAAACTATACGTACGCTCACCTGGATCGATGACATGGCACTCTCACCGACGGAAATTTCCGCCGCTGATTTTAAATTCAGCGACGGAAATTTCCGCCGCTATTATTAATAAATATAATTGTTTTCATTATATTTTTGAAAAATAAATAAATCATTAATATTTATTAATTTTAATTTAATAAATATCATTATTTTTATTTATATAAAAATAAATAAATCATAAATATTTATGATATTTTTGAAAAAATAAATAAATCATAAATATTAATTAATTTTAATTTTATAATGCCATTATTTTTATTTATATAAAATATGAAAGTTATTTTAAATTACTCTCAAAAAAATAAATATGAGTCAATAAATATTATTTTTGAAAAATTTTTAATTCAATAAATATCATTATTTTTATTTATATAAAAATAAATAAATCATAAATATTTATGATATTTTTGAAAAAATAAATAAATCATAAATATTAATTAATTTTAATTTTATAATGCCATTATTTTTATTTATATAAAATATGAAAGTTATTTTAAATTACTCTCAAAAAAATAAATATGAGTCAATAAATATTATTTTTGAAAAATTTTTAATTTAATAAATATCATTATTTTTGTTTATATAAAAATAAATAAATCATAAATATTTATGATATTTTTGAAAAAATAAATAAATCATAAATATTAATTAATTTTAATTTTATAATGCCATTATTTTTATACCCTATACCCTATACCCTATACCACATACCCTATACCCTATACACTATACCACATACCTATACCACATACCTACCACTATGCCACATATGCCACATGCCACATACATGCCCTATACCCTATACCTATGCCCTATACCTACTGCCACATATACCACATACCTATACCACATACCCATATACCACATGCCACATGCCACATGCCACTATACCTATACATACCTATACCACATGCCACTATACCTATACCTATACCACATACCACTATACCACATACATACCACATACTATGCCACATGCCACATACCCTATACCTATGCCACATACCTATACCACATACCATATCCACTATACCACTATGCCACATACCTATATACCACTATACATCTATACCCTATACCCTATACACTATACACATACCCTATACCCTATACACTATACATGCCTATACCACTATGCCACATACCTATACATACCCTATACTATACCTATGCCACATACCACTATACCATGCCTATACCATACACTATACCACATACCACTATACCACATATATATATACTATACCCTATATCCTATACCTATACCCTATGGTTTAGGGTTTATCCATATAGGGTTTAGGGTTTAGGGTTTAGGGTTAGGTTTAGGGTTTAGGTTTAGGTTTAGGAGTTTAGGGGTTAGGGTTTAGGTTAGGGTTAGGGTTTAGGGTTTAGGGTTTAGGGTTTAGGGTTTAGGGTTTAGGTTTAGGGTTTAGGGGTTAGGGTTTAGGGTTCAGGGTTTGGGGTTAGGGGTTAGGGTTGGGGTTAGGGTTTAGGGTTTAGGGTTTAGGGGTTAGGGGTTTAGGGTTTAGGGTTTAGGGTTAGGGTTTAGGGTTTAGGGTTAGGGTTTAGGGTTTAGGGTTTAGGGTTTGGGGACCCCAGGGGTTTAGGGTTTAGGGGTTTAGGGTTTAGGGTTTAGGGAGTTAGGGTTTAGGGTTTAGGGTTTAGGGTTTAGGGTTTATACAAAACAAGGAACTAACCAACTATTAGACAACACTCTGGAGATTATTGTCTCATAAGTAATAACTAAGATATCCGAGAAAACAAAGACCCACATCATTGCTTTGCCGAGCCTGGCTGCACTCTCTCTGGCCCCCACCACCGTGCATGTCATCATCTACATCGTAAGCTTCAATGTTGACATCGTGAAGGGTTGTCTCCTCGCACTCATCAAGCTCCATATACGTCATCTGCGATGAAGGCTTAGGAGCGGCACACGCCTCTAGGGCCTTGCATTGTACGGGAGAAGAAGGTCTTGGAAGTGGTTGTGGAGAAGGGTATGCAAAATGGACAGAAAATTACATTCCCACACGCGAAGCCGATGAAGCTCCTGACACTCTTCCTGGAGACATAGGCTTTGTACTACAACAGAAAGAGCACCCAAAGTTCAAGCGAAAGGGTGATGACATATTTGTTAGGGGCTAAATATCGTTTACCTAAATTCCAAGTGAGTCAAATGCAAAATCTCTCCTTTTCAATTTCAGATCTACAAAAAGCTGGACCGGATCGGATGGATCAATTTCACAATAAACAGCGCGCCAAGTTGGCGCTCATTTAAAATTTCAAAATTTTCGAACGAACAACAAGCGAGATAATCCAATTCAAACTTTCAAACCAAATTAATCGAGACACCTCTAAATCCCTCTCTCCCATCTCTCTCTCTCTCTCTCTCTCTCTCTCTCTCTCTCCGGCAATTGAATTTGAAAAAACAAATATCGAGCCGCTCTTACCACAGTGCTATTTCATCTTTAATTTCGGGTAATTCCACATTTCAATTCTCTCCCTTCACATGCAGGTCCGAATCTGGGTTCGACTTCCCAGATTCCTTGACTTCCGAACAATGCAAGGCCCTAGAGGGTGTGCTGCCTCCTAAGCCTTCATCGCAGATGACAGATATGGAGCTTGATGATGAGTGCGAGGAGACAACCCTTCACGATGTCAACATTGAAGCTTACGATGTAGATGATGACATGCACGGTGGTGGGGGCCAGAGAGTACAGTGTGCTCAGCAGTAATGATGTGGGTCTTTGTTTTCTGGATATCTTAGTTATGACTTATGAGACAATAATCTCCAGAGTGTTGTCTAATAGTTGGTTAGTTCCTTGTTTTGGACTAATCTTGTTTTTGTTTTATTTTGGATAAAAAATTTAAAATTGTATGCAATTTACCAATTTGGGAATAGGGTATAGTGTATAGGGTATAGGGTATAGGGTATAGGGTATAGTGTATAGTGTATAGGGTATAGTGTATAGGGGTATAGGGTATAGGGTATAGGGTATAGGGTATAGGGTTTAGGGTATAGGGTATAGGGTATAGGGTATAGGGTATAGGGTATAGGATATAGGGTATAGGGTATAGGGTATAGGGTATAGGGTATAGGGTATAGTGTATAGGGTATAGGGTATAGTGTATAGGGGTATAGGGTATAGGGTATAGGGTATAGGGTATAGGGTATAGGGTATAGGGTATAGGGTATAGGGTATAGGGTATAGGGTATAGGGTATAGGGTATAGGGTATATGGTATAGGATATAGGGTATAGGGTATAGGGTATAGGGTATAGGGTATAGGGCATAGGGTATAGGGCATAGGGTATAGGGCATAGGGCATAGGGCATAGGGCATAGGGTATAGGGCATAGGGCATAGGGTATAGGGTATAGGGCATAGGGTATAGGGTATAGGGTATATATAGGGCATAGGGTATAGGGTATAGGGTATAGGGTATAGGGTATAGGGTATATATAGTGTATAGTATATAGGGTATTAGGTTTAGGATTTATAATTTATTTATTTTTTCAAAAATAATATTTATTGACTCATATTTATTTTTTTGAGAGTAATTTAAAATAACTTTCATATTTTATATAAATAAAAATAATGGCATTATAAAATTAAAATTAATAAATATTTATGATTTATTTATTTTTTCAAAAATATCATAAATATTTATGATATTTTAATGTTTTTTAGTTTGTTATTTTGTTAATTAGTTCTAAAAATAAACAAAAATTACATTTTATTATCAGCAACGGAATTTTCCGTCGCTGATAAATAAAAAAAATATTAAATTATCAGCGGCGGAAATATTCCGTCGGTGTTTAATAAAAAAAAAAAAAAACATTTAATTTCACCGTCGGAAATATTCCGTCGGTGTAATATTTCAAAAAGAAAAATAAAAAATATTTTAATTTCACCGTCGGAATATTTCCGACGCTGATAAATAAAAAAATAAAAATATGATATATTTTCACCGGCGGAATAATTCCGTCGCTGATAAATATTTAGCGGCGGAATATTCCGTCGGTAAATCAACCGCCAAATTAGCGGCGGAAATAAACGAATATTCGAGGAATATTCGTTTTAGCGGCGGAATTTAGCGGCGAAATTAAATTCCGTCGCTAAATTTGACGCCAAAAATTTTCCGACGCTGAAGCCTATATTCCGCCGCTATTTAGCGACGGAATCTGTCCGTCGCTGATAATTCCGTCGCTAAATGACCTGTTTCTGGTAGTGTCAATTCTCCAATTCTTAAAGGATCCTCGAATTTCCATATTCCTTCTCTTTTCAATCGGGACTTGCCCAAACTATGGCGACATGAGCTCCTCCCAAGGAGGGGAATGTAGGCAACCAGAAATGGTCCCGTCACAAACACATTCACATCTCAGAAAATCTGGTCTCATCAAGGGCCGTCCCTAGACACAAATCCTCTTTCCACCTTTCCAAGCTTGATTCTCGATATCAGTTAGTTTTCTCCTTATGATCAATCAAAATATTTGTTCATATCAAGCTTAGTGGTTGAGTAACCCGAACATCAATAAAGGATTTTAAGAAGCCTTGTGATCATCATGAATAAGAAAAGTTTTTAAATGTCTCGACAAGTCTTCTTTTCTATATTATAGGGAAATAGAGCCAAACACTGTCTTTCTGTCAGCAGCGGCTTCCATACACTTTTCCACACCTTGTGATGCTTATACTCTCCCAAAAGAGTCAAACCCAAAAGCGAGTGTGTCACAAAATCGGGATTCATTCCCACTTTTTGAAAGATGTGTCCCTGCACGTGAACATTTCTGAGTCATGTCCATTGACTGTTTGACTAAAGTTTGAAATGATGGGTTGCCTCCTTGGCCAAAAGATGACTCTGTCTGCAATAAGGCTGCATTGAATCTCTTCAAGCTGGGGCTTTGCTATGTTGTTCTCTCAAGCTCTCCCGTGTCAGCTCTTCAAGCTGGGGCTTTGGTAAGCTGTTCTATCAGGCTCTCCTTACCAGATTCACTTTGGGTTTGCTTTGCATTATAAACTGGGGCTTCGCCTAGTCATCTCTTCAAAGCCAGGGCATTCTCTGTACTTTCTCTGCTGCTTTCCGTCTCAGGCGGGCGATACACTTTGTTCTTACCAGTGACAGAACTGCTGCAATTTGCATTCACCCGGGGGGTATGCCTCGACTTGCCTAGTCTGCACCATATCATCCGTCACTCATACACTCCTCAAATTCATGGGAGAGGGTTTGACCCATACATCATCATAAATACACAGTCATCCCGTCATAAATCCATCATAGCATAATTGCTACATACATATCAGCTTGTCGAGCCATACAAAATCCTCACTTCCTTCTCATCCCCCAGCCGAGATGGACTCGTGCATCAAGATTAATAATGTATAAGCAAAAATTCAAATCAAGCTCAAAAAAATGCATAGTGCCTAGAGTGTTGTGTTTTTCCCCCACATGGTACAATAATCAAATGATCATAATCTGATCATGAGGATTGTCCCTCAACCAAAATCAAGACAAAGAATTCAAATCTAGCAGTCTCCCAGCAATGTTCATCAAGATCATCGGCCCCGTCGCCAAATCGTCAGCAAAAATCCATTTTCCATGGCAATCTAACAGCAAAGTTCATGTCCTACCCGACAAATGCCTCCAAAGTCAGCCAATCATCAACAAAGATCGTCCCTTGAATGGCAATCCAACATCTCTTCATCATCATCAGCCGTAGCCTCAGTCCCTCCGACATGTACAGGTAAGCACAGCACAGGTATGAAATCATATCTCATTCAATTTGCAAATCATCATGTCTTGTATTATCGAAAAAAATCATTTCTTTTAGTTCATCTCACGCATTCGGGTTCAGAAGCCTCCAAATAGTCTCTCACCGGGTTCAGACGCCTCCAAATAGTCTCCCATCGAGTTCGGACACCTCCCAACAGTCTATCACCGGGTTCAGACGCCTCCAAATAGTCTCTCACCGGGTTCGGACGCCTCCAAATAGTCTCTCATCGAGTTCAGACCCTCCAAATAGTTTATCACCAGGTTCAGATGCCTCCAAACAGTCTCTCATCGGGTTCAGATGCCTCCAAACAGTCTCTCGTCGGGTTCAGACGCCCCTAAACAGTCTCTCATCGGGTTCAGATGCCTCCAAAGAGTCTCTCATCGGGTTCAGACGCCTCCAAATAGTCTCTCACTAGGTTCAGACGCCTCCAAACAGTCTCTCATCGGGTTCAAACGCCTCCAAACAGTCTCTCACCGGGTTTAGACGCCTCCAAATAGTCTCCCACCCACCTCCAAATAGTCTCTCATCGAGTTCAGACGCCTCCAAATAGTCTTCCATTGGGTTTAGATGCCTCCAAATAGTCTCTCAACGGGTTCAGACGCCTCCAAACAGTCTCTCATCGGGTTCAGATGCCTCCAAACAGTCTCTCATTGGGTTTAGACGCCCCCAAACAGTTTCTCATTGGGTTCAGACGCCTCCAAATAGTCTCTCACCGGGTTCAGACGCCTCCAAATAGTCTCTCATCGGGTTCAGACACCTCCAAACAGTCCCTCATCGGGTTCAGATGCCTCCAAATAGTCTCTCATCAGGTTTAGACGCCTCCAAACAGTCTCTCATCGGGTTCAGATGCCTCCAAACAGTCTCTCATCGGGTTCAGACGCCTCCAAACAGTCTCTCACTGGGTTCGGATGCCTCCAAACAGTCTCTCATTCGGGTCAGACACCTCCGAATAGTCTGACTACGACCGGCTTGATTCCCTCCTGGGAAACGTAGGAATCCTTTCTCCAAAGGTCCAACCATCTGATCTCATCAATTATTTTCCACCATCTGCCACATCCCCAGCCGCTCATTGGGATTGGGTCCTTCTTATCGACAACCTCACTTCTTCCATAAGTGACGTTGTCGAGGGGCTCTGTGAGTACGCCAATCCAATTCGCGACCCTATATAGGTGCATTTTAATATGATAGAATTGCACTAGGGGCGATTTGGTAAATTCTCAGTCCATTCCGAGACATTCGGAAACATTTCATAAGTTTCTTGCGAAGGAAGTACTTTTAAGTATTTTTCTCAAGCAATAGGACCTATAAGGTATTATTCAGATTGGATTTATTGGGAATTAACCTGGAATGTTCCAGAACCAGGTTTTGGCACCAGAACGGTTATTGGCTTGCTTAGTCGTGTGACATCTTGAGCCATGGAAAATGGAAGCGGAAGGTCGTGCGACACAACTTGCCCATCATCAGCAGCCTATAAATAAGACCCTACCACTCTCATATCTAGATCCTTTTTTTTTGCATACTGTTACTCTGCCAAATTAGAAACGTAGCTCACACTGCAAACACCCACAACTCTCTCTCTCATACCCAAATTCCTCCAATCCTTCCTCAATTCAATTCAATCCTCATACTACCATTTAGATCCTCAATCCATCACTCCTCCCTAGCTCAATTCAGGACAGAAGCTGTGTTGAAGGGTTCTATACCAGACTAGGCTATAGAATTCATGGATCTACAAGGGTAACCACCTCATCCCTCTCCTCTATCTTATACTACTTTACTACTTTCATAATCCATGCTATATATCTTCATCTTATTCGATAATTATACTCCATCTGTTCCTAATTATCGAATCACAATCGCCATCTCTCTGTTTAAATGATCTAATTGGTTTAATTGCTTGTTCATAGTTGGATCTCGTTGAATTTGTGGCTTATTTGCAAAGGGATTGTGGATCTCCCCATATCCACACCACTTTGGTCAATTCATTGTTGATTCGTGGCTATTTGAGTTGAATTGATATTGTGATTTGATTTGATTAGATCTCAGTTTTGTCTATGCTCAGTCTGTAAGGTTGCTGCAGATAGGCATCTTGTGTCACGCGACACAGTCTGCCCTGATGAGTCCTGTGTCACGCGACACAACTCGCCAGGCAGATCCTGTGTCACGAGACACATCTTGCCCATCTGCAGGAACCCCTTTCCAGTTGTAAGTTGTTTTCATATCTATAATCTGGGATGTGGCCCCAATTGTTCTAAGCGGCTCATAAGTTGTAACAATCTCCATTCATTAATAAAATTCATTTACCACACTTGTTGTCTTTAATGTATGCACACACTATGAATGATTTTGAATGTTTATTTCGAAAGACTCGTTTACGGATGAGGCGTGTTGGGTGAACTCTCAAGTTCTTCTCAACACGTAACCTGACCCCCGAACTCTTTTCTCTATTTTCAAAGGTTTTTCAAAGTGTACCTTAAACTTGGTGCGGCGACTCCCAATTTTCAAAAATTTTTGGCGAGCGTACATTCAGTGGAGACTCCGCTGGGGACATGAAACTGGTTTTCAAAAGAGGGTCAAGCTTTCATTCATTAAAACATCCAATGTGTTTCATTCTTGTGTGCATCATTGATGACCTTGTGTGGTATATCAATTTATGGGATTTTGATACTTGTGTGCCTTTGTGTGCTTCATGTTGTTATGTTGCTATGTTCTGGTGTTGTGAGTTGTTCCTTGCCATGAGGAGGCAGGGGCTGAATTCCTGTTTCAGGTTCTGGTTCAGTGGCTAACCAAGTCGTGCGACAATCCTGGGCCATTTTGTCCTGTGTCACGCGACAGAACTAGCCACTGAGCAGTTTTTCAGGTCTTGGTTAAGGGCAGTCCCTTCGGATCCGAATGTGCAGTTGATTATTGTACCTTGTTAATATGTGAGTGTGTGTTTTTTTTTTCGTTTGTTTTTCCTTTTCAAATAAAAAGAAAATAAAAAAAATGGATTCAAAAAAAATTATTTTTCATAAATAAAAGAACATAGCCACCCTCACACTACATCACATAGATTTAGAACCCATTTGGTGCGATTGACGGCATCACGGACGGCCATGTAATTCGCCTACGCTTGAGCGCCTTAAATCAAACCTATCCCCCTAGCGCATCATAGGTGGCGCCACACTTTTAAAGCTTACCCCATGGTTAGTTTTTGGATACAACATTTTAAAAACTACACTAAAATGAGTTGTTTCGAAATTTATAATAGGACATATATACCTATCCCAAAACCTTGCACTTGTGGGCATGTTGCCAATGCAACATGGTTTCACGTATGGACATGTCACTCTCGTGACATGTTCTAACGAGGGATCATGCCAGATTGTCACCATGAACCGACGAGAGGTCATGCCGAATTTTTCTTTGAAATTCTTCAAGAATACCCGTTATGCTGCCCAAATTTCCCCAGAAATTTGGATCGCTCGTCCGTCTCACATAGTGCTTAGGTCTTGTTTAGGTGTTATTGCCTATTATTAATTTCTATGCAAAACATTTGGTATAATTTGAATGTTGCGTCCCTAGGTTCCCCCGAGATCTAGATTGCGTAAATAAAGGCTTATCCTTTTCCAACCTTATTTAGGGTTTAAAAGATACCGATTTCTACTTGAACATAAATAAGTTGTTTGCACGAGTCCTTCCCTTTATCCTTCCCTCTCCCGTACTTTCTCAGAGTCTCTTCCTTCACCACCTTATCAATCCATATCTACCCTCTAGCCGCGACAAGTTGGAGTGCGTGCTCCGACTTCCAAAGGCTCGTTTGGTTAGTTTCCTTCGAAGTATTTGCATTTTCTGCAGCTATCATCTCTGCTTTTGATATCCGAGATGTCTGGTAGAGAGAATGTGTCGTCCGCCTAGTCTGGAGGTTCCTTTGTCTCGTCGCGTCAGCTGGATCTGAATGATTTGTCTATGGTTGAGTTGCGAGCTTCTCTTGAGTATGCCTTGGTTCGTGAATGCAAAGCTTCGCTTGCTCGCCCAAGTTGCTAGGGCTCGAGAATAAGAAACGCATGCTAGGTTTGTGGAAGCAATGCGTGTCCGAGGGATCGTGATCTATTTGTCACGAAGATGGGTCTTACGAGGAGATCATTGGTACTAACAACACTTATTATGGTGTTGGAAATGTTTCCCTCCCTCTTTATCCAACCGTTAATGTTACATCTTCCCCCGCTTACCAAATGCATGGGATGAAAGAGATGAATGTGAATGCACAAAGTAGGAGTCCTCCTCCAGCAACTCAAATTGGCCAAGCTCAGATTCAGGGTATACAACCGATCCCCAATGCTTTTGGATCTCCTAATCAGTTTGGGTCGCAATGTCAATCTCAGTAAGGTTCCCAAGGATCATGTCATTGTTTGAACAACCAGAAAGGATTACTGTCATTCCCCACTAACCAAACTCCGCTTCAAGGAAGTTTTTCTCAACCATTAATGGGTTCATCTTATGGTTTCAACTCATTGTCTATGCAAGATCAGTATTCAGGACCAACCCCGTACTTGACCGTTAATCAAATGTCCTTCATTCCTGCCATGAATCCCATTCAGCAAGGGGCGCCAGTACCCGAGTCACCTCCAAAGGTGGTTCAGATGAAGAGAGGAAAACAGTACTGTGGTGATGTGGGGATGCCTATGAACAAATTCCTTAAGATCTTGGTAAGCGGAGGATTGGTTCAACCATTGGTCAATTATAGCCCTCCTAATCCTAGGCCCAACCTGGATGAAAGAAAGTTCTGCTATTACCATCAATATCCTGGCCATACCACTCACGACTGCAAACTTTTGAGGGTGCTCATCCAAGAGCTCATAGATGAAGGGAAGATTGAAAAGGACTTTCAAGAGAAAGGTAGTGTTCCAAACCATGGTTGGTTTCCACCTCGCAAGCAGCGGAAATTTGACGATCTAGGAATGACAACCGAAGAGGCTTTAAATGGGTTAGTTCGAAGTGGAATGATAAAACCACTTGATAATTACAGCCCTGTTCATTGCAATCCCAAGTTGGACACCAGCAAGTATTGTCGATATCATCAGTATCCTGGCCATGTCACCAATGATTGCACTCCTCTAAAAGTGCTCATCCAAAAGCTTGTTGATGAAGGTAGGATTGAGAAGGCTCGTCTCATTGTGGTTACTGATCCTCTCCCATGATTCCAACGGATCCTCCCATCCCGAGTTGAAGATAATATAGTCAATCAGTCATCGTAGGGTCTAGATTGTCTTTCATTTTAGCAGTAAATGTCCCTGTTGGAGTTTGAGTCTGTTAAGTCTGTGTTATTTGCTTTTAGTAATAAAAATCTTTATTTCTTTTCTTTCTAGACTCGAGACATCACTTGCACACCCATATTACAATGAATTGAAATGGTTTTATTCTAAATGATCAGTTGTGCTGCTCAATTACTAATGCTTTGAAATGATTAATATTTAAATTGATCGGAGTGAGAAAATCAACTGATATCTTTCTCAAATTGGGGCTTATCAACTCCCCATATCGCCTCTCATATGCTCACATCTCTTTCATCATACTCATCATTCCGCAGCTCAATTAGTTTGCATTAATCTTTCTCAATCAAGCTTAAGCAAGCAATGAAGCCTTAATCTCGTTTAGACCATCCGGTATGAACTGCGGTTGAAACCTTTCACCCACAGGAAAGCCATTACCTCACCCTCAGCAAGCAATACCCCCTCGTTTCAAGATCGGCATGTTTTGAAACCCGTTTAGCCATCTCCAGAGGAAAGAGGGACTATCCTTGAGGCTCCCATGATGCAAAGGGAGATTGACCGTCTCCAAGCTCAAGAATGGCAGAATGCAGTGATCCATCCTGGGGACTAGGTGAAGTTCTCTATCAAAAATAAAATTGAAAAAAGAGAGAGAGGAACAAAAAAAAAGAGCCTAGTCCCTAGCAATTCTCTTAAAAGCAAAAGTTAAGAGATCTAGTTGTTCATTCAAAGGGAGTCTCAGAGCAAATAAAGAGACAGTACGGATGTCCCCTCACCATTACCTCTAACCAATCCCGAGCCATCCTCTAATTTTTAGAGGATATTCCCATTACCCTTGCCTTTGGGCCAAAGTCAAAACTTGACCTATCTTTCTTAGAGGTAATCAATTTCCTCACCTTAGAAATCCCAAACACATTCTTGAAAGCCAACCTCTCATCTTTAGAGGTTCAGTCAGCAAAAGGCCCGGCCGACTTCTCATCTTAAGAGGTCATGACATTCCAAATCACCCGATAGCTGATCAAAGCCCAAAACCCATCTACAGTTCCTGTCGGATAACAGTTTCATTCCAATATCTTCGAGATCTAAATCAGATTAATGCTTCTGTTGGGTATGCATGTTTTAACCCTCCTATTTTGTATTAGATTTGATTGATACCATAACCTCCTGTCTATTTTAAGGACTTTAGGACCCTATGTAATGAAGCTTAGACTTCAATTTTTTAGCTAAGTCCATTTTATAGAATAGGTTAAATTTAGGCTTGAAGACTGGTACAAGACTCATTGGATTGGAGAGTTGCAGTTCAGAAGTATCAAACCGCCCCTCATAACCGCACATGCAACCGCATGTATGATTCCCTTGATTCTACTCAATGAACTACCTCAGTGCAAACCGCTTATGAACTGCACGTTTGCAGTTCATCTGCAACCGCTCTGTGCAACCTCCTGGTGTAGAAAACCGCACATCATCAACCGCTCCACACCAGACCGCATCCAATGATTGAAGACTTGAAGTGAACAACTTTTTAACCATTGGAATCCACGTCAGCAATATCAAAAGTCAATCACTAAATCTTGTCACGTGATTCAATGTCAGAGAAGATCTGCAAGGATCTTGAAAAGGTGACAGGTGTCCTAACCTCATTGCTTGCAGCTGGAGCCTGATCAGCTTTATCTGCAGCAGCTGTACCAAAGGACAAAAGTGGATATTGTGGACCAATGGGAAAGCATCAAGTACTGTCCTTGAACATCTGTGTCCAACGGCTACATTTGAAATGCTTGGTTATAAATACCCTCAATCTTCACCATTTGAAGTTTGCTTGAAAAATTGAGAAGTCCTGTGTTCATAGAAGCTGAAGCTCTGCCCAGAAATTATTCAACCCTTTGAATCTTCATCTTCAACCTTCAAGAAATATTCCCTAGCCCAGAAATCAAGCCTTAACACATCAAGAATCATTGTGCTCTACATCTCACAGATTTAAAGAGCCTTGATCTTGTTCTCACACACACACCTCACTTGTTTAATCACATAGATTAATCACTTGAGATACACTGGTTATAGTCTTAGGATTTGATCTTCATAGAATAGATTTTAGATTTGAGTATTGATCTTTGAAACTTGTAATCTCTCATACCCATAGTAAAATCACTCTTGAAAATTCAAGACTAATCATCTTGGTAGTGGACGTAGATCGTTTATCGATTGAACCACTCCAAATCACGTGTCCTTATATTTCTGCATGTATATTTCCTATGATTACTAATTATTTATCTTTATCTCTGTTTGATCTTATTTTAGTTATCCATTATTGTGAAATAGTGTTTGGAGTTAACATTGTCAAAACCACGTGTTTGTAAAATTGCTCTTACCAAAACCGCCAAGCAAAACTGCATTTACAAACCGCCTCTTCAAACCGCTTTATACTCTATTATTCCGCTGTGCATTTTATATCATCACTTGAAGTCTATTATCAACTGCAAGAAGATTTTGTAAGCAAGAGGTTTAGTTTTTAAAAGAGGGCGAAAAATTTGTAACATCTATTCACCCCCCCCCCTCTAGCTGTATTTTCACCCTTGTTGCCACCTTTGGGACCAACAAGTGGTATCCGAGCAAACACTTTTAAAAATCACTGTTTTTCAAGCTTAACAGCTTATGTGCCGATTCGTTATGGCAACCTCAAAGACAATAACAACTGTTAACTATTCACACATTCCAATTTTGGACGAAGACCACTTTGACATCTGGAAGTGCCGAATGCTTATTCATTTGGAAACTATAGATGAGATGCTGGTGGAATGCATAGTCAATGGGCCATGGATTCCAACGAAGGCCAACACTGATGCAACCACCAATGCTGAAACTCTAGAAGTCAAAAAGCCAAAAGAATAGTGGTCGGATGAAGAGAAGAGATTAGTTGCCTTGGACAGCAAGGCTAGGCACATCATTTCTGGAACCCTCCCCGTTTCAACTCTCCAGTAAGTAATGTACCTCAAAACCGCAAAGCAGATGTGGGATGCCATAGAGAGCTACCTCGAAGGTGACAAAGAGTGCAAGGAAAACAAATTATACACTGTTGAAAGATCCTACATCGACTTCAACAGAAAATCCAACGAAACCTTGCGTCAAACCTACGATCGCTATGTTGATGTAGTTAATGCTTGTAGATCTCTTGGTAAAACTTTAACCGATAAGGAAATCAATATGACTTTCCTATCTGCTTTAGGTTCTAGATGGGTTAATAAGGCTACCTCTCTAGAAGACTCCAAAGTTTTGGGTACTTGGTCATTAAGTAACTTGTATGGCAATCTTAGAGTCTATGAACTTAAATTAAATCATATTGAAGAGATAGAAGGGAAAACCAAATCACTTTCCATGTCCGTAGTGGAACATGAGGAGAAACCATCTACATCCAATCAAACCACTGATCCTTCTATATCAATCTCATCACTCATCGAAATGGATGATGATGATTTTGCCATGTTTGTGAAAAGATTCCAAAAATTTAGAAAATCTTCAAAACCTTTCACAAAATCATTTTCAAAAGGCAAACCTCCTGCAACATTTTCTAGGGCTGCAGATACAAAGAAAAAGAGTGACCTAGTTTGCTACAACTGTAGGAAACCTGGCCACTTTGCATCTGAGTGTCCACAGCCTAAATATGAATACATGAAAAAGAAAACTTTTCCTTCGAAATTTTCTCATCGCAAGGGAATGGTTGCTGAGGAGGAAGAGAATTCCAAGGAATTAGCAACTTGGATTGAAACAGATTCTGATGATGGAAGTGATGATGAAACCGAAGAGGTTAATCTCTGCTTAGTTGCAGACGCTTCCGATGAGTCAGATTATGAGTCATTCGAGTTGCAAGATATGGAAGAAAAAGAGGTTTCTACAAAACTTCCAAATTATAAATTGGATGATGATATCAAACTTACTCCTAGCGTTAAGATAGGAAATTGCTCGTATTCACGCCCCATTTTCTCATCTAAAAATTCTCCACCTTCAAAAGCAATTCCAAAGAAAATTTTGAAAAAGGTGGTAGAAGAGGTTTCTCCCATCGAACATGAAAGGATATTCAAGGAAGCTGAGATGGTGATCCATCAACTCTCTAATCTTAAGAAAGCCTTAAGCTTAGCTCATGATGAACTTAATCTGTACAAGACGGAGAAAACTGTGATGAAGTCGGAAATTTCAAATCTTAAGGACAAAATCAAAAGTATGACTCCTCTTGCTGATCAAAACCGCACCCTTGAAACTAAGGTTGCTGCACTTCAACTCCGGAATGATGACTTGGTAACCCAAATCAATGATCTCCAAAAGATTATTGATTCATGGCTCAAGTCTCAATCCACCAAGGATCAAATCATAGACTCCCAAGTTCCCCCTGGAATTAAGGAAGGTCTAGGTTTTGGATCAAAGGAAGAGGAGAAGTGTGCATCCTGCAGTGAAAAGGATGAGGAAATTTTGAAACTAACTAAAGAAATTCCTAAGGGGAAGCATGCTAAAGGCAAGGGTAAAGGACAACAAATTAATTATGTCTACCCAAAAGGGAAGCAATATGGGAAGAACTCTCAGATGAAGGCAAAGGATTCTGAGAGTGTAGCTTCAGAGGAAATGTCTTATGGAATTGGTCGTATCCCTGCTCCAACCGCTTATGGTGGAAAAGGCGGTTCTGGCAATTCCAGGTCTGACCGCGCCTCTTCTTCGACCGCTCCTCCTGCCTTCAAAAGCAGGAATAACATTCCTAGAAAATACGTGGTCAAACTAAAGCCAGTTCCCTTTGTCACAGCTACAACCGCTCCTCCCAAACCGCATGCAACTCCTAAGAATAGTAAGGAGTTAGTAAAACCTCATGATGCTTGTAGCTTTTATAAATGTTCTGTGTGTGATGGTTTAGGTCACAAGGCTGCAGAATGCCTTTTACGGTTCACATCCAATGCCAGGAAGAGTAAACCTCCTTCTGTCAAACAGGTGTGGGTCATGAAGGGTTTCTAACTTCAGGACCCAAGGAATAAAGGGGGACCTCGTTCTTAATGTTTACATTTCAGGTCCTCTGCTTCATGGCTGGTCACTCCAAGGAAAATGAATGGTATCTTGACAGTGGCTGTTCAAGACATATGACTGGAGATAGATCATTACTAGAAGATGTCATTGAAGCAAGTGTTCCGTCTGTAACCTTTGGTGACAACAACAAAGGCAAAACCATTGTATATGGTGTTATAAGGAGAGGAAACCTAACCATTGAGAAGGTTTCTCTTGTTGAAGGACTCAAGCACAACCTCCTTTCAATTTCTCAATTCTGCGACAAAGGAATGCTTTGCAACTTTACGTCATCAAACTGCTTTATCAAAGATAGCACTTCCGGCGTCACCCTACTCACAGGGATTCGTAAGAGTAATATTTACATTATTGATCTAAATTCTGCATGTAGTATTACTAATCTCTATTTTGTAGCTAAAAATGTGAGCGAAAATAGTTGGCTTTGGCACAAGACGCTAAGCCACTTGAACTTCAAGTATCTTGCAAGGATTGGTAGGGAAAACCTCGTTCGTGGTTTACCTAAAGTGGCTGACCACCATCCTGAGAAATGCTGTGCATGTCAACTTGGTAAGCAGTCCGCGTCGTCTTTCACCAGCAAGACCGCTCCATCAACTTCCAGATGCTTACAACTGCTTCACATAGATCTGTTTGGACCCGTAACCACTGCCAGCATTGGAGGAAATAGATATACCTTAGTGGTGGTGGATGATTACTCAAGATATACGTGGGTTGAGATGATGATTTCCAAAGATGATTGCTACGAGATTCTCACCGCACTATTTAGACGGCTCCAAACTCAAAAAGAGGACGACATCGTTAGTGTTCGATCAGATAATGGAACAGAATTCAAGAACAACGGTGTTGCTCAGTATTGTGATGACCATGGGATTGATCACAATTTCTCAACTGCTGGTGTTCCACAACAAAATGGGGTTGTGGAAAGGAAGAATAGGACGTTGATTGAGGCTGGAAAGACAATGATATCTGAAGTGAAGCTACCTCAGTATTTTTGGGCTGAAGCAATCAATATAGCATGCTTCACTCAGAACCGCTCCCTCATCAACAAAACCTATAATAAGACTCCCTATGAGCTTTGGCGAGGAAGAACCCCCAACATTGCATTCTTCAAGATCTTTGGCTGCAAATGCTTTGTCCTCTACAATGGAAGAGAAAATAGAGGTAAATTCGGAGCCAAGGCCGACGAAGGTATTTTTGTTGGGTATGCTAAACATTCAAAAGCTTTTCGTGTTTTCAATAAAACTAGTTTAAAAATAGTTGAGTCTGTCCATGTTACCTTTGATGAGCATTCTCTCCTTTAGCCACATTTGGCTCCAAATGTTGCTGATGATTTTGTTGAGCATAATGAAACAGGTGAACCCTCTCAAACCGCACCTGAACCTCAACCGTAAAATCCAGCACCCTCAACTGAAATTCCCTCAAACCTTGATTTGAAACCGCACCTGAAGTTCCTACTCCAGATGCAACTCCAAGGGAAGATGAAGTTGAAAATTCCCCTATCCAGCTTATAGAACCTCTTCATCAACTTACCTTCCAAGACTTTGCTAAAGGATCTAACGATGTTCCAATTGAAGATCTTCAGCAAACCTCAGTCCAATCAGACTTACCCCTGCAGGTTCGTGAAGTCAGCAGTCACCCTCTCTCTAATGTGATTGGTGATCTGTTTTCCGGAGTTCAAACAAGGTGATCGAACTATGATGATCATACTTCTTTATTATCTCAAGTTGAACCCAAGAAGATTGATGAAGCACTCCAAGATTCCAGTTGGGTCGTTGCTATGCAAGAAGAACTCAACCATTTTGAAAGATGCAAGGTCTGGACTTTAGTGCCTAGATCTCAGGATCAAGGCGTGATAGGAACTAAGTGGGTATTTAGGAATAAGATGGATGAGAATGGAAGCATCACTAGGAATAAAGCAAGGTTGGTTGCACAAGGATATAGGCAAGAAGAAGGAATCGACTATGACGAAACCTTTGCTCCAGTTGCAAGATTGGAAGCTATCAGAATCTTCTTAGCCTACGCCTCTTTCAAGCATTTCAAGTTATATCAAATGGACGTAAAGAGTGCTTTCCTCAACGGCGAACAGCAAGAGACCGTGTATGTTGCTCAACCGCCTGGATTTGAAGACTCCAAATTTCCCAATCATGTCTACAAACTCTAGAAAGCTTTGTATGGACTTAAGCAAGCTCCAAGGGCATGGTATGAGGCTCTTTTTAAATTTTTACTAGAAAAGGGATTTAAACGCGGTAAAATTGATACAACTCTTTTTATTTCCAAATATAATAAGCATACTTTACTTGTTCAAATTTATGTCGATGATATTATTTTTGGTTCTACTAATGAGTTACTTTGTAAGCTGTAGCGTTGTGAGGAAAAGGAATTTTGAATCCTTTTCGTTTTGAGTCGCCACCTATATTATTCGATTGGAGAAAATAGGAAAACCATTTTGAAAGAGATTTGGGTTCGGGGCTTAGGTTATGAAATGGGTAGGTCAAGGAGCATCCATTTCACCCAATCTGGAGATCGGTCTTGCTAAAGAAAAGAGAGGTTTTCAAAAGAAGAGAAAAATAATTTTAAATATTATAAACAAAGGTCCATTTAACGGGGTTAAACGGAATGTAGGACCGATTGCTTCGAGACCGTCTCCATGATTTGGAGAGGCTCTAGGCCAATTCTAGATTCTATGGACTTATACCACTCTAACAATCAATTAGAAAGGGATTTAGGGGTTACCTTGCGTGAGGTGATTTGGGCAGAGTTTTGACTCAAGTTTAGAATCGACTCTTGATACGGACAGAGCTTCGCCTCGGTCCTTGACTTGGAGCTTGATGTTTGTTTATCAACAAGGTTGACAAACAAACTATGAGGTGAGTTTTTAGGGTGATTTTGTAGGATTCTTTCAAGGAGAGAAACCAACAAAATGTGTGTGTTGTGAAATTCGTCGACCTCTTGAACCTTGGAAGTCACCAAGTATTTATAGGGGTTGGGGAAGTGTTGAAGATGAGATCAAACACTTGAAGATGGTTCCAGACTCTAAATTCTATTGGTTGGCCGGAGAAATAAAGTTTTATCCCGAAAAGAAGTTGAAATCGACGAGGAACTGCTGCCGCAATGCAGAGGGGGATATCTCACGCGAGACATGCCATCTCGCGGCGAGATATTGCTCCCCGTAGACGCTTTTGTCCTTTCCTCGTTATCTCGTATGCGCTTTAGTCCCAAACTAACGGTGGTTAGTCAAAACTTAACGAAACATGACGAAATGGGGGATTTCTACTTCTTGACTCAAAGCGAGACTTAGAGTGGTATAAGTATGTTCTGATGTGTTCAGAATAGGGTGTCTACAGAGCCCCTTGGCGACATGTCTTATGAAAGAAGTCATGTCGACGATAGAAAAGACATCATTCTGAACATCGGGATGGTCGGAGCGCACGGCTTCCTACGTATCTCTATCGGAGAATCAGACCATGACGTAGTTCGACTCCAAAACACGAAAAGGATGCTTTAGGCATTTTGAAAATCATTTTAAAACCACGGAGATTTTATTTTTGAAAAGGTAAATTCATACTGAGGAATCAAATCAAGACCCAATTCAGAATATACCTGCCTGTCTGAAGATTCGCCTGTCTGGGCTCCGAACCTGTGGAAACTATGTTAGAACACAAAGGCTTACCTGTCCGGTCCCCTGGGTCCTGTCGGTTTTGTGACGATTCACCTTTCTGGGCTCCGAATCGGGCTTTTTGTTGTTGGGGATGACGATTCACCTATTTTTGACGTTGAATCGAGCTTTTGGTTCGACGATCCACCTGTCTGGGCATTGGACTGGGCCTTTTGGTTTGACGATCCACCTGTTTGGGCATTGTACCGAGCTTTTCTGATGACGATCCACCTATTTGGGCATTGGACCGGGCTTTTCTGATGACGATCCACCTGTTTGGGCGTTAGGCGGGCTTTGGTTTCGACGATCCACCGTTTGGGCGTTGGACCGAGCTTTTTGGTTTGACGATCCACCCGTTTGGGCGTTGGACCGAGCTTTGATGATTCACCTTTCGGGCTCAATCATATGGATTGAGTTGATCTTTGGACCACTCGGTTTCTGCGGCGACCGGTGCCGTACGGCGATCGTGCGTATGTCACGTTTGGCTGCTTCCGTGAATTGCGGTGCCGGTTTTCTACGTTTCCTGCTAGTTTATCATTTCCAAGGGTAAATGTGTCAAAATTTTGAATTTTGACGCTATGCGTAGACACTTATTGTCGATGACAATTTGGTCACTTTCCGAAGGTATATCTCGCGGCGAGATAAGTTATATCGCGCGAGACTCAGACTCTTGTCGGGGCATATAAAAAGCAGCTCTTGCTCATTTTGAAAACATCCTTCTCAAAATTTCCCTCCCTAGCTCGAGCCAAGGTCGTTTTTTCCGTAATTTTTCGTGGATTCGCTTGGTGTTTCTTCCTCCGAATAACTTTCCAATCCTTTATCCCTCCATAATCCATGGCTCAAGAATAAAGGAATCCGATTTTGGGGAGCTATTTGCTAGGGAAGGATTACCCTCACGATGATCTCACCTTTGATAGGCACGCGCACATCTCTACTGCTGTTCGGGAGGGCTTGGTAAGAATTTCTTCCTCACCTCTTGATTCTTGCATTGCATTGAGTTTGAATTCCCTTTCCCTTGAATTCAAAATTTCATCAATGGCTTTTGTTCTTGTTCATGCCTAGAACTAGGTTCCTTTTGCATGCGTCGATTTTGTGTGTTTCTTTGGATGATTGTTGTTGCATTGCGTGTGTATGAGCCTCCTACATATCATGGATTGTAGGAGAGGTTGATTCGGATCACGAATGACATTCTTGGGCAAGCTTTTCTTGTACGCACGCCAAGTGTTTGATGAAATGCCTCAATGAAAAATTTCTTCTATTTCATTGATTTTTTGACATGGAATGATTTCTAATATTGCCCCCTCTGTTTTTCCTCTATTTTGCAGTCGTATAAGTCAACGAAGAATTGCCGAGGAAGCCCGAAAATGGCTAAGGAGGTGTGGGACAAGATCAAGGACCTTGATGGCATTCGGGATAGGGTGGCCCAAACGGGTCTTCTGACTTTTGTTGACAATCTCCGGGGAATAAGGCGAACTCCCCAAGTTCTCCAGGCTATTCGGGAGAGGTGGTGGGACACTACCCACACCGTTCATTTGCGCTTTGGGGAAGCAACGATGACTCCGACTGATTTTCTGGCTATCACGAGGTTAGAGTTCATTGGTGATCCCCTGCCGAAGTTTTCGGGTTATAAGCCTGCGAGTCCAGCTGCGTGGAGGCAGTTGATTGGTTTCCCCCCTAACAAGGTCAAGGGGTTTGCTGCTGAGTTGACACCCCTCCGGCGTCAAATTGAGGAGTATGCTGAGAAGCCAAATGCAGTCACTGATCGACTGGTGAGGGGTGCCCTCTGGTATATTCTTTCTGAGACCATCTTTGCGAACCTCTCTTCTACGGCCTGTCTTTCTTTGTTACGTTTGTTGGTGAACCTGGATGAGGTGAGCGGATATGATTGGGGCTCAGCAGGGCTGGCCTACTGCTACCACGCCATGGATGAGGCGTGTAGGAACACCAAGGATTCCCTGTCAGGGTATTCTTATGCCTGGGAGGTATGCCTTTTGATTCTGTTTCTGCTCTTCATCTGTATGCTCTGTCTGTGTTTCATACTGAATTTGACCTGTTTTCTTTGTGCAGATACGGGGCTATGCTGTCCTCGGGCTGTATAGATTTGAGTTGGAGAGCCGGGCCCCTTTGTTCCCGGATATCAGGAGGTGCAGCCACCCAAATCGGACCGTTGATGAGGAGGAGGACCAGGATTGGACCCTGATGGTGGCGGAGGCACGGGCTATTTTGGATACCTTCGAGTATGAGAGGTTGGGCCTTTATCCCTGGACCCTGTTGGAGCGGGAGGTATATCGTTCTTGGGATGCTACTGCGATGCAGAGGATGCTGGCATCTTTGGAGGGAGATACCATGTATCTTGGTGAGCGGGTCTTCCCACAGCATGGCCGGGGTAGCCTGCCATATAGCGTGCCGGCGGATCCACCGAGGGCGATGTATCCCTCCCACTCCATTCCAGAGGATGATTATGCAGGTCTTTTGGTGGGTGATGCGGCGACGGCTTGCGTGATCCCCGCGGCCTCTTATGCGGAGTTTCTGCCTCGGTTGATGGGTCCCCTCCTGGTGGAGGATAGGCGATCACATGCTCGTGGCTCCGCCTCTGCTTCTGCTTCAGGTTCCTCAGCCCCTAGCACTTCTTCCCAGTCTGCTGGTTCTCTGCCGTTTGCCCCGGATTTCGGTCCTCTGAGCTACACGTACATGATGGGGAGTATGCCAATGGTGGGGCACATCCCGACTCTTGATCAAATTCCCAAGGGTTACCGCCTCTCGGCTGATGTCTCTTCGGTATGTTTCTGTTCATATCATATCTCGTATTCGTCCATATAAGTGTATATGTCTGACTTCTTTTGAGCATTTTCTTTTTCTTTGGTTGTCAGGTCACTCTGTCCACGGCCGATTACAACCGTGGAGCGACCAAGATGGCGGGACTGATGGCTCTGGTGTCGGACCTGTCCGAGAGGCTGTTTCACAAGGCTTCTTTGGCGGCCTCGACAGTGGCCTCGGCGGTGACCCCTACTTGTGGAGCCAAGAGATCGAGGAGGGATGGTAGCCCCCGTGGCGGTGATGGCGGAGATGCCGGCGGCTCGGGCGATTTGATGGCGTGATCCCCTCCTTTTCTCTTTATTTGATTTCTGATGATTTGTACATATTGGCCGTGTGGGCCCAGACAATTTTTCTTTTTCTTTTGGTACCTGTTAGGAACAAGTAGGTAGCACAAACAATGGTTTTCCTTAATCCCTAATCCTAGGTCTAATTAGTTATTTAATTAACTTTCTCGACTTTCCATGTTTTTGGAAATGGAATGGAAGGGCCGCTAGGCCACAATTTTGAGCCATCATCTTGGTGTTTTTACTGCATGTTATGAACTGTACACACAGGTTTTTCGAGACATGCTTTGTCAAGTCGGGGCTCGATTGTTGTTTGAGCAGAAACATTGTTGTCTTGCCGTAGGGATATCTCGCGTGAGATAAGGTGTCTCGCACGAGACACGCTATACAGGCAGAAGTCTCTTCCTTTTTCGAACAGGATTTTGTCAGTTTTCCTTATAAAATCACCCTGTAGTCCGGCCAGATAACTCATTCTAGCCTTTCAAACTCTAGAGATATTCTGTTAGGGTGAAACTCTTGTCTTTTCCTTCAACCCTGTGATCCATGGCTTCCAAGGAGATTGCCCCAACGTCCATGATTGTTGATGATTTTTCTCTGTCGTCTGAAGTGATTGCATCTTTCAAGCAAGCATCAAGGGATTTTGTGAGGTCATTTTGCAACCGGTCTCGCAATAGGTTTATTGCAGAATTTGGATTCAGAATTCTTTTCACTTTGAAGAACCTCCAACCGGATTGGAGTCTTTTGCAGGGTGCTGCTCGGTTTTGGGATCCCTCTATTCACCTTTTCAATTTTTCTTTGAATGAGATGGTACCTACTGTGGAGGAATTTGCCATTATCTTGGATATGCCTTTGACTGGTGAGATTGCTGTTCCTAAGTACAACAGGAATCATTCGGAGGCTTTGAATGAATTATTAGGGATCCCCCTTGATACTTGCTATGAGTTGGTTCACCGCAAGTGGGTTGATTGTTCTTCTTTTCCAGAACGCTTCAGCGGTGATTCGGATGATGACGTTTTTCATGTCTACAAGCGGAACTTTCTGGCTCTTTTTCTTTTCGGAGATGTTCTGTTTACATGTAGGGACGGCTTGGTCGACTCCCAACTGGTGGAAATTGTTCTGCAGGCTAGAAAAAGTTCTAGGAACATTATTCCGCTAATCTTGGGTGAGACCCTGCATGGTCTTGACGAGCTGCATAGGACCGGTGTCATGACTCAAGGGAGTCCTCTTCTGTTGACCATTTGGATTAGGGAGCATCTCAAGTTGGTAGGTCCCCCGTTGGAATATTCCCCTTTCACATATCATACGCGAAAGTTATTGACCAAGGATATTTCAGCGGATGATTGGGCTGAGTTGATTGTGAAGACCGAAACTGCTGACATTCTTTGGTGTCCACCTTATTGGAGGTTGAACAAGTATGTTGCCAATACCAAGGGTTTTGACAGGGTTGTTCTTCCGGTTTTGCGAGATTCCTCCTTTTATTTTTCCAAGCGGGTGCTCCGTCAGCTTGGTCAGCAGCAGGACACTTATTTTTTCGAAGGAGCTTCTCGTGAAGTGTCTTATATTGGTGTAGAGTTGGCGCAGGCGCTAGCTCAAGCATGGGGTGAAGGAACTAGTCGGGATTGCTGGTCGAACCTTCAGACTTTTAATGCAAGTATCTTCTTATCTGATAACTACTTGGATTGGTTCCTTCATACCGGTCATCCTAGTGCAGAGAAGATTGATGATCTGCGGCTTTCACTGCTAGGAGATTCTTTTGTAGCTAGCAGTATTTTGCGAAGGAGCGAGGCTCAGTCCGATCCTGCTAATGTGCGAACTGATCCAACTCAGGATTTTCTCGATGGGGATTGGTACGAGAGGCGAAGCAAGGGGATGCCTGGAAAGACGCAAACTTTAGATAGGCCCCATGTCTTTAAGAGGCTCTCGGGATCTGTTTTTGATCGCCTTGACTCTGTTTTTGATCGCCTCCAAGGATGCTCTGCTTCGCGGGGCTCAAAGCGCAAGGAGGATCACGACGACGGTGGAGATCATGTCCGCCGGCCTACCATGTCAATGAAAGGCTAGATCTTTTAGGAGTACCTAGAGATTGCTTTGATAGATCAATTATTTTGCTTTTATTAGTATTTTTTTTCGAGTTTGTTAGCTTAGCAAATTAGTCGTTGTGGTTAGGATTTCCCTTTTGTCATTAATGAAAATGCATTTGATTAATAAAGGACAAAAGTAGATTTATTTATTTGATTAGACCAAACCCGAAGGCTGCCTACGTTCCTCTTTTACAGCAATTAAATAAGAGGCTCAGGTATAACGTAGTTCATTTTTGAGAAAAGGACAAAATACGGCTCCGTGCCGAGGGGTAATCTCGCGCGAGATAAGCCCCCCTCTTTTTTTTTCTTTTTTTTTTTTTATGCACACCCTTTCTTTTGCCTAGACCGCCCCTTCGGGTTTTCAATCTAGCGGGCTTCTTTTCTTGTGCTAGCTCTAATTTTTGCCTAGGCCGTCCTTTCCGGGATTTTCAACCTAGCGAGCGATTTCTTTTGAGGAGGGCAAGTCACGCGAAGTACTTCTTGAGCTTGTCCATGTTGACCGGCTTCGGTAGTTGATCTCCATCTAAGTCCACCAGCTGAAGGGCTCCCCCAGAGAATATCTTCTTCACAATGTAGGGTCCTATCCATCTTGGTCCCCACTTGCCTAGCGGGTTGAAAGGTCCAGGACGGTGCTCACGGAGAACCAGGTCACCTACTCTGATGTTCCTCGTCTTGACCTTTTTGTTGAAGGCTCTTGCCATTCTTCTTTGGTAAGCTTGAGTATGTTCGGTTGCTTTCAACCTTCTTTCGTCCAACAGGGCCAACTCTTCGTATCTGCTTCCTAGCCAGTCGACCTCATTAACTTGGTTTTCTAGGAGAACCCGTAGTGATGGTATTTCCAATTCTATCGGTAAGACAGCCTCCATTCCGAATGTGAGGGCGTAGGGAGTCTCTCCTGTAGCTGTTCGGACTGAAGTGTTGTATCCCCATAGCGCGAATGGTAGCTTGTCGGGCCAATCTTTTCCAGTGACTGCCATTTTTCTGATGATAGTCTCGATCGTTTTGTTCGCGGCTTCAACTGCTCCATTTGTTTGAGGCCTGTAAGGAGACGACTTGTGCCTTGTGATTTTGTATTCGGTTAGTAGGCGATCGGTTTCTTTCTCGAAGTGTGACCCATTATCAGATATCATCTCTTGCGGAACCCCATACCGGCAGATGATGTTGTGCTTGATGAATTCTGCAACCTTTTTGGCATTCAGAACTTTGTAGGAGGCGGCCTCAACCCACTTAGTGAAGTAGTCGATGGCTACTAGACGGCGGTGTCCGTTGGCTCCTATGGGTGTGACCATTCCAATCACGTCTATCCTCCATGTAGAGAACGGCCAAGGAGAAGTCATAGGGTACAGCAAGGAGGGCGGTGCATGCTGAAGATTGGCGTGTATCTGACACTTGTGGCACTTCTTGACCATTTTGGTACAGTCGGCTTCCATGGTCAGCCAAAAGTACCCTTGTCTGATGATCTTTTTGGCGAGCATATTTCTGCTCATGTGGGTTCCACATATGCCCTGATGAACATGGTCCATTATTTCTTGGGCCTCTTCCTCGGTGGCACAAAGGATGTTTCCTTGGGAATGCTTCTTGAATAGGCGGCCAGCGGTGATGACGTAATTAGCAGCCAACCTCTTAAGGGCGATCTGAGTCTTCGGGTCTGTCTCAGGGGGGATGGTTCCATCTAGGATGAAATGCCAAATGTCATGGTACCATGGTTTCTCTTCGGAGTTCCCAACAGTGGCACATTCGGATGACCATTTGTCTTTGCAGACATGGAGATCTATAACGGCGCAGTATGCAAGAATTGCACGTCATGTTATTTTGAAGGGTTTGACTGCTTTTCCTTTAGGGATTTCGACCAATGAAGCAAGTGTGGCCAATGCATCCGCAAACCGATTTTTGTCTCTGGGGAGGTAGTGGAATGAGACATCTTGGAATTGTTGCACCAACTCTTGGAGATGGGCACTTTATCTTTGAAGGGTTGGATCTTGGACCCTCCACTTCTTCAATGTCTGATTGATGATCAATTGGGAATCCCCGAATACCTCGAGTTCAGTCACGTTGCGTTCTAGAGCTGCCTCAAGTCCCGCAATACAAGCCTCGTATTCTGTGGTGTTGTTGGTGGCGTCAAAGTCAAGACGTATTGCCAGTGGAGTGTAGATGTCGTTAGGGTCTACTAATAACATTCCAATGCCGAACCCTCTCATGTTGGCTGCGCCATCGAAAAATAATTGCCACTTATTTTCTTCTTCTATATTCATGATGTCCTCATCGGGGAATCGCGGGTCTTCCCCTTCACTTCGTCGCAAGGAAATTCGGCCAGCGATCCGCGAATACACTCCCACGACGGATTTCGAGTGACGTAAGTGATATCATATCCCGCGAGCATGAAGTACCATTTGGCCGCCTCGAAGACAAATTTGATTTGACTAGGATATATTTCGGTGGATCCATTTTTGCAATGAGACGGACTTGGAAGGCTTCCATATAGTGCTTCAGACCTTTGTGATACCTAAACAAGAGCAAAGACAGATTTGTCGAGTGGAGAGTAGTTGTTTCGCTGCCTTGGAATCTCGTAGTTTGACGAAATAGATGGCATTCTCTCGTGTGGGAGGCCGGGCTGTTCTTGAGCGAGCATAGCCCCTAATGCGTTGTCTGTAACCGTGAGGTATAACTTCAAGGGCTTCTCCTTGTGCAGTGGAACCAGGATAGGTAGGGAAGTCAAGTAGTGCTTAACTTCCTCGAATGCTTCTTGACATTCTTCGGTCCACTCTTGAGGTGCATTTTTCTTAAGTAACTTGAAGATAGGATCGCACATCGTAGTCAGTTGATTGATGAATCGACTGATATATTGAAGCCTCCCATGAATCCCTTTACTTCTTTCCGTGTTGGGTGGAGGCATGTCTGTAATGGCTTTTATATTGGCGGGATCTGCTTCTATGCCACGCTCTGTGACCATGTACCCTAAGACTTTCCCTTGACCACTTCGAATGAGCTTTTGGCGGGGTTGAGCCTCATCTTGTGCTGTCTCAGTCGATTGAAGAATTTTCTGAGATCTCTGAAGTGTTGATCATCTGTCCCTTTTGAGTGAATAATCATGTCGTCCACATATACCTCTATTTCCTTGTGGATCATGTCATGGAACAGTGTCGTAACTGCTCTTTGGTAAGTAGCCCCAGCGTTCTTGAGACCAAACGGCATGACCGTGTAGCAGAATGTTCCCCAAGGTGTGGTGAATGCTGTTTTGTGCTGATCTTCCTCTGCCATGAGGATTTGGTTATACCCTGCGAAACCGTCGATGAATGAGCGGACTTCGTATGCAGCTGTGGCATCGACCAACATGTCTATGTTCGGTAGCGGGAAATCATCTTTAGGGGATGCCTTGTTCAAGTCTCTGAAATCAACACAGACCCGTATTTTCCCATTCGACTTGGCTACTTGCACTGTGTTTGCTAACCATTCCGGATATTCAATTACTTTGATGAACCCTACATTCAAGAGCTTCATGATTTCCTCTTTCACTTGCATTGATCATTCCGGCTTGATTCTGCGTAGTTTCTGCTTGACTGGCTTGGCGTTGGGTAGCAGCGGTATCTTGTGCTCTACAACTGACTGATTCAACCCAGGCATATCTTTGTAGGACCAAGCGAAGACGTCGACATATTCTCTGAGGAGCTGTGTCAAGGTTTCTCTGTCTTCCCCCTTGAAGAAGCTGCCGATCTTTGTTTCTCTGGGGTCTTTCGTTGTCCCAAGATTAACCGTTTGCATTTTCTCGTCGTCAACAGGGCCATTCTTTCCACAACGACCTACTTGCTTAGCTAATTCTTTTAAGATTTGTTCGTTTTCTTGATCTATCTCATCGTATGATTCATTATTAACGTGTTCGTTATATTGATTATTATTAGTTAATTCATCATTCACGATGTTAGCAATCTCAGGGTACTCGGAAAGATCAAAGTTTTCATTAAGGAAGTAAGGGAATACATGTTCAGCCACTACCTCGATTTCCTCTTGAGTGAGTTCATCGGAGGTGGAGCCTGCCTCTAATGTAAAAGCTACGGGTCCTATCTTCCTGCGGGGATGGAGAGTGCAACCAAGCTCTTTGATCATGAAGTCTTCATCAACAACTGGTCCCCCGGTGACGTGCCAGTTTAGAATTGGCTCATCACATTTCTGTATCAGTCTTGTGTAGTCAGTAGTTGGAGTGTACCCCTTGGATATTGCATGGATCTGGTTGTCTTCTAACCGGCACATGTCTTGGAACTGTCGCAGCATGTCTTCTCCCAACACAAAGTCCCATTCACTTGCCATTTCTGCCTTCGTGACCCACAAATCATTAGGGATTAGTGGGACGGATTCTGTTTCATCTGGAGAAGCATCGCAGTCGCTGAAGATTTCAAAGCCCGGTTGGCGCTTCCCTTTATCATCAGTCCATGGTTCTGAAAAGATAAAGCAGGGAATACTTTCCCCTTCTCGAACAAAGTAGCCATTGAGTGTCTTTCGATATGGCTTGAGGTTGCCATTCTTGGGATTTAGGTCGTCGCAGCCTTTGTAGGTGGTTCCTTCCCACTTGATTTGAGTGAAGCCCCACTCTTCTTCGTCATCTTTATCGTGGATGGAGATGATGTATCCTAGGCCATGCTTTGTGTGAAGCGGGGGGACCGGTGGCGGTTCCGTTATCACTTGTAAGTGCTTTCCAAGCCCCAGTCCAGGAAAGTACCCTTTTGCTAGCATCATTCTCCAGACAGGAAGGCTTCCGGAAAACCAAAGTGCCTTGGAGTAGTCATTTTTGTCGCAAGTTTCTATGACATTCACAGTGCTTTCTTTCTCAATCTCAAAGCATGAACAGAAATCGAAGTGCTATGTTGTACTTCGAGGATAGGACTAGCAGTAACCATTTCTCCGTGTATGGTGACTATCGTATTGTTGTGTCTGAACTTGATGCATTGGTGTAAGGAGGAGGGCACACCCCCTATGTCGTGTAGCCAAGGGCGACCAAGCATCATGTTGAAGGATGCCGGGATGTCGATGACTTGGAATTCGATGCTCATAGTGACTTGCCCCATTTCTACAGGTATCACAACTGATCCAAGAGCAGTTCTAGCAGTGCAATCGTACCCTCTTACAGTATGCCCGGATGGCTTGAGGTCTTTGTGGGTGAGGCCTAAGGATGATAAGGCTTTCTTTGGGAGGACATTGATTGCAGAACCATTGTCGACCAAAATGCGTGGCATTCGGTACCCATTCACCTTAGCAGTTATATAGAGGGCCTCATGATGATTGTTCCCATAGGACTGATGGATGTGGTTTTACCCATCCAAAAGATATATTTCCTAGCTTATTTCGTGCTCGAAACCTTGAGAATTTAATGTAGTTTGTAGTGTTTTGAAAGTACAGGGGTTGAAGTGCAACAATGTTGAAAACGGAGGATTGGAGCGTACTTTGGAAGCTTTTGGATCAAATTGCAATTTTGGAAAATTTGGGACAAAACGGAAATTTGGAAGTTCAAGGGACCAAAGTGGAAATATTGGAAAATTAAGGGACTAAATTGGAAATATGGAATTTTTGGATGAATTTAATATATAAAAATTCCTGGGTTAAAATGAAAAATAAAATCCTAAAGAGCGAAGTGCAAAAGAAGTCATTATAGTGGCCAAAGTGCGACTGCAAAATTGTGGGACGAAACGAATACTTATTAATCAACCAAGGCAATCTTAAATTAAACTGTGGCCGGCCAAACTTGAATTTGCTGGGCCAAGCTGGAAGGAAAAATGGGCCAAGGTTGGTGCAGGATGGCCGAGAGTAGCACAAGCAATTTGGGGCCGAAGGAAAATGACCCTGGGCAAAGTGGGCGCACGCCTGGTGCTATTGGGCGCACGCCCGGAAGCTTTCAGATTGAGTACAGGCGTACACCCGGTCTCAGTGGGCGCGCGCCCGGTACGTACGGACAGATGCAGCCAGTTTCCTTATTTTGGAAGGATTCTAAAGATTTTTCACAGATTTGCACAGAATCAGCCACGGATTTCGAGAGATCTTCTATTTTGACTAGGATTTTGACCCTAATTTGTTTCCAAAAAGGATTTCCACCTCCCTCCTCCTATATAAACAACCCTAGACTAGTTTTGTATCATCTTTTATCTTTTATCTTTTATTTTTTTATTTTCTTGGGATCTTTGGATCTTTTATTCTTTTATTTTCTCTCTATATTTTTAGTTTAGGTTTTATTTATTTATGAAGATTAAAGAACAAGGTTTTGCTTTATTTATTTTAATGGACATTCAAGGCTAATTTATTTGATTCATGGATTGAGGTGAGTAACAATTTGATCTTTATGCTAAGGTTTTAATTCTTCCTATCTCTTTTTCGTTCTTGTTCTTCTCAACGATTTTAATTTTGTTCTTGAGATCAATTGTATTGACCTAGCGGAATATACTTTTGATATCTTGAATTAATTTGGATACGAACCATTGCACTAGCGTGGATGATTTGTAATTTGACCATTATTGAGAAGAATAGATTCAATTGAGGACCTAGCGGAAATCAAACGAATCTAGGTTCCATTGTTCTTAAGCTTTTAATTGGATTCTTGAATGTTTATATTGACCTAGCGGAATATATAAACAAGATAGA
This sequence comes from Adenophora triphylla var. japonica, assembly GCA_022495995.1. Lineage (NCBI taxonomy): Eukaryota > Viridiplantae > Streptophyta > Magnoliopsida > Asterales > Campanulaceae > Adenophora > Adenophora triphylla. The sequence goes on along the minus strand of JAFEMH010000147.1, from coordinate 731,506 downwards.
ATTAGGAGGATTTTAATGTTCTTATTGACCTAGCGGAATTTATGAACATCTTAATTCTATAATTTTGTGAACGAACCCAAGAATGAGATTGAATCCTTTTTACATGAAATAAAAAGCATAAAGTGATAATTGTTATGATCCCCAATCCATGAATCCCTTGTCTCTTGATATCTTTAATTTATTTATTTTGCTTTCTTAGTTTTAATAATAAAATCAAAATCAAACCCCCTTTTTCCTTTGTTTCTTTTTACACTAATTAAATCAACTTGTTAATTCACACGAGTCTCTGTGGTTCGACCCTTACTTTTGTATATTGCTACTTCGGTAACTTGTACACTTGCAAGGTATTTTTATTACACAGTGGAATTTTATCCATCAAGGACGGGAGGTCCAAGTCAGTGAAAGTGATGACGTTACCAAATTGCACTTGGCCAATCATTTGAGTGAGCTCTTCGGGTGTTGCTTCCGAGGAAATGGTCATTTGAGCCAATGCCTTTTTCAACATCTCACGGTGCTTGTGAGATGCTCCTATGAGATCCCAAACTGAGATGTTTGCTTGTGTCTTCTTTAACTGAGTTAAGAGAGGATCCTCCGGTTCGCTTGGCGATGAGACTTTGGCTTGTTTTGGAGGATTTTCATCCCTTGGGTGTTTGTTGGTGATCACACGACCGGATCGTGTGAGTAGGTTGACTGTTTTAGACCCTTTTCCCTTTTGTTCTAGGATTTCCTCCCAAGACATCATATAACAGAAAGAAGATTTATTAAATTCAAGAGGGCTCTCGTCCACAATTGTGGCTAGACGAGTAGGGTCCTCGAAGCTACTTTCTATCTCTATCAGATTGACCTCATTGTTTGGCAAAGGATTTGTAACAACATTAGGTAATCCTATCTCTTTATCGTCAAACAAATCTTGGATGACATCTTTCAAGTGGAAGCAAGAGTTGGTGTCGTGACCGGTGAAGTTGTGGTACTTGCAGAAGAGCTGATGAGCATGGTTGGCAGGAAGATCTTTCTTTGGAGGCCCACCTTCTCTTGGTTTGATTTTCCCGTTCTTGACAAGCACTTCGAAGAGTTCTTCTTGGGTGATTCCTTCAAGCTTGTCATAATGTCTATCCTTCTTCTTCTTTTGTGGTGGAGGTACTGCAGAGTAGTTACCATTTCCGGGATGATTGAAGACAATGGCATTGACAGATGCATCCTTGGGATTGGAAGAGGAAGAAGAGCTCTTGTTGTAACGGAATCCACTTTCTTTCTTGACTTCCCTTTTCTGTTTGATGAGGTCATCTAACCGTATGCCCGACTTGTGAAGTTCGGCGAAGCTAGGAAAATAGTTGCCAGCTAGCTTGTCTTGATATTCCTCTCTAAGGCATTGTATGAGGATGTGAATTTGCTCGTCTATGCTGGGCCTATCAACAATTTCGGTTAGTTTGGTTCTCCACCTTTCGACAAAATCTGTGAAGGATTCGTTCGGAAGCTGTTTGGTTTGCTCAAGATCCCTTCTAGTGGTGCGATAAGTGGAGTTGTCCTCGTATTGCTTTTGGAAAGTACAACTAGCGAGTGGCCAGTCGAGTCTTGTAGAGAGTGTAAGGGTCATATACCAATCTCTAGCGGAACCGTCGAGAGTTTGTGGAAAGCATTGGGCCAACAGGTTGTCATCGACACCCATAGGTAGCATGGCCCAAGAGTAAGTCTCCAAATGTGATTTGGGACAGGTGGTGCCATTGAATTTTGCAATGTCGGGGGTCTTGTACTTTCTAGGAAGCTTTGACATAGACTGACGAAGGGTATCGTAATCAATAGAGAGCGAGGCTCCCTTACTCACATCGAGGGATGCAAGTTTCTTTTCTAGCATGGCCATGGTAAGGGGTTCATTCTTGCTTTCCCCCTTGCTTTCTTTCTTGGATGTGTAGCTTTCATTGTCAGATGAGGAAGATGACGAGCTAGACTCGTACTTCTTTTTCTTGCCTTTGCCTTTGCGGCGACCCTTGGCCCTTTTGGTGTATGACTCCTCTTCTCCGGAGGAAGAATCATTTTTCTTCTTCTTTTCTTTGTTGGCTAGTGCAGCCCTAAGCTCTTGAATTTCTTCCACAAGAGTGTGGATTTGGGAAGCTTGCACTTCTAGGCGATCATTGGCTTCTTCCAGAAGTTTGTGGTTGTTTTCGGACAGAGTTTCGTTACCCGGAATGTTGTCGATGACGGACATTGTGTTGGGAGTCTTGGAGTTGAGTAGCTTCGGAAAACCGACGAAGAGATGCAGATATCGTGATCTAGCCCCAACGAGTCCGGGCGTACTCAAACGGCTCAGCTCAAATTCAAGAAAGAAGCATTATCCCGCGAGATATGTTGTCCCGCGCGAGATAACCACACGGAAAGTCGATTTTTATTTAGACCTAATTTTTGGTCGGAACGGAAAGTCCGTTTTGAGGGGTTTCTAAGGCCTTTATCAGAACCTAACGACTAATCAATCAATCCGATTTTTGTAAAACAAAGCCATGTAAGATCGTTTTTCGAAGGATTATACATATATGTATTTTTTTTCAAAGGGACATCCGAAAGGGTCATTCCGAAGGGACTTTTTCCGAAGGGACTTTTCCGAAGGGACTTTTCTGAATCCTTCTTTATTGTCAATTTTGCATGGCTTTGTTTTGGTCAAAAACAAGAAAAGATCACCGAGTCAAAACCGACCGGTCACGGAGTGATCCTAAAAAGGTCAATCTACATGAGAATGTGGCGATGCAGGGCTGGAAGGCTAGGCTCCCCGCGATATGACAATCTAAGTGGATTGAATACGCGGAGTGGAATTGTCCAACTTCGGAGAGACCGGCGACTAGGTGGTTACCGTCATCCGTCCTTAGTGTGGGTCCCGGGTTTATAGAGGGTATGCAGTGCAATGACAGTTATAATATGAGTGCACGTGTGTGATAGTCAATCTAGGTGATAGAGTAAAATTGAGAGTTTTTTTTTTTTTGAAAAATCAAAAGGAAAACAGATAGTGGCCGCACCAAGTGGTTGCCTACGTTTCTCCCAAATTAGGAAGACTCAGGTCATCGTAGTTCCACATAAAGAGAGAGAAAGAGAGATAAATAATTCAATTTACAACTCCCGAATCCCCAATGGACCGGACATTAATTAAATAAAACCCAATCGCACGCAGTTCATAAATAATAATCAATTATTTAAAGGAAACGAAGGTTCGAGTTCTACAACTTAAGGGAGGCCTTAAGATGCGGGAACTCTGCAGATAAGGAATTCTGGGATCCCCCTTGCATGTTCGGCTTTCGTCTTGGACTATGAGACAAACGGGAGAAACCAGAAAACAACCAGATTGCCGAAGCAATATCTCGCGTGAGATATGATATCTCGCCGCGAGACATGCCTCATCTGAGAGCAAAAAATTCAAATTTACAAAATTTTTGAAAACCTCTCTTTTAATTTTGACGCAAGTTTAAGCCTCTTAATTTAAACTCCCCAGCGGAGTCGCCAGTGTAGCGTTGTGAGGAAAAGGAATTTTGAATCCTTTTCGTTTTGAGTCGCCACCTATATTATTCGATTGGAGAAAATAGGAAAACCATTTTGAAAGAGATTTGGGTTCGGGGCTTAGGTTATGAAATGGGTAGGTCAAGGAGCATCCATTTCACCCAATATGGAGATCGGTCTTGCTATAGAAAAGAGAGGTTTTCAAAAGAAGAGAAAAACGATTTTAAATATTATAAACAAAGGTCCATTTAACGGGGTTAAACGGAATGTAGGACCGATTGCTTCGAGACCGTCTCCATGATTTGGAGAGGCTCTAGGCCGATCCTAGATTCTATGGACTTATACCACTCTAACAATCAATTAGAAAGGGATTTAGGGGTTACCTTGCGTGAGGTGATTTGGGCAGAGTTTCGACTCAAGTTTAGAATCGACTCTTGATACGGACAGAGCTTCGCCTCGGTCCTTGACTTGGAGCTTGATGTTTGTTTATCAACAAGGTTGACAAACAAACTATGAGGTGAGTTTTTAGGGTGATTTTGTAGGATTCTTTCAAGGAGAGAAACCAACAAAATGTGTGTGTTGTGAAATTCGTCGACCTCTTAAACCTTGGAAGTCACCAAGTATTTATAGGGGTTGGGGAAGTGTTGAAGATGAGATCAAACACTTCAAGATGGTTCCAGACTCTAAATTCTATTGGTTGGCCGGAGAAATAAAGTTTTATCCCGAAAAGAGGTTGAAATCGACGAGGGAACTGTCGTCTGCAATCTGCAGAGGGGGGATATCTCGCGCGAGACACGCCATCTCGCGGCGAGATATTGCTCCTGTGGACAGTTTTGTCCTTTCCTCGTTATCTCGTATGCAGTTTAGTCCCAAACTAACGGTGGTTAGTCAAAACATAACGAAACATGACGAAATGGTGGATTTCTACTTCTTGACTCAAAGCGAGACTTAGAGTGGTATAAGTATGTTCTGATGTGTTCAGAATGGGGTGTCTACATAAGCGTTTCGAAAAGCTAATGAAAAGCAAGTTTGAGATGAGCATGATGGGAGAATTAACATTCTTCCTCGGGCTTCAAATCAAGCAATGCGAAAAAGGTATTTTCCTCAGCCAAGCCAAATACACCAAGGAGCTAATAAAGATGTTTGGATTAGAAAATGCTCAAGCATATGATACTCCTATGGCCACCGACAATAAGCTAGATAAGGATCTCAAAGGTAAGAAAGTTGATCAAACTTTATATCGAGGTATGATCGGCTCATTACTTTACTTAACTGCTAGTAGGCCCGATATTATGTTTAGTGTCTGTGTATGTGCTCGTTACCAAGCAGATCCTAGAGAAGCACATCTTATTGCAGTCAAGCGTATAATCCGCTATTTATCTGGAACCACTAACCTTGGACTTTGGTATTCCAAAGATTCGAACTTCGATCTTGTAGGTTATTCAGATGCAGATTATGCAGCTTGTACTATTGACAGGAAAAGCACTAGTGGTACTTGTCATTTCCTCGGGAATAGACTAGTTGCTTGGGCCAGCAAGAAGCAAGCTTCAGTTTCAGTGTCAACCACATAGGCTGAGTACATTGCTGCTGGTAGTTGTTGCTGTCAAATCCTTTGGATGAAGCAGCAGTTGGTAGACTCTATGAAATCCATGAAGGAAATTTCCCTATCATGTGTGACAACACTTCAACTATTTCAGTCTCCAACAACCCTGTCATGCATTCCAAGAACAAGAATATTGATATCAAGTATCATTTCCTCAAAGACCATGTGGAGAAGAGGAATATCCATTTAGAGTACGTGGGAACAGACAACCAGATTGCTGATATCCTCACCAAGGCTCTTGACTCCAAGAGGTTTTCATTCCTTAAAGGAGAAATGGGTATGCTTGAACTTAAATAAATCCATTCTTTTTATTTGCTAACTTGTGTGTTGAGTATAGTTTCAAGTCAACTTGTTGAACCGCGTGTACCAAACCGCATATAGTCGAACCACCCTGTAGCCAACCGCTTCATTCCAACCGCGTGCTGCAGCTCAACCGCTTGGACCTCAACCGCTTGGACCTCAACCGTGTTTCAATTTGGAGTAATTTCTAATTTTTTATGTTTATTTAAAAAAAAAAAACTGTTCAAATTCCTTTTATTTATTTTTCAGTCCTTATTTTTTTCATTAAGGGTTTATTTGCAAATGTTTCCCACGAAAATTTAAAATTTTGAAAGCATTTAATGCAAAGGGAACATTAGCATTTAATGGCCTTCATGTCAGCCGTCATTGGTTGATGTGTTGAAGCTGAAAGGGTGCAAGTTTGCAATGATTCACTGCGTTGGTTAGTGAATCAGTCCTTTCAACTGCCAAATCCTAAACCCTTTCCTATAAATAGAAATAATTTCTTATTTTTCAAACTTTTTCAACTGTCTTCTCTCTGGCACCGTACCTTTTTGTCAGAATTTCACCAAACACATTCTTCAAACCTTCATATAAGCTTTAAGTTTTCTTCAGTCAATGGCACCCAAGCAACCAATCTTTGACATGGTATGTGTTCTGAACCCTAATCTTCTTACTTTTCTGCAAACATACCTGTTTAACTTGTTCAAATCTGCCATTGATGAACTCTTGAAGGTTCGAACACCATGAACTGACTTTTGTTCATATATGCTTCATTTTTTAATCATTTTGATTGAAATATGTTGGGTTTTGTTCGGAATCTTGCCTAGATTAAGATTATATACTTTATTTCATGATCTACACTTGATTTGGGTACTAATTTTGAGTTTTAAAATATTTATGTTTCGAAACCCATTTTTTGATTTTTGCATTTTCTGGGTGATTCTGAGTAAAGTAGAAATTTTTATTGTTATATTGTTAATCTACTGCTCAATATGATCATTTTGACATGTTATTTGTTCATTTTGGTTAACATTCTTCAAATCTCTGTTCTTGATGTTCTTCGTGTTCTTCATGCACTCATGTAACTGTTCATCTCCATTTTCAGACTTTCTCTTATGTTTTGGCTAAACCTAACTTTCAATCTTGTTTTCCATACTTAGAAAAATTTCTGAAAATTTTGCTTATGTCTTTGCATGATTGAACCGCAATTTTGGAACCACATGCTAAGTTTTTGAAACGACACTTATAATTGCTTATTCTTGTTTCAAAACCGCATTATAGGAACCGCATGTTTTCACTTGTAAACCGCATGCCATGTTTTTCAAAACCGCATATATACATCCTTTTGAAAAACGCATGCTGAAATTTACTTAAGTATTACTAAGTTTATAGGCTGGAAACCAAGCCCTTCCTCTCTAAGCACCGCTTGCAGTGTGGGATAACTTTGGATTACAATGCCACGTACTAAGTAAATACGCTTTTGTATTTTCCCTATCTGTTCTCCTTCCTGTGTTCACAGTTTCCTTGAGGTTTGGAAATTATCATTTCCAAAACCGCACTATTGCCAACCGCATGTGTGCACCAAACCGCTTGTGAACTGTGATGTTATTTAATTGTTCTAACTTGTGTATTTTCTTTGTAGAATACCAAGTATTTTTTACCAGGTTGGGAGATAAATGAACCTGAACTGCGGTCCGATGCACTTGGAAGAGAGTTGATCAGAAAAATGCAAGCTTCAGGAATCCTTCCCTTGTTCAACAAACAACAAACCTACACCATCCCTCTATTCATTGACCAATTCTACGCAACCGCAGTGCGTGCAGAGACTGAGCTATCTGATAGAACCAAGATCCCCAGCTTAGTGGGAGTTGTAGAAGGATTCAAAGTCTCCATTAATTACTTAGATATCAGAAGCACCTAAGACTTCCATGTGTCTGGTGCTCCAGTTGAGGTGTCCCAGGAAGTTCAGGATGCGACCTGCTCAACCCTTACTGGAACCCTGGATTCCTTATCTGGCAACTACAAGAAGATAGCAAGGAGAGATTTTGGGGATCTTATGAGCCATCTCTGCTATCTAGTAGGGAAGTCTGTGTGTGGGAAGACTGGGAACCAAAACAACTTCACCTCTCACCAGTGGCAGTATTGCTGTGCCATCTATAACAGTATGAAGCTCCACTGGCCCAAGATTTTGATGAGAGAGCTGGACAGCAGCATTGATGCTTACCAGTTGAAGACAAAGGATGTGCATACCAGATGGAGACCCTTTGGAAGATTGCTAACCGCCATCTTTGCAAACTATCAGCACTTGGAAGATATGAGAACTACCACTCCTGATATTTGCTATCATTGGGGAGTTGAAGAATCCTTTGGGCTCAAGGCTTGCCATAGTTTCAGATTCTCATTTGGCAACGATGACTACAGAGCCCTCTATGATGCTGACACCTTTCAACCCAAGGAACATTTTGTGGAAATGACTCCTGCAACCATAGTGATCGCTTTGGGCAAGGCTTTGAAGAAAGTTTCAAGGAAGAGAAAGACTCCTGCAGAACCGCTCCCCAAGCCAACCAGAACCGCACCTACCCAACCGCGTGGTTCAACTGGTGCAGGCCCCAGTCAGAAAAAGCAAAGGAAGGAAAAGGAAAAGATGACTCTTCAGGATGAAGTTTTTGAAGAAGAAGAAGAAGAAGAAGAGGAGGATACCACTATTCCTCCCTTGATTTCTAGAGCTAAGAAGGCAAAGCAAACCCAGGCTGAGTTAGCCAAGATGACTGATGAAGAATTATCTGCCTTCTATAGGGCTGAGATTGAGAGAATTGATAAGAAAAGAGCTGAAAAGGGTGCTGCCAAAGGAAAAATCAAGGAACCAATTCCCCAACCGCCTCCTTCTAAACCGCCCCAAACCCAAACTCTTATCCAAACACCACCTCAATCTCCTAACCACTCTCATCATTCCTCCCCAGCCAAAACTCTATCACCAAGACCGCCTTCTCCTCCTCAACCGCAAAGAGCTGCAACCGCTCAGGGGGAGAAGCCAAAGAGGGTCAAGCACTTAGCCCAGAAAAAGACCCCAACCAAAGGCCCCAAGCATTTTCTTCACCGTGTTTCCAAACAACCTACTCCTTCTCCACCTTCATCCCATTCATCTTCTCATTCCACTTCACACTCACCATCCAAATCTCCTTCCAAATCTCATTCCTCCTCTAGCCAAAACAGAACCCCAACTCCCTCACCTCAACGTTCCAATCGCTCAAATTCCCCTCCTCCTTCAAAGCGCGCTCAATCACCTCCTTATTCTCATCACACTCCAGCCATCTCCATTTCCAACCTAAACTGCGATCGAACCACTTCCCCTAACCGCGTCAATTCACCTCCTCCTCCTCCTGAAAATTCTCCAAACCGCATTCCTACTCCACCTCCTCAAACCTCTCCTATTCAAGAAACTTCACATCCTCAATAGAAATCCAACTCTGTTGAAGTCCATACTTCCCATACCAGTTCCTCCTCAAATTCCAACCCCATCACTTCTGGAATTCCTACATCTAACATTCCACCTCCTCCAACCGCACCAATTTCAACCGCACCAATTCCTACCATCCCAATCTCAACCGCTCCTACTACTTTACCCCAAACACTTCCTATACCTCCCTCAACCGCTTCACCTTTTACAGTCCCAGCCAGCCTCCTTTTCCAAACCCTTCTAAATCCATTATCTCAAACCGCTCCTCCAACTCAATCTCAACCGCCTCCCTCTGTTACCCTAATTCCATCCATTTAAACCGCTCCTTCTGACTACCTCCAAATTCTATCCACCCTCCAACTAATTCAATCACAGTTGGTTGTAAACCAAGGGCATATGCTGAAGCTGACAGAATCCAACCTTGCCCTGGCTGCCTCAAATTCAGCCCTAGAAGCCTCCAACCACACCCTTCTTTCCAAAGTGGACTCTCAAACCATTGAACTGGCAATCATGAAAGCCCAATTGATTGATGCCATTTGTGGTGTTGTATTTTGCTTTCTTTTTATTTTCTTTATTCTTAACTGTTGCATTGCATACATGCATCTCCTAAAATAAAATCTTTCTCTTTTTTCTCTTAAAAAGAATTAGACTTTTTTGCCTCACACTACCACTAAAGTCCGTGTCACACTGCACAGACACCCTTAGCCCATCGGAGAAGCCAAAGTGCGGGAAGTGTGGTGATCATGTCGCCTCCCTTCCGAGTCTCACTTGGTCATCCACTCATTAGTGCGCTTCGGCTGGACGGTGGGAGCCTGAAACCTAACCCTTGTGTTGCTCACTTTGTTAGGAGTACACTCCCTATGACCGGTTGGTTTGACTAGCTTTTTCATATAGACAATTAATAAGGTCTTTATGATAAGTCACTACGAATCAGTGATAAGTCAAGATCTATAGAGAGAAAAGAGCACTAAAAAATTGATTTTCTTTTAAAGGACGTGCCATGTAAGGTTGAGTGCTTGTTAAAAGATCTTGTCTTGTCATAGGTCTGTAGTACTTCCCATAAATATCATATTAAGTGTCTATACGAGATGGTTAGTCATTAGGATCCACCACTTTAGGACCTTTAGTTAGTTGCGAAAAGGGGGTATCCCTTCCAACCAAATGTAGGTTCTATAAAAATAGAAGGTTTTTTTGTAAATAAAATGCTTAACTATCCCTCAATTTAGGACCTTACAAGGTCCACTCTTCACCTCTTGGACCATTCGCGGTTCGCTCTCTCTAATTTGGACCATCCTAGGTCCACTTTCTCAATCTAGGACCCTCCGAGGTCCACTCTCCACTCTTCATTTCTAGGACCCTCCGAGGTCCACTCTTCATTTCTAGGACCCTCTGAGGTCCACTCTGCATTTCTAGGACCCTTCAAGGTCCACTCTTCATTTCTAGGACCCTCCGAGGTCCACTCTTCATTTCTAGGACCCTCCGAGGTCCACTCTTCATTTCTAGGACCCTCCGAGGTCCACTCTCCATTTCTAGGACCCTCCGAGGTCCACTCTCCACTTTTATTTCTAGGACCCTCCGAGGTCCACTCTCCACTCTTCATTTTTAGGACCCTCCGAGGTCCACTCTCCACTCTTCATTTCTAGGACCCTCCGAGGTCCACTCTTCATTTCTAGGACCCTTCAAGGTCCACTCTTCATTTCAAGGACCCTCCGAGGTCCACTCTTCATTTCTAGGACCCTCCGAGGTCCACTCTCCATTTCTAGGACCCTCCGAGGTCCACTCTCCACTCTTTATTTCTAGGACCCTCCGAGGTCCACTCTCCACTCTTCATTTCTAGGACCCTCCGAGGTCCACTCTCCACTCTTCATTTCTAAGACCCTCCGAGGTCCACTCTTCATTTCTAGGACCCTTCAAGGTCCACTCTTCATTTCTAGGACCCTCCGAGGTCCACTCTTCATTTCTAGGACCCTTCAAGGTCCACTCCTCATTTCTAGGACCCTCCGAGGTCCACTCTTCATTTCTAGGACCCTTCAAGGTCCACTCTTCATTTCTAGGACCCTCCGAGGTCCACTCCTCATTTCTAGGACCCTCCGAGGTCCACTCCTCATTTCTAGGACCCTCCGAGGTCCACTCTTCATTTCTAGGACCCTTCAAGGTCCACTCTTCATTTCTAGGACCCTCCGAGGTCCACTCCTCATTTCTAGGACCCTCCGAGGTCCACTCTTCATTTCTAGGACCCTCTGGGGTCTACTCTCCACTCTTCATTTCTAGGACCCTCCGAGGTCCACTCTTCATTTCTAGGACCCTCCGAGGTCCACTCTTCATTTCTAGGACCCTTCAAGGTCCACTCTTCATTTCTAGGACCCTTCAAGGTCCACCCCTCATTCCTAGGACCCTCCGAGGTCCACTCCTCATTTCTAGGACCCTCCGAGGTCCACTCCTCATTTCTAGGACCCTCCGAGGTCCACTCCTCATCTCTTGGACCCTTCAAGGTCCACTCTTCATTTCTAGGACCCTTCAAGGTCCACTCCTCATTCCTAGGACCCTCCGAGGTCCACTCCTCATTTCTAGGACCCTCCGAGGTCCACTCTTCATTTATAGGACCCTTCAAGGTCCACTCTTCATTTCTAGGACCCTCCGAGGTCTACTCTTCATTTCTAGGACCCTTTAAGGTCGACTCTTCATTTCTAGGACCCTCCGAGGTCCACTCTTCATTTCTAGGATTCTTCAAGGTCCACTCTTCATTTCTAGGACCCTCTGAGGTCCACTCCTCATTTCTAGGACCCTCCGAGGTCCACTCTTCATTTATAGGACCCTTCAAGGTCCACTCTTCATTTCTAGGACCCTCCGAGGTCTACTCTTCATTTCTAGGACCCTTTAAGGTCGACTCTTCATTTCTAGGACCCTCCGAGGTCCACTCTTCATTTCTAGGATTCTTCAAGGTCCACTCTTCATTTCTAGGACCCCCCGAGGTCCACTCTTCATTTCTAGGACCCTCCGAGGTCCACTCCTCATTTCTAGGACCCTCCGAGGTCCACTCCTCATTTCTAGGACCCTTCAAGGTCCACTCTTCATTTCTAAGACTCTTCGAGGTCCATTCTTCATTTCTAGGACCCTCCGAGGTCCACTCTCCACTCTCCATTTCTAGGACCCTCCGAGGTCCACTCTCCATTTCTAGGACCCTCCGAGGTCCACTCTCCATTTCTAGGACCCTCCGAGGTCCACTCCTCATCTCTTGGACCCTTCAAGGTCCACACCCTCTACTGTGGATCGCCCTAGGTCCAGTCTCCCAATCTTGGACCATTCAAGGTCCACTCCTCATCACTTGGACCCTTCAAGGTCCACACCCTCTACTACGGACCGCCCTAGGTCCAGTCTCTCTATCTTGGACCGTTCAAGGTCCACTCTTTGACCCTTCGTGGTGCTCTTACTATACTAAGTCCACTCTCCCAATCTTAGACCATTCAAGGTCCACTTCTCATCTTTTGGACCCTTATAGGTCCACTTCCTCTACTTTGTACCATTCAAGGTCCACTCCTCAATTTAGGACCCTTCGAGGTCCACTCTCTCTATCTAGGACCATTAAAGGTCCACCCTTCCACCTGAGACTCTTCGAGGTCCACCCCTCACCTCTTGGACCATCCATGGTCCACTCCTCTACCTTAGACCCCCATCATCCTTCAAGTTAGGACCCTTCAAAGTTCTACCTCTTATCTCTTGAACCATCCACAGTCTGCTCCCTTAGTCTTAAAACCATCCATAGTTTAGATCCTTTATCTCTAGCACCCTTCAGCCAAAGACCCACCTAGATCAAACCTCTCTCGACCCATCTAGATCAAACCACCATCTAGGGCCTACCTAAGCCAACTTACCAATCAAGACCAATTCTCATCCAAGTCCGATTAGCTCGTCTAGATCACCCTCACTTATATTTGACCAAGGATCGAGTCATCTTCCTCTCTGAATGTGCGCTCGCCCGGAAAATTTTTGGGTTTCCCGGTTTAAGTGAAAAAGAAGGAGTCGCCACGCCGTTTTAAGAGGAAACATTGAAAACCTTTATTTAGAGAGAAAAACATGGGTTCGGAGGTCAGGTTACGTGTTGGGAAGAACCGAGAGTTCACCCAACACGCCTCGTCCGTAGACGAGTCTTTCAATCAAAAACATCCAAGTAAATCCAAAGTGTGTGCATACATTGATAATAAGCAAGATGTGGTAAAATACATCTTATTGATTATTAAAAGAGGAAATACAAATTGTGAGCCCATTATTTAGGGAGGCCACATCCCTGAATACAAACAATCTTAAAACAGATTACAAAAGAAAGAGGTCTCTGCAGATAGGTCACTTATGTCGCGTGACACGTCGTACCAGTGACCAAATATGTCGCGTGACACAGAATCACATGGAGACAAAGGTGTCGCGTGACACAAATGGACCATCTGCAGAAGACTTACAGAATGAACACAGAATTGATAGAAAGCTATACAGATCTAATCAATTAGCTAGATTACGAACGAAATACATAAACAACATCAAATCGACCTGTGGAGTGTGGATATGGGTAGATCCACACCCCTTGGGGCTCAAGCACCAAATTCAACCAAATCAATCAATATGAGCTCAATTACACAATTTATGTAAGTTAAACAGAGAGCGATTGGGATTCAAAGAATTCGATAGCTAGAATCTGATTACTGAATCCAAACAAAATATAATGCTAGAATTACAAGGAATTAAGCAAGAGAGAGAGAGGGAGAGAGGGTTAGGGAATCGTTACCCTTGTTGCTTCCACGCATTCTATATCCAAATGATATAGAATCCTTCAATTGTCATTGCGCATCTCAAAGCTCGTGCAAGGTTTCCAATTGGTGTAGGTAGAGAATTGGGTTTGGATGAGAGGGATTAGTGGGTTGGAAGGTAGGAGAGAGAGAGGTTTTGTGCTTGGGACGCTCGTTACACTGCTATTTTGGCAGAGTAACAGTAGGCTAGAATTCGGATCCTCTTTCAATGAGGGGGAGGGTCTTATTTATAGGCTGCAGTTGGCTGCCTTAGTATGTCGCACGACCTTATGCGTCCACTTTCCATGCCTCAAGCTGTCGCGTGACACAAGGTGGCTCAACTGCTTTTGGCGCCAAAACCAGTTTCTGGAACATTCCGGGAAAATACCCAAAAGGTCCAACAGGTTTTATTCCCAAGGGGTCCTTTGGCATGAATGATGTACCAAAAGGTACTTCCTTCACGGGAAACTCATGGAACGTTTCCTAAGTCTCTGGATAGGCCGAGAATTTACCAAAACGCCCCTTAATGCAGTTTTATTATATTAAAATGCATCGAAAAGGTTGCGAATTGGATTGGCGTACTTACAGAGCCCCTCGGCAACGTCACTTTTGGAAAAAGTGGGGTTGTCGATAAAATAAGACCCAATCTCAATGAGCGGCTGGGGTTCAGGTGAAGGGCTAGAAGGGTGAGAAGGGGAAAATTATGGCTGGACCTTTCTGAGAAAGGATTCCTACGTATCCCTTTAAGAAGGGAATCAAGCCAAATCGTAGTTCGGAATACAAGACTGGAGGGGAAAACGATAAACCGAAGAAGTGAGAACTATGGTGTCTCAAACCAATTTTGAAAATATTATGAGAACTATGGTGTCTCGAACCAATTTTGAAAATATTGTGAGATCTACGGTGTCTCGAACAATTTTTGAAAATGTTGTGAGAACTATGGTGTCTCGAACCAATTTTGAAAATGTTGTGAGAACTATGGTGTCTCGAACCATTTTTGGAAATATTGTGAGATCTATGGTGTCTCGAACCAATTTTGAAAATATTGTGAGATCTATGGTGTCTTGAACCATTTTTGAAAATGTTGTGAGAACTATGGTGTCTCGAACCAATTTTGAAAATGTTGTGAGAACTATGGTGTCTCGAACCAATTTTGAAAATGTTGTGAGAACTATGGTGTCTCGAACCAATTTTGAAAATGTTATGAGAACTATGGTGTCTCGAACCAATTTTAGAAATATTGTGAGAACTATGGTGTCTCGAACCAATTTTGAAAATGTTGTGAGAACTATTGTGTCTCGAACCAATTTTGGAAATATTGTGAGATCTATGGTGTCTCGAACCAATTTTGAAAGTATTGTGAGAACTATGGTGTCTCGAACCAATTTTGAAAATAATGTGAGATCTATGGTGTCTCGGACCAATTTTGAAAGTATTGTGAGAACTATGGTGTCTCGAACCAATTTTGAAAATAATGTGAGATCTATGGTGTCTCGGACCAATTTTGAAAGTATTGTGAGAACAATGGTGTCTCGAACCAATTTTGAAAATAATGTGAGATCTATGGTGTCTCGGACCAATTTTGAAAATAATGTGAGATCTATGGTGTCTCGAACCAATTTTGAAAGTATTGTGAGAACTATGGTGTCTCGAACCAATTTTGAAAGTATTGTGAGATCTATGGTGTCTCGAACCAATTTTGAAAGTATTGTGAGAACTATGGTGTCTCGAACCAATTTTGAAAATAATGTGAGATCTATGGTGTCTCGGACCAATTTTGAAAGTATTGTGAGAACTATGGTGTCTCGAACCAATTTTGAAAGTATTGTGAGAACTATGGTGTCTCGAACCAATTTTGAAAGTATTGTGAGAACTATGGTGTCTCGAACCAATTTTGAAAGTATTGTGAGAACTATGGTGTCTCGAACCAATTTTGAAAATAATGTGAGATCTATGGTGTCTCGGACCAGCTTTAAAACGACATGATATGATGACTAGACGCTTGAAAGAAATATGCGTTCATACCTGTATTGTGCTCACTCGCAGCTGTCGGAAGGTCTTAGACTACCATTGTTGTTTCGCTTCATTGGGATAAGTGTAGCTTCCGGAGGGCTCACGCTACTTCTTTCCTGCTCTCTTGTTGTTCTTTCTTTCATGTCCTGGGCTTTGCTTGGGAAACTGGGGACTTTGCCTTTTTCTGTTTCTTTCTTTCTCAATTTGGTCTGAGGGCCAGTCTTGAGATTCAATTGATTATTGTACCTGCGAGGGTAAGACAACAACTCCCGATGCTATGCCTAAATAAGCTTATCTTGTTAGCAAAGATTATTTTATGTTAGCTTGTTTGCACGAGTATGTCTGTTCTGGGAAAGCAAATGCGATTATTGGGTTAAAGGTCAGTTTTGTCAGGTTTATTCATAAAGTTTTGGGATTGTTTCGGACAGGTATGTATAGTAGGGGTCCTCTCCCGTGAGGTGGAAAATGATATGGCGCAGCTAGGCAAGTCGGGGATGCTCCCGAAAGTACAGATTGCAGTAGGTCCAGAGTGTATCGCGTGTCTGAGACAAAGAAGGCCAGAGGGGGCAGAGAGCCATCCCGGCTTGGTGAAGCCCCGCTGACAGTGCAAAGCAATCTTGGAGGGAATCGAGTAAGGAGAGCCGGAGGGATACCTTAACCAAAGCCCCACTTGAGGATATTCCATGCAACTTCATCGCAGTGTAGTCATCTTGTAGCCACGCAGGCAATTCATCATTTCAAACCGCATCAATCGCCGGCTTGGACAAGACTGGGAAATGTTTACGCGCAGGGGCACATCTTTCGAATGATGGGAAATGAATCCCGAATTCTGTGTATGACACTCTCGCTTTGGGTTTGGCTCTTTTGAGAGAGTATAAGCATCACAAGGTGTGGAAAGTGTATGGAAGCCCCTGCTGACCGAAACGGTGTTTAGCTCTATCTTCCTATGATGTAGCAATAGAAGACTTTTCGAGACACTTGAAAACTTGTCTTATTCGTGGTGATCACAAAGCTGCTTAAAACCCTTTATTGATGTTCGGGTTACTCAACCACCAAAGCTGATATGAGCAAATATTTTTTATCAATCCTGAGGAGAAAATACACTGATATCGAGAATTGGACTCGGAAGGATAGACAGTGTATGGGCATGGTCCTTGAAGAGACCGGATTTTCTGAGATCTGTCTGTGATTTTGACTGAACCAAATTATGGCTGCCTACGTTCCCCTCCGTAGGAGGAGCTCAAGTCGTCGTAGTTCGGGCTCATCTCGAATGAAAAGAATGAACGTTGAAGTTCGAGAATGTGAGGACCTTCGAGAATTTTTGAGAGTTGAAAGAACGTGTCCTCTTAGAGTGTCGATGGGAGACACAGATGTGAAGCCCCAGTGGGACATTCACGGCAGATGTTTGCGGAGGAGAAATGAAGTATGCTCACATGCAACGTCAAATGAACGGATGGAATTTGCACAATCTTCGCTTGATGGTTCTTTTGAGCCGGGATGGACTTGGCTCCTCTTTAAGCAACAATCTGTTTCAGATCTCGACGATATTGGAATGAGACTGCTATCCGGTAGGAACTGCGACTGGGCTTCAGGGTTTCGATCGGTCTTTGGGTGATTTAGGATATTATGACCTCTTAAAACGAGAGGTCGGCTAGGCTTTTTGCTGGCTGAACCTCTAAAGATGAGAGGTTGGCTCTTGGGTATGTGTTTGGGATTTCTAAGGTGAGGGAATCCATGATTGCATCTTCAATGCCTCTAAGAATGAGAGGTCAATCTTGGCTTTGGCTAAAGGGCAAAGGTAAGGGTAATGGTAATGGTAATGTCCTCTAAAATCGAGAGGACGGCTTGGGATCGGTTTGAGGTAATGGTGAGGGGACATCCAAGTTGTCTCTTTATTCACTCTGAGACTCCTCCTGAGTAACGACCGAATCCTTTGACTTTGCTTTCTGAGAGTATCACTGGGGACTAGGCTCTCTTTCTTTTCTTTTCTTTTTATTTTTTTTTTTATTTAATTTTTTTTTTTTTGAGAGAAGTACTTCAGCTAGTCCCCAAGATGGATCATTGCCTCCCGTCATTCTTGAGCTTGGAGACGGTCGATTCTTCTTTTGCATCGCGGGAGCCTCAAGGATAGTCCCTCTTCTTCGGGTGATGGCTAAACGGGTTTCAACTAGGCCGATCTTGAAATGAAGGGATATTGTTTAGTGAGGGTAAGGTAATGGTTTTCCTAAGGGTGAGGGGTTTCAACCGCAGCACCTACCGGATAGTCTGAACGAGATAGAGTCTTCGTTTGCTCTCTTAAGTTTACTTCGCGAAAGATCCGTGCAAATCCATCGAGCAACGAGATTACGAGGATGACGGAAAGTATGCGAGCATATGGGAATCGAGGTGGGAAATTGGTAAGCCCCACTTTGGGAAGGATATCAGTCGATTTTCTCGCTCCGATCAATTTAAACATTAGCCATTTCAAAGCATTAGTCGGTGAGCAGCACAAGTGATCATTTGGAATAAGACCATTTCAATTGAGTGTAACGTAGGTGTTCTAGTGATGTCTCGAGTCTAGCAGGAATAGAAGCAAATATTTTATTATTGCAAATAAAAAACTCATAACATGGACTTGACAGACTCGCGACCACATAAAAGACACTCTAGAACCTACGACGCTGACTGATTGACTTCGTTGTCTACGGGTGAGATAACCTCTGGGCTTCTGCTGATATCACTGAAGAAGATCGGGGACAACATTGGGGCGAGCCTTCTCAACCTTTCCATCATCAACAAGTCTTTGAATAACCTTCTTCAAGGGGATGCAATCATCGGTGATGTGACCGGATACCGGTGATATTGGCAATATTTGCTATGATCCAAGTCCGGATTGGGTTTGGTGGGGTTGTAGTTATCAAGTGGCCCGATCATTCCCTCGTTGAACCAATCCCCGAAGGCCTCTTCGGTTGTCATTCCGAGATCATCAAACCGATACTACTTACGGGGTGGCCGCTTTCTCGGTCCCCGCCCGTAGATTGCCGACACCGTTGTCGATGGTCATCTCTTTTGCCTCAGGGATCGTTGAACTTGTCGCCCGTGTCGAAATCCACCATTATTGCCAACATTGGTGTTTGATGCAAGGTTAAAGAGTCTGTTTTCGCTGCGGGCTCCCATGCCTACCATTTCCCTCAAGTCAGGATACCAACCACTTCCGATAGCTTCACGGAGAACTGGCTTCACACACGATAGAAAGATGTCCTTTTGATCCTCGCAAATGGGATTGACTCAGAGAGTTCATTCAGCTTAGCGTTCCATCTCTTGTAGAACTCGATGATTGACTCGTCTTGTTTCTGAATTGTACCGACCAAATCATCCCTGGTTGTGCGCCATTCAAGGTTTCCACGATACTTTTCAAGAAAGGCCTCAGTAGTCTGACTCCAAGTAGCTCGAGTTTCTGACTTAAGGGTTAGAAACCATGTCAAGGCAGGTCCTTTGAGTGTGAGATGAAAGTGCTGAGCCATAAACTCGGGAGTACAACCCATTGCCCCCATAGTCATCACGTATGTGTCCACATGAGTTTTCGGGCATGCCGAGCCATCAAATTGTATTTTGGGCATTTTGAACTTGTAAGGAAGAGGCTCTACTTGCTTTGGGTCAACAACCTTAAGTCCACTTGATCCTGCCGTCAACTTGTCAATTTGCTGCTGCATTTGCTTCAACAAAGGCAGCTTACCTCTGGAGTCATCCCGGGAAGTTGAGGAAGAGTGGTAGCGATAGTAGAAGAAGGCTCAAAACTGGCTGGTTGGAAGAGAGACGACTGAGCTGACCCGGATGCTGGAGCTGGCAAATGATTAAATTGACCGGTTGGGAAATTCTGATTCTGCGGAAAAGCACCGGCAGCTCGTAAGGAATTGACCCCGGATGTTGCATAGATGATGAGCCAAATTCAAAAGCTAAATCCATTGAAGGCTGAGACATGTATTCTTGAAGCTGAGGCTGTCTAGTAGGAAACTGCATAGATCCATCCTGGCTGAACTGATTCCCGGAGTTAGGATGCTGATTCAGATATTGGGCGTTACTCTGGAATTGAGGACCATGAGACTGACCTTGCTGAGACTGAGAACCTGGAAGCCACAGACCTTGATTGTTCGGAAGCTGGGACCCAAATTGGCCTAGAGGCACGGGAGCATTGAGAATTGGTGAGGAGGTCAAATCATGGAAGACCGGCTGTGTTCCTCCAAAACCAACTTGAGAGTTCACCGGCAGCCCCTGATTCTGAGCGTAACTGAACTGTGCACCCTGGGTCTGAGGTTGAAAAGGGAGAGAAACATTCCCGGCTCCCAGATCAGTGTCATTAACTTCAGTGATCTCTTCATAAGTTCCATCGCCGTCGGATCACAAAGAATACCTCGGCTTCTCATTGCATCTACGAACTTAGAATGTGCTGCCTCTTCCCTAGCTTGAGCGAGTGATTGAGTCTCACGCTCTCTAGCTAGAGCGGCTTCCAAATTAGCCCTCATCTCCTCCATAGACAGACTATGCATGACTTGTTGATCCGCAGCAGATGAATCCTCAGATTGAGTGGTCATACTCTTCTCTGCACTAGACATCTCTGAAATTGAATCGGGTGCGAAATCTATAGAAACTGCAGCTGCCTCAAGACGCGAACTAAACGAACACCGGGAATCGGATCGCGCACCCAACTTGCCTTATCTGGAGAGGAGAGAGCGTGTATGAGGAGGAGGGTAGAGAATTTTGAGGAGGTACGGGAGAGGGGAGAATACGGAAAGGAGACGGACTCGTGCAACACTTTATTATTCAAGTAGAAATTAGTATTTTAAATCCTAAATACAGTTGGGAAAGGATAAGCCTTTATTCATACTAACTATACCTCGGGGAACCTAATGACGCAACGTTCGAATTACACCAAATGCTTTGTTTTGAAACATATAATAGGTAATGATACCTAACCAAACCCTAACATCTTTATGGAACGAAAAGGTTCGTCCAAATTTCTAAGGAAATTTGGGCAGCATAACGGGTCTTTTCGAAGAATTTCGAAGAAAAATCCGGCATGACCTCTCGTCGGTACATGTTGGCAATGCGGCATGATCTCTCGTTTAGAACACGCCACGGGAGTGACATGTCCCCACGTGAAATCATGTTGCATTTGGCAACATGCCCACAAGGTGTGAGGTTTCGGGAGAAGGTATAAGGACCTATACTATTTTTCAAAAACAATTCATTTTGTTGTAATTAAAACATTGTGTCAAAAACCAACCGTGGGTAAGGTTTAGTGTGGTGCCACCTATAACGCACTAGGGGTTTAGGTTTGATTTCAGGCGCTCAAGCGTAGGCGAATTTCATGGCCGTCCGCGATGCCGTCAATCGCACCCGAGGGTTCTAAATCTAAGTGATGTAGTGTGCGGATGACTATGTTCCTTTATTTACAAAAAACAAGATTTTTTTTTATTTTTTTTGAAAAAGAAAAGACAACACACACCCTCACACAGGATATACAGGGAACAAAAATCAATTGAGTCACGCTTGATCCAAGGGACTGCCCTCAAACCAGTCTTCTGATGTTCTGTTCAGTGGCCACCTTTTGTCGCGTGACACAGGACAACCATAGACAAAAGGTGTCGCACGACCTGGATGGTCACTGAACCAGCAGCTCTTCAATCATCAAATCAGCCCCTGTTTTACCATAGCCAGAGCAACACAAAAAGAAGACTAATGCACAAAAAGTGACCACAAGCACAAAGGGCTCACAAGTTCCATGATCAACAAGATGTATGAATCACAAATGATTATCAAATAATGCACACAAAATGGATGTATTGGATGTTTTGACTAAACAAAAGCTTGACCCACTCAACACTTGAAAAATAGGTTTTCAAGTGTTTCGTTCCCCAGCAGAGTCGCCACTGAATGTGCGCTCGCCCGGAAAATTTTTGGGTTTCCCGGTTTAAGTGAAAAAGAAGGAGTCGCCACGCCGTTTTAAGAGGAAACATTGAAAACCTTTATTTAGAGAGAAAAACATGGGTTCGGAGGTCAGGTTACGTGTTGGGAAGAACCGAGAGTTCACCCAACACGCCTTGTCCGTAGACGAGTCTTTCAATCAAAAACATCCAAGTAAATCCAAAGTGTGTGCATACATTGATAATAAGCAAGATGTGGTAAAATACGTCTTATTGATTATGAAAAGAGGAAATACAAATTGTGAGCCCATTATTTAGGGAGGCCACATCCCTGAATACAAACAATCTTAAAACAGATTACAAAAGAAAGAGGTCTCTGCAGATAGGTCACTTATGTCGCGTGACACGTCATACCAGTGACCAAATATGTCGCGTGACACAGGATCACATGGAGACAAAGGTGTCGCGTGACACAAATGGACCATCTCGCAAAGACTTACGTAATGAACACAGAATTGACAGAAAGCTATACAGATCTAATCAATTAGCTAGATTACGAACGAAATACATAAACAACATCAAATCGACCCAGGGAGTGTGGATATGGGTAGATCCACACCCCCTTGGGGCTCAAGCACCAAATTCAACCAAATCAATCAATATGAGCTCAATTACACAATTTATGTAAGTTAAACAGAGAGATTGCGATTGGGATTCAGTAATTCAGATAGCTAGGATCTGATTACTGAATCCAAACAAAATATAATGCTAGAATTACAAGGAATTAAGCAAGAGAGAGAGAGGGAGAGAGGGTTAGGGAATCGTTACCCTTGTTGCTTCCACGAATTCTATATCCAGTCAGATATAGAATCCTTCAATTCGTCGTTGCAGATCTCAAAGCTCTGGTGCAAGGGTTCCAATTGGTGTAGGTAGAGAATTGGGTTTGGATGAGAGGGATTAGTGGGTTGGAAGGTAGGAGAGAGAGAGGTTTTGTGCTTGGGACGCTCGTTACACTGCTATTTTGGCAGAGTAACAGTAGGCTAGAATTCGGATCCTCTTTCAATGAGGGGGAGGGTCTTATTTATAGGCTGCAGTTGGCTGCCTTAGTATGTCGCACGACCTTACGCGTCCACTTTCCATGCCTCAAGCTGTCGCGTGACACAAGGTGGCTCAACTGCTTTTGGCGCCAAAAACCAGTTTCTGGAACATTCCGGGAAAATACCCAAAAGGTCCAACAGGTTTTATTCCCAAGGGGTCCTTTGGCATGAATGATGTACCAAAAGGTACTTCCTTCGCGGGAAACTCATGGAACGTTTCCGGAAGTCTCGGGATAGGCCGGGAATTTACCAAAACGCCCCTTAATGCAGTTTTATTATATTAAAATGCATCGAAAAGGTTGCGAATTGGATTGGCGTACTTACACTCTCCCTTTTTCACCAAACGGACTCTTTTACTTTCATCCTCTCTCTTTCTCTAAAATTAACCCTGGTTGTATCATCAATCAGGGCCCCCTCGAACTACGATGACCTGAGACTCGTACCTTAAATGGTAAGGGTTACGTAGGCAACTTCAGCCCGGTAAAACTCTCAAATTGTGGAGATCAACTATTTTCTCAGAGGTGCCTTAAGATTAATTATGAATCTAATTCAACTCATTGGTTTGACTCTGCCGTATGTTCTTACAGAATTCTACATCATGTCTATGGAGAAAAGCATTGAAGCCCTTAAAGAAATCTCAGACATGAAGATGGGAGTGATCAACCTCCTCAAAGACATGCATGAAATTGAGCAGCGCCATTTGTCTTACATTCAAGAATACTTGAAAAGAGTTCCTCCTCCTGTTCAATTCCAGATTCCCTACCATCCACATGCTTGTGGTCCCACTTATGGTTCAACACATCAAAATTTCTCATTTAGGATACCTACTGTGGCCACCAACCAACAAAGGGCACCAATACCCGAGTCACCCCCAAATTCAATCCAAGGGAAGAAGATCGACAAGGAGCAGTTTGATGACTTAGGAATGCCCGTGGGTGAGTTCTTCGACATTTTGGTGGGAAAGAGTTTGATCAAGCCGCTCGAGAATTACAAGCCTGTTAATAAGAGAGCTAACTTGGATACATCCAAGTTTTGCAGATACCACAAGTACGTTGGGCATACCACTGACAACTGTAAGCAGCTAAAACGCTTGATTCAAAGTTTGATCAACCAAGGCCTCATTGATGAAGAAGCCCTCGTACTTCAAGGAAGGATTTAGATTCATTCAGTCTTGTAGGTTCTAGTGCGTCTTTCTTACTTCCACTTTGGACATCGGTATGTAATGTCCACTTTAGATTAGTTATTTCAATAATAAAATAGTCTTTCTTTCTTTTCTCTCTAGACTTGAGACATAATCTCGCATTACTTTCAAGAAGATTGTTTTATTTATAATTATCATTTGATTGCTAATCTCACTGATAAATTCACCAGCTAATAAAGTAAAAATGAATGCTTTGATTGGAGTAAACAACTCACTATCCTTTCCGCATATACACCACCTCTATGCACCCTTCTCTCATACATTCTCCCCATACTTCACCATATACTTTTCGTACATACCCTCTATGCTCTCTTCCCCAGATCCACCCTCCTTTCCATATGGTCAAGACCAAGCACAAAGACCGTTGTTGCTCATCATCAGAGAATAGATGCTCACGCCACTACAAAATGCAAGGGGTTGTTCTTATCCTTCAAAAGTGCTACATAAATATCAACTTGGGGCCCACCAACCCCCCAAACTCGTGTCTCCTCTGATTTTCCATTTGATCGTTAAGCTTTCGTTGAATATGCTCACATATCTTTCTCATGGTCTGAATATATTTTGCCTTACTTAATAAGTCGGTTAAATGAGTTTGCATTTATTTTAAATACTCTTTTGAGAATGCTATCCAGTAGCGATTGAAGCTTAAACCTCTCACCATAGGAAGGCATAACCTTATCCTCACTAAATAATACCCTTTCATTTCAAGATCGACAAGTTTTGAAACCCTAAGGAAGAAGCCCATACTAGGGGCTCCCCTGACTCACAAAGCTCAAGAAACTCATACTAGGGGCTCCCTCGAAGGGACCACCTCCAAGCCCAAGAAGGAAAGGGTAAAAGCATCCTAAGGCATACGCTAGGGGCTATCATGAGCAAACAAATCTGAAAGGCTTTTCTCGAAAAGAGGGTGTAAAAAAAAAAAACCTTCCATCACTCCGAAGTGAACCTCCCATCTCAAAGGTTGTGAAAATGAGACGTCGAGTGAAGGTCCTATCATGATCAAGTTACCTGCTGAAATCACAACAAACTCACGAGAAGAAGCAACAAAGATTCCCTTTTGGACAAATCCCGTAAACCAATTCCAAGTCCATCCTCTCATTTTTAGAGGATTCCATCACCACCCTTGACCTTGTCAAAATCAAAGTTAACCTCACTCTTAGAGGTTCTGAAGAAGCGACAAAAAGAAAATCCCTTCACCTTAGAGATCCCAAACACATCCCTCCAACCAACCTCTCAGCAAAAGGCCCAGCCAACCTCTCACTTTAAGAGGCCATGTTAATCATCACCTAATGATCGATCGCAACCCAAAGACCAGCTACAACCTCTACCGGATGGCATTCTCATTATGAGTCACTTGTTATCCTACGTGAGCATATTGCACACTCTCGCCAAGTTTAGGAACTCGTCCTATTCTTGAAATTCGTTCATTCGACTCCTCAAACACTGTCTGCAAAAGTCCCACTGGGCTTCGCATCCGTGCCTCTCAACGGCACTCCGGTAAAAGCAAGGAGACGCGCGCCAGGGACTACTCCCCTCGGCTTATGAGAACAAAGGAGCAACGAATCTTAACTCGAAAGACTGAAAAATAGAAGGGGCTATAATCGGTCAAATCCCAATTTTTCTTCCACTCCCACTCCAATCTTTTCCTTTTTCTCCCTCCAATCTTTTTTCTTCTTTCCCATAAAGAAGATCAATGCAGCGGCAGCCCGCACGAAAATTTCCACCAAACAGCCCAGAGCAGCAAGCAACAATGGAACATCCTACTCCTTCTAAAGTCAAGCCCGATTTCACCATCAATCGATTTTTTTCTCTCTTATTCCAGCTTCAAATCAAAACATTCATTTGTTTACTTATATAATTGGAATTTGATAAACCAATCAGTGAGATCCATTCACGAGCAATCAAAATATAATTCTGGATAAAACAATTCTTCAAATGTCTCGACAAGTCTTCTTTTTCTACATCATAGGAAAATAGAGCCAAACACTGTCTTTCTGTCTGCAGGGGCTTCCATACACTTTTCCACACCTTGTGATGCTTATACTCTCCCAAAAGAGTCAAAACCAAAAAGCGAGAGTGTCATACACAAAATCGGGATCCATTCCCACCTTCGAAAAATGCGCCCCTGCACGTATGCATTTCCGAGTCTTGTCCAACGACTGATTGACTATTGTTCGAAACGAGGGGTCGCCTCCATGGCTGCAAGATGAATCTGTCTGCAATGGGGATACATTGAATCTCTCCAAGCTGGTGTAAGTGCTCCAATTTGAGCTTGTTAGAATTTTCGTTAGAAAATTAACGAAAGTTATAACATTTTTAACAATTCCTAACAATCCTAACTTTTCTAACAAAATGAGGGTAAAATGGGCATTGTTATTTAAGGTTAAACCTCAAAAAGAATCTCAAACAGTAAAACAAAAGGAATAAAACCACAAATAGAAATGGCTGGGAACAATAAACTGGCTGTTAATTTGAAATTTCAAAAAGAAATATTCCTCTTGTCCAAAGCTGGAGCTGCATTTAATGAACAGTGCACGCTGAAGGATCCCATCCGCGCGGATAGGTTTGAATCTTTCAGAGGGCTATAAATTGAGCCCTCCAGTCACAAAAATAAGGAGCCACAACACCAATTGCACCGAACCTCTGGCGAAATATAGAGAGAAAACAGTGAGAATTCTTCAAGAATTGTCACCTTTTTCTCTCCAATCTTTCCCAACTCACACTCATCCACTCACTCTCATATTCAAGCCTTAAACACTCATACACTCAAGCCAAAAACTCAAGAACACAAGGAAGATTGGTAAACCCTCCTTCTCCTTACCCTAAACTCCAACCATGCATGCATTTGCAAACTACAAAATGTAGTTCTTTCATCTTCTTGCTTTAGATCTAAGAAGATCACCATGGAAGACCATCTCCATGGATGATCTTCTACAAAGATCAAAATTATTTTCAAGTTCTCTTACTTTCTTGCAAAGAAAACTCATTTTCAAAACCCTAAAAACCATTTTCAAGCATCAAATCTCATTTTCAAAGGATAAAAATCCCCTTCCCAAGCAAATGAAATGCTTAGTCCTAATGTACCCCAAGGATGGTTTGGTATAGTTGATTCACCACTAAAATGTCTAGTGATCATTAACCAAAACCTAGGGAAATGGGGACAAGCATGGATGCAAAACCCCCCTTAAAATCATATTTTCTCTCTTGGGAAGTTGCTGTCCAGTAGCAATTTTCCCAGACCTCAGTCCATTATCTTAATTTTTGGACACAGATAAATGTGTAATTTGGTGTTGACTACAAAACACTTTTTGTAGCCAACATCCAGATTTTTCCATACATATTTTTACTTTATTTTTTGGGTGAGTAAAACTCCTCTTTTCAAATTTTCTTTCAGAGGCTAGTTCATCAGCTTCTGGGAATCCAGATCTCATATCTGAGGTTTCCATAAGGTTTTAACCCCTCAAATCTTCTCCAAAATGGAAAATTCCTTCGCAAAAATCTTATTTAAGGTGTCTGGAACAACTTTCATTCTCTGAGTTTATCCAGATTATGAAGTTTTAAGACCCTTGAATCCATTTCAAAATCAAAGGTCCACTGCCTTTTTCATTCTGGCAGAAATGGCTCTCAACTTCAAAAGGTCTTTTGAGTACCAAATCTCAATCCAAAAATCTTCCAAAAAATCATGGGATCAGTTTAAAGTCTTGAAAAGATATCCCAATTTTTACCTTTCTGAGTTTCAAATTATTTTGGCCAAAACACACACACACACAAATGATTTTCAGCTTGGAAGACTCGTTTTACGAGGCATTCCGGGTGCACACTAACGTCCTTCCCGGCGTGTAACATGACCTCCGAACCTAAATCTCTGATCTCGGGCTTTTTTCAATGTTTTGGCCCTCAAAATTAAAATGGCGTGGCGACTCCGTTTCGTTGATTTTTTCAAATAAAAATGGGAAAATTTTCGGATACACATCATCACAGTGGCGACTCCGCTGGGGATTAAGCTTTTTTTTAAAAAAAAAAAAATGGTATTTGGTATATTGGTGGAAACCATTAAACTTCCCGTTATCGCCTCCTAACACGAGTCGGGGATAAATTGTGGTCTAACAATCCCACGTACCGGTATCACCGTTTTCAAAAAAAAAAAAAAAGCTTTTGAGGGTCAAGCTTCCGTCCCGGCTTTGAAAATCATTTGTGTGTGTGTTGATTTTTGCACAGTTTTCGTGTTGTTTTGGCCGCCTCGGAGAAAGTCAATATTTTGACTGTCGGAATAATGTCCCTAACTGTCGGAATTTTTGTGCTTACGTGCTTATGTGCTCATTAAAAATTTCAAAAAAAAAAGGATTTTCAAAAAAAAAGGAAAATTTTCAAAAAAAAAAATCATGCATCATATTTTTAAGACACATAAAAAAATCTCTATTTTACTCAGAAAAAGAATATAGACTGCTTACACACTACGCACACGTGACCTTACACTGCACACTACGTCCCTAACCCGGGGAAATCCTTATCGCGGTCCGTTTGGTCTTATTACGCCTCTCGGATGAGCACAGGACTACCCAAACATCCCATGGAGCCTCGTGTCGACCATGCACTTGTCCGTGACACACTTTGTCCGAGACCCGGTTGGTTTTTAGTCTGGTCTGTGTCATGCCCCGTCTCGTGTATAGACCTTTCCTTTCAAGCCTTTGTCGGCATACCGACTCAATATCTTTCGGGTCCCTAATCAGCCGAAGTTCTCGCCGGTTTTCCGCCGCAGACTTTGACCAAGATATTGACCGGCGCCTTGACTTCGGCTCGACCGGCACAAATTATACACCGACTCCCAAAGATTGACACCGAGTCATCAAGGATTAATGAATATTCCATGCCTAATTACGGCTTAACCGACAACAAGTCAAGATCAATCGTGGACATTTATCACCCAAATCATGCCGACTTTTCGTCGAGCCCCTGACATGATCTTGACTTTTGACGTCGCCTTTGTCCGTAATTTACATCGAGTGCTCGTTAAGACTCGATTACCCGCCGACTTTTAGGATCGTTTTCTTTTCGGTCGGTGGGACCCGCTTGCCTATAGGACCCTCGCCCGGCTGTCCACCCCGGGAGGTCGAAATACAGTGTGGAATACGAGGGGCTTATAGACGTAGTGACGGGGCCCACCGATCCAGAATCGAGTAGTTCGCGAAAAAGAAGAGCAATCTTTTCCAACCGATTAGGTTTAATAAAACAGGTTTTAAGTAAACAAGAACAAATAATTGCATGTTGCATGAGCCCTCGGCCCAAACCCCAACCTGTTTCGCTTTCCCGAGTCCGAACCACACCCTTTTGTGCCTTCCACGCAAGCAAAGTTTGGATCGAGACCCCGGGTCATCGTTTGTTCGGCTCGCCATTCCGAAGTCAGATACTTCATCGGTTTCCTCCTTCGCTTCAGCTCAAAGTTTCAGAATGACCAACTCAGAGGAGAACGGTGGGGGACGTACAACTCCACACCCCGAAAATCCGCAAAATGCCGAATGCTGGAATCGGATGTTGGAACAGATAAGACAAAATCAAGAGGCTCAGATCGCCCGCTTATTGGAAAGTATCGTAACCCAGGGGCTAGCAATTGTTCACCACCCTAATGGAACCTTTACGGTTGATGCGAAGATTGGAGCTAATTACCCTCCCGGCATGCCAACTACCATCAAATGCCCTGTCCCCTTTCGTGTGGAACTACTAATGGGCCAAGCATCCCCAAGCCTATCACTCAGCCTGCCTCTCGGCCTCATCGTATCGATCTAGGTCAACCTGCCCCCGGTGCCTCTCAGGTCTCACCACCAGGATTGAGCCGCTGGGCTTTCGCCCGGAGCTTGGAAGGGGTCGGTTTACTACTTCACAACATCGGGCCTGGTTCGGGTCATCGCCTGAAGGGGCCGGCTTACTACTTCACCGCATCGCCCGGCTCGGGTCACCGTCTCGGAATGGGACAGCTCGTTTCTGTGCTCCATGGTTCGAGGGGGCCGCCTTGCTTCCTCCAATTCTCAAAGCACACCGGCCCCTATGATACCGCAAGATCACGTGGCCACTGTGCTTTTATCACCACTTCATCAGCTCTACCCCGCCCTCCGGTTGGGAAGTCCGACAAGGTCAAATGCTCCTCATCAAATTCTCCACCCGGCCGTTACGCAAGCCGCTCCCGCTCATCAAGTACAGTATACACATTTCCCTTGCGCCATGTTCCTCGCGGTCAAGACACATTCAATCCTACTGTTACGATGCCTCAAACCTCATGTTTTCGCAGCCTTCTCGGATCCGCACTCACCGCTCCCGGTATCCACCCATTACGAGCCATATGTCTTCATCTTTGGCAACCGCTGTGCCTTATGAGGAAGGTTACGGTCACGCTTTTAATGCTCGACCGTCATTCCTCCCACCAGAGTACTTCCTACCGTGGTTTCGTTTGCTAATGCCAATCTTGTGGCGGGGTCATGCAATCCTAATGTTCCTATTGACTCGTCCAATGGATTATTGGTAGAACCAATTAAGAAGGTACAAGAAAAGCCTAGCAACGAGAGTATCGACGATCGCTCGACTCGGGCCATCTCACCATATCAATCTTGTGTATCTGACACGAATGAAGTTTACAAAAGGTCGAATCTCGACGATTACATTGATGATTACATCAAAAGGGTTCGTGCACGGGAAAAGACTACGAGTCTGAACATGTCTCGGCGCTATAAACCTTACCCTTCCAACACGGCTCCGACATCCGGTAAAGGAAAGAAGGCATTGTGTACAATTAACGGCCCCCAAAAGCAACCAAGAAATGGTGGTCCTTTAAGGCAACAAGAACGTTTTGATGATCTTGGGATGCCCATGGGCTTAATTTTCAAGGGCTTAGTAAGGGTAGGCCTTTTGGAGCCTCTCAAGGACTACCATCCAAGGAGCTCAAATGCACCTCTCAACATGAGTAAGCACTGCGCCTTCCATGATCATTATGGCCACACGACTGACAACTGCATAGTCTTGAAGAGAGCGGTTCAAAGGTTAATCGAAACGGGCAAGCTTGAGCGCCCCAATGGACCAAAATCGGCAAACCCTGTTCAGAATGGTGACCAAGTCAATGACCAAATCTCGAATCCCGAGGATTTGGGTGTTCCCTTAAGCAAAGTTTTAAATAGCTTGCTAGAGCAGGGTCTCCTCGAACCCATGAGAAACTATCAGCCCAAGGATCCCAAAATCCCTTTTGACACCACTAAGCATTGTGCTTTCCACCGCATCACGGCCATATGACCGACAACCGCATGTGCCTTTGAGAAAGGCGATTCAGTGGATTGATTAAGAAGGGCAAACTCGAGCGCCTCAGTGATCTCAGCCCCGCCAATTATCATCTCCCAAACAACGCGAATGTAAACATGATTGAGTTTTATGATTCAAACTCGTGAATTCAACAGAGACTCGACAAGCCGGATGATTTAGTCGCGACAAATGTTGAGAATGGATGGTTTGATCGCAACAAGCATGTGGCCATGGCAAAGCCGGATTTGGTAAAATGCTTTGAACTCTCGCCCTCCGATAAGTTCACGACGACGCCAAGGTTAAATGGGATGATAATGATCGATGGCAGATTTGGCGTAGAAACGGTAAGGTACAAGAAATCCGATGATTAGGAAGGAAGAGTTAGTCCTGGCTTTGGAAAACGCCCATAAGATTCATGAAGAACAGTGACCACTGCTCATCAATGCTCTCCGCCATGGAGTTCGGGTAACAGTTGAGGCGAATGGTTCCTGGTCATGGTCGAAGATGAGACTTCGAAACGGTGATTTCGAGTCCCTTCATCCTATAACTCTCCATCCCACGGCCAACACCTCCCTCCATCCACATATGATCCCTTGCCAAGGACAATTCCTCTTCAGCCCTTTCCGGCACCTCGGGCCATTAGGGCTCCATCGCCCTCGGCTCCTCGTAACGAGTTGGGCTCCATCACACTGTTCCTCAATTTCAGCCAATACCCGCCGGTTTATGCTCCGGCTTCACATAATCGGTTTGAGCTATGTGGCTATGTTCCAAGCCTCAACACCCACCCGAATGCGATCATGAGTTGCTAAAAGAAAATCCGGATGCCACAAGTTTTCCGTTGTCGTCTACCGGACTTAGTGAATTCGCCCGTCAGTTTCACCTGGCCCGCGCCGTGTTTCCCTCTACCGATAAGAGTCTTGTTGCGAGTTCCGGTAACTCGAATGTTCCCGTTGATCCCCATGTGGCAATATTGATAGAGCAAGTGAAACAAATGCAGAGAAGCTTGATCTTATGATAAGTACTAGCACTCCTTTGACCCCGATGTCGAACTGGGCAAAGAAATGATTACGTCGCGCAAAATTCAAGTGCCCGAAGTGAGAGAATCCGATAGGACAACCCGCCCCAGAGCACACTTGTCTAATGCCGGTTCCAAGCTTGAGAAAGGCCCGAAGACACAATCGCCTAGTATCACCCCTTTCACTCAAAACAACCGGCGCATCGTGAATCCTCCCACACAGAGCCCAATACCCCTCAAGGTCCTCTCGGGTTCACTTCCTTCCATCAATATGCTCGATCGACAAAGTTCGTCCCCGTGACTTTTCCGACCCGTTTCTTTGGACAACTTGTGCTCGCCCAGTTGCTCCATGGCCTCGAAACTCCTCCACTCCCACCGGTATCATGGGCACATAACCGATCACCGCCTCGGTGCAGTAATGGAATCGAAGTTAACGAGAAAGATGGAAAGCTCAAGCGTCTTGGCAGTCCAACAACAAAGAGTAGCTAGACTAGGGGCTACCCATCCTTTAATATTAAAAACAGTCTTTTAGTCAACCTTCGTAGGTTCTAGTACTTTCTTCGTTCAATCAAGTCCTCCTTGGACATTGTAGTTAATCTTAAGTTTTCTATAAAAGAGTCTTTTCTTTTCTCGCTAGACTTGAGACATTATTTGCACACCTACATTACATTTAATGAAACGGTTTTATTTTAAATGATCACTCGCATCGCTCAACAAATAATCTCTGGAAATGATTAAGATTTTAATTGATTGGTGCGAGAAAGTCAACTAATGCCCTCCCTATACACTTTCCTCACCTCACAAAGGCCTCCATCAAGCCATACACTTTCCAAAACATATCCCCATCATCACCTTGATCAAGTCAACGAAGGCGGCAACATCAAGGGACAACAAAAGGTCACTCGGCATCGGGAGATCGACCCCATATCGAAAAACAGGGGCTTGCCTCCGCCCCCATGCATCAAGAAAGTTCAAGTAGAAGCTTGCCTTCGTCCTCAAGTGCTCAAAAAAAAAAAACAAAAGCTTCAAAAAAAAAAAAAACAAAAGCTTCAAAAAAAAAAAACAAAAGCTTCAAAAAAAAACAAAAGCTTCAAAAAACAAAAGCTTCAAAAAAAAACAAAAGCTTCAAAAAAAAACAAAAGCTTCAAAAAAAACAAAAGCTTCAAAAAAAAAAAACAAAAGCTTCAAAAAAAAAGCTTCAAAAGCTTCAAAAAAATGAGGCCAAGGACCTAGCACCGCCGATCGGAAGGTTTGACATATGGGCAAAATTAAAGCCCGAAGAACGGAAGTTGTCGACAACAAGGGAGCGGTTAAAGCAACGGCAAAAACATATCATAAGCCCTAAAGCCGCATCCAAAATCTTTCTCCCAGATGAAGGACGACGATCAAGAAGCAACGGAATCGCTCAAAATGACTTGTCAAGGAATCACCTCAAGGCCCGCACCTTATCATCCAAACTTCCTATCCGAGCCTTTTCACCAAAAGTACCACAAATGTTCATACCCCTTTTCTAAAGCCAAACACGGTTCGGACCCGAACTACGGCGACTGAGCTCCTCACAATGAGGGGAACGTAGGCAACCGAGAAATGGTCCGGTCATAAACACATTCAAATCCCAGAAAATCCGGCCTCACCAATAGCCTCTCCTATACACGATCCTCTTCACCATTCGCCAACTTCGACTCTTGGTATCAGTTGACTTTCTCCTCATGATTAATCAAAATGTTTGTTCATATCGAGATTAGGGTTGAATAACCCGAACATTAATAAAGGGTTTTAAGCAATCTTGTGATCATTTTGAATAAAACATATTTTCGAGATGTCTCGACAAGTCTTCTTTTTCTACATTATAGGAAAAATAGAGCTAAACACTAATTTTATCGGCGGGGGCTTCCATACACTTTTACAAACCTTTCTAAACTTATGCTCTCTCAAAAGAGTCAAACCCAAAGCGAGTTCTTTTGTGCCTTCGTCAAATGAGGCCATCAAATAATACAAATCGGGGATTCATCCCCGCTTTTCAAAAAAAAAATATATGCCCTGCAGTATACATTCCTAAAATTGTCTTGCTTTTACATTTTCTTCCGGTTGACTAATTGAATAAAGAAAATAATAAAGTAAATATGGAAGGATGGGTTGCCTCTTTTGCTACATGATAATTCAAGAACGTTGGTTCTTCACTCTGCTACAAGATGGGTTGGGTCTACATTCGGTATCGATCTACGGTGCCTACCGAGGTTGAAGCCTCTCTAATTGTGTCGATTCACGGTCATGAGACCGAGGCTTTGCCAAGTTACTTCTTCCAAATCAAGACTTCGCAAATACATCTCTTCGGACGAAGGCTCCACCAAGCAAGATGAGATTTGATCGCCATGTTGGTCATGGGCTAGTCAAGTGCAGTTCTTTGATGTCCAAGGACGAGGACGGAATTTTAACCAAGACCAGAAATTCATCATATTTCTATGGCTAATATTGGAACTCGAGTCCATAAAACTCCTTGTGCCAATCGAATGAGGTTTCGGTGTTCATCCTTGGAAGATGTCGGGAATTTTGGTTTGACGATTGCCCTCAACCCCGATGGAACTTTCACGGTAGAAGAGGAAAAGGATCCCCATCCCTATCTTGGCCGAGACAGGCTACCACCACCTTCCTCACACTCTTCTCAACTTGCGAATCGGCCATCCTTTCGGCCTCGGTCGATATACATTCACAGATTCGATGCAGGACGATCGTTTGGGAAACAAATTGACTTGATCCGATTTGGGCAGTATGGTATGCCTCAGCGGTCGGGGTCGGCTTGGTATGTCACGACGGTTTGGTATGCCTCGGCGGTTCGGTACAGATCAGTCGGGAGCTCCTCGGTTACATCGGTTTGAAATGCCTTGGCAATGACCCGGTTCAAGATGTCCAATCCCCAAAGACCGCACAAGCCTCACAAGATTCCTTCATGGCCGTCTCAACGGGACGGCAAACCCCAAATACGAGACTCTTGGACCCATGCGGCCTAACGTAACCGATCGGTTCACGGCTCCTCGGCGGGGGCAAAATCGGTACGGAATGTCTCCTCATGGTTGGGGATACCTCGGAATGCCACGGCGGTGGAATCCCACCTCGGTTTAGAACCAATCTATCGGGGCCTTCGCTGCAGTTTGGAATGCTTCCACGATCGGTCCCGGGGCAACGATCGAAGCCCTTCCTCGGGATGATGCTAGCTCGGCCGCTCCTCACGCGGCTTTCACAAATCCATTCCTCACTCGGGCTTCGATGGGTTACCAAGCCTCCATCCTGGTTTCATCGAGAATCACCGGGACCGCAGTACCCCTGGTCATGCACCTTCGCCTATGCAATTCAACAATCGGGGACGGCGGCCGCACTTAAGCCTACTTATGGGCCTCACTCAGGAAATCCGAGTTACCCGGCTACATCAGGCGCCTTCGCCCTCTTTGCCGGTTGAAAATCAACAACAAGCCGCGAGGTTCTATCCTTTGCCCGGGGTCCTACTCAAGCTCCCGGGGTGATTCGGGCCAAGGACAGGATTTCACCTATGTCCCAGATCGGCCGTTCCCTCCGCTTTGCGCCGGTGGTAGCTCCTCTCTCTAGCTCGAGTCATTTGGTTTGAATGCCATGGTTCCACCACAAGACCCTCATTTGGCTTGGTTCGTGGAACGACACAAGGAAATGAAAGCACAGATTCTTGAATTATTTGTTAAGAAGTACGCTTTCCGACCAACGAACCCGGACTCCTTTGTTCCCCACAAATTCGTGATGCCTAATTTGGATCTCTTTGATGGCACCGCATGCCCGAAAACCCATACGGACACGTATACCTTGGCAATGAAGGTCAAAAGGGCGCCAATCAGCGGTTGGTGACTATTTCGATCTCTCTTTGAAGTCCAATGCTCTAAAATGGTTCTTTCGCTTAAAATCCGAGGCCGGGGCTACATGGGACCGGACTACTAGCCAACTTGGAGTGGGAAGCAAATAGATTTGACTGCGAGACAACAATGCAAAGCATCCCGACGAGAACATCGGGGACTTTTACAAGCAAGATGGCAACTCCTCCTTTTGAAGAGGAACAACTAGACATCTTTCGATCACGCCCGAAACCACATGCGAGGATCTCACTTAGCAATTTCCCTATCCGGATCTACGGGCAATGATCAATTCCGGGGCTAAATTTGAAAAAGCTTATAATCGGCGGCCGAGCCAGTTTGCCGCACCTGCTTACGATACCGGGTTTCTTCCACCTCCAACACGACTCTGAAAAAGGGCGGTGTGAGAGCGATCGAAAAGGGGACCCCAAGGACCCAATACAATCAACAATCCATTCCCTAAAAAAAAAAGTAGGGTGAATATGATTGAAGCCACGAACAAGCCAAGTGCCACTATGGCTAACAGTTCCCATATGGAAGACACTCTTCGAAGAGAGGATTCTAATTTCATAGTCGGTATCAAAGATGGGTTTCTCCCTTCATGACAACTTCACCTTAAAGGCTCTCACGTTGATCGATTGGCTCGGTACTTCATCAGTATGTCAGTTAAACCTTTAACTGGACCTCTGTAGTGACGCTTTGTCAAACCTGGGGCTTCATCAAATCATTCAGAGAAAGATTCCGTGGTTTTCGCCATGTCTTTTCCATGGAATGGGGCTTTATCAAGTCACACCTATCTTCAGAAGAAAGGCCCGGTCACCTCAACAAGCTGTCTTGGAGTTTCGGCTTTAGAACTTGACATATGGCAACTCCTGCATCATCAAAAGTTGAGAATTGGGAATCTCCTCATATCAGCATTTCGTCAAATCACAACTAACCCAAGCAAAAGAGGGCTCATTCATGTCAACACGCTTTGATTCTAGAGCACATCGGCGTCGGCTTCAAATGTCCGAGGCGAAAAGAAATTTCAATCGAGACCCGGGGTTCAAATCCAACTTCATCCCAAGATCAAAATTGACCTCATCAATAACATGCAATTCAGTCCGCGACTAAAGGATATCACCCCACCCGCTCAAAGCTTGTCCCAAACAGTCATCAACACATATATCCCCTCTCATCACCATGCATCCCCACAAAAATCTCCCCAGGGCTCATGTAGCATGCACAAAACTTGAATCAATAGGAAAAATCCTAAGTGATTGAAAATCATAAATCGTAATTTCCCTGCCAAAAGCTTAGGCCAAGTGCATCTTCGAAAGCAAATAAACGCATCATCTCATAATAATTTTTGGTTCTATGCATGCATCCGCCATCATGAATGCCATATATGTATCTTCCTCTTCACTAACAAATGCAGGAATTCAAACGTAATCCCCCTTTTCGGCAAGGATGATCTTCATCAAAGACGACCTCAAATGGATGAAAACAGTCCCCAACATCCACAAACATATGAAGACCACCTCCGGTGTCTACAAATCGGTCGAGGACGCCAAGCTCTCCAATACAATTCGGTCGGAGACGCCAAGTTCTCCAATACAATCCGGTCGAGAGACGCCAAGTTCTCAATACAATCGGTCGAGGACGCCAAGTTCTCCAATACAATCGGTCGAGGACGCCAAGTTCTCCAATACAAATCGGTCGAGACGCCAAGTTCTCAAAATGCAAATCGGTCGAGGACGCCAAGTCCTCCAATACAAATCAGGTCAAGGACGCCAAGTCAAATACAGTACGGTCAGAGACGCCAAGTTCTCCAATACAAATCGGTCAGGGACGCCAAGTTCTCAAATACAAATCGGTCAGGGACGCCAAGTTCTCAAATACAATGCGATTAGAGACACCAAGTTCTCAAAAGCAAGAAGTCCCAATGTGAAGACAAGCTCAAAACCTCTACAAGTTTGACGATCACCCGGCAAGATGCGAGACTCAACCAAACTCCTCCTTCGAGGTCAAAATGCCTCCAAAGACGGCAAATCGTCGGCGAAACCGTCCCACGAACGGCAACCTAACAACTCTTCATCAACATCGGTCGTAGCCTCGGCTACGGGTAAGCACGACACGGAGTATGAAAGCATATCTTAATCAACTACTTTTCTAAAAGAACATTATCATCAAATCTTAGGGCGACTTCCCAAAAAAATAGTCAAACCTCAAATATTTGTCAAACCATCAAAGACCATCCCCGGCTATTTTCGAACTACGGCCACGCTTGATTCCCTCTTAAGGATACGTAGGTAGCCTATCATTAGGTCCCGGCCACTCGACCGGCACGGTCATCCTTTCCTTCGGCGACGAGACGTAAAACCGATCCCTTCAAATGAAGTCCACTAGAGGACCATCTATCCTAAACCATCAAAGGAAATCATTTCAAATCGAGGTTCGAGGCACCTAAGATGCCATCATCAAGGTTCGAGGCACCTAAGACGCCATCATCAAGGTTCGAGGCACCTAAGACGCCATCATCAAGGTTCAAGGCACCTGAGACGCCATCATCAAGGTTCGAGGCACCTAAGACGCTATCACACACAACACGAGGAAAGCAATCATCCCCTAATTCGACTTCCCAAAAATAGTCAAAACCGTAGGGAGACTTCCCCAAAATAGTCAAGTCATAGGGCGACTTCCCAAAAATAGTCAAGTCATAGGGCGACTTCCCCAAAATAGTCAAGTCATAGGGCGACTTCCCCAAAATAGTCAAACCGTAGGGCGACTTCCCCAAAATAGTCAAGTCATAGGGCGACTTCCCCAAAATAGTCAAACCGTAGGGCGACTTCCCCAAAATAGTCAAGTCATAGGGCGACTTCCCCAAAATAGTCAAGTCATAGGGCGACTTCCCCAAAATAGTCAAACCATAGGGTGACTTCCCAAAAATAGTCAAACCATAGGGTGACTTCCCAAAAATAGTCAAATCATAGGGTGACTTCCCAAAAATAGTCAAACCATAGGGTGACTTCCCAAAAATAGTCAGATCATAGGGTGACTCCCCAAAAATAGTCAAACCATAGGGCGACTTCCCAAAAATAGTCAGATCATAGGGTGACTCCCCAAAAACAGTCAAACCATAGGACGACTTCCCCAAAATAGTCAAACCATAGGGTGACTTCCCAAAATAGTCAAACCATACATAGTCAAACCATAGGGTGACTTCCCAAAAACAGTCAAACCATAGGGTGACTTCCCAAAAATAGTCAGATCTTAGGGCGACTTCCCCAAAATAGTCGAACCATAGGGTGACTTCCCAAAAATAGTCAGATCATAGGGTGACTTCCCAAAAATAGTCAGATCATAGGGCGACTTCCCAAAAATAGTCAGATCATAGGGTGACTTCCCAAAAATAGTCAGATCATAGGGTGACTTCCCAAAAATAGTCAGATCATAGGGTGACTTCCCAAAAATAGTCAAACCATAGGGCGACTTCCCAAAAATAGTCAAATCACAGGATGACTTCCAAAAAATAGTCCAATCTTAGGGTTAAAGACCCGAACTACGGCCGGCTTGATTCCCATTCGGGATACGTAGGTAGTCTATCGCTAGGTTCAGCCACCAGACCAAAATGGTCACTTTATCCCCAGCAGAGCAGATATACAACTCCAGCCATCAGACCGAAAATGGTCATTTCCTACCCCCAGCAGAGTTTCTTTCAGCAAACGACTGCAGAACTCATCAAGGTTCGAGGCACCTAAAATGCCATCATCCCAGGGTCAAAGACCCGAACTACGACTGGCTTGATTCCCATTTGGGATACGTAGGTAGCCTATCGTTAGGTTCAGCCACCCGATCACTCGATCATCCTGCCAAATATGGAGCCTTACTCTTATCGACGACCCCGCTTCCTTCGAAAGCGCCGTCGCCGAGGGGCTACTGTAAGTGCTCCAATTTGAGCTTGTTAGAATTTTCGTTATAAAATTAACGAAAGTTATAACAATTACTAACATTCCTAACTATCCTAACTTTCCTAACAAAGTGAGGGTAAAATGGGCATTGTTATTTAAGGTTAAACCTTAAAAAGAATCTCAAAAAAGAAAAACAAATGAAGAAAACCAAATATAGCAATCTTGGAAACAAAAGCTGGCCGGGTCAATTTGAATTTTGAAAAAGATTATTCTTCTTGTCCAAAGCTGAAGCTGCATTTAATGAACAGTGCACGCTGCCTGATCCTATCCGCGCGGACAAGTATGTAATTTTCAGAGGGCTATAAATTGAGCCCTCCAGTCACAGAAATAAGGAGGAAGAACACAAATGCAACGAAGTTCTGGCGAAATATAGAGAGAAAACAGTGAGAATTCTCAAGAATTGTCACCTTTTTCTCTCCAATCTTTCCCAACTCATACTCATCCACTCACTCTCATATTCAAGCCCTAAACACTCATACACTCAAGCCAAACACTCAAGAACACAAGGAAGATTGGTAAACCCTCTTCTTCCTAACCCTAAATCTCATCCATGCATGCATCTTCAAACTACAAAATGTAGTTCTTTCATCTTTTTTCTCTAGATCTAAGAAGATCACCATGGAAGACCATCTCCATGGATGATCTTCTACAAAGATCAACATTATTTTCAAAGCTTTTCTTTCTTACTTGCAAAAATGCACTTTCAAAACCCTAAAAAACCATTTTCAAGCACTAAATCTTGATTTCAAAGGGTAAAATCCCCCTCCCCAAGCAAATGAAATGCTTAGTCCTAATGTACCCCAAGGATGGTTTGGTATAGTTGATTCACCACTAAAATGTCTAGTGATCACTAACCAAAACCTAGGGAAATGGGGACAAGCATGGATGCAAAACCCCCCTTAAAATCATATTTTCTTTCTTGAGAAGTTGCTGTCCAGTAGCAATTTTCTCAGACCTCAGTCCATGGTCTTAATTTTTGGACACAGATGAACTTGGAATTTGGTGTTGACTACAAAACACTTTTTGTAGCCAACATCCAGAGCTTTCCAGACATATTTTTACCTTATGTTTTGGGTGAGTAAAACTCCTCTTTTCAATTTTTCTTTCAGAGGCTAGTTCATCATCTTCTGGGAATCCAGATCTCATATCTGAGGTTTCCAGAAGGTTTTGACCCCTCAAATCTTCTCCAAAATGGAAATTTATTTCACACAAAGTTTATTCAAGGAGTCTAGAGAAACTTTCATTCTCTGAGTTCATCCAGATTATGAAGTTTTAGGACCCTTGAATCCATTTCAAAATCAGGTGTCTGCTGCCATTTCCTTCTGGCAGAAGTGACTTCTCAACTTCAAAAGGTTTTTTGAGTACCAAATCTCAAACCAAAAATTCTCCAAAAAATCATGGGATCAGTTTAAAGTCTTAAAAAGACATCCCAATTTTTACTTTTTCCAGTTTCAACTTATTTTGGCCAAAACACACACACACACAAATGATTTTCAGCTTGGAAGACTCGTTTTTACGAGGCGCGTCGGGTGCACACTAACGTCCTTCCCGACGCGTAACATGACCTCCGAACCTAAATCTCTGATCTCGGGCTTTTTTCAAAGTTTTGGCCCTTCAAAATTAAAATGGCGTGGCGACTCCGTTTTTTCCGGTTTTATTTGGTTTTTCAAAGAAACGCAAAAATCGAATTTTTCCCGCGAAAAAGGCAACACATCGTCACAATGTGGCGATGCGGTCTTTTGCAAGGAAGTTCGCGGGGAAGCTGTCTTGCAGGTCTTCGCGGCACGCGGCGGTGTTCGAGACAGTGCCTTTGAGGAGGTCTGTGGATACTCCTTCTTCGAGGGCTGAGCCAGGGCCACAGCCGGAGGTGCCAGTTCAGGAACAACACAGCTTTGATGTGGGGACGCCTTCGGGGGCTCAGAGGTCGCAGACCCTTCATCAGTTCTTTCCTCCGCCGGAGGCACAGGGTGAGGGTTCATCCTCGTATCCCTTCTTTAATCCTTTCACCGGGTTTTGACCCTTCGGAGTACTTTGAGTACCCGCACGAGGAGGGGGTGTTGTATTCTGATGACGAGGATGTGATTGTCGAGTTTTCTGAGATGCCGAATTTCTCGTTTGTGGAGGATGATGATGATGAGTCGGATTAGGGCTCTTTTGCTTTCCCTCTTTCCGTTGTTTTTTTTTTGTAAGGCAACAGACATTTTGTACCTGTAATAAAACACTTGTATTTGCACAACAAAGTATTTTATTTTAAGATGTAATGACGTATTTGTGATTCCCGGGATTGACCTAGGAATTGTTGCTAGATTATTATTATTTTTGTGCATGTCACATGAGCTGGGAATGCATTTGTGGTTAGTGGAGGCTGAGGCAGGTTTTCTGAGCAGTTGGGGGCTGAAGCAGCTTTGACGGTTTCATGAGCGGCGGCGGGAGTGATGTCTCCTGGGACGCATTTGTTGGATGTGGCAGGCCATTGCCGGGCTGGTGAGGACATCATTCCCTTAGTTTCGGGGGAGACTTTCCACGGCATAGATCGCTTGGCGCTAGGGGGCCGGTTCATGTGTGGGGGAAGCCCCTGCTTTGTTCGGCAGCTTTAGATGCTCTTCTGTATTTTCTGAGGGTATGGAAGTATTTCGCTTTCCCTCCTGTGGTGCTCCTTTGACGCTGGGAGAGTGTTGTGTTGAACACCGAGTACCTGGATTGG
This sequence comes from Adenophora triphylla var. japonica, assembly GCA_022495995.1. Lineage (NCBI taxonomy): Eukaryota > Viridiplantae > Streptophyta > Magnoliopsida > Asterales > Campanulaceae > Adenophora > Adenophora triphylla. Next base: position 688,873 of record JAFEMH010000147.1, on the reverse strand, counting down.
TATGAGTAGCATATCGGGCAGACCCAAGTGGTTTTGGGGAGAAGGCGTGAAGCAATTCTGGGGCAAGGTTGTCGTCTCAGCTATAGCCTTAGGAGTGCAGAAGCTTGGTCTAACCCTCAGGATGTCATGGGAGACGCTTTGTTTGACTACAAGAATCGAGTTGACAGACTGGCGGGGAGAGGTCCCCTTTTGCAGACTCATAGGGAGAAGATCCGAGCTGAGGCACGGGTGAACGATGCTCTGAGAGTGACTGGTTCGTTTGACACGACTAGGAGGACTCCTGATCTCGGAATGAGGGAGACAGAACTCGCTCATATGGAATGAAAGATGACTCGTTGGGGACGAGGGAAGAAAGGAAAGAGTGATGAAGGGCCAAACGCGAGTAGCATGGAATGACCTTCTGAAACACTGAGTATCCATTCATCGTCGTTGCAGACACATTGATTGTTAAATGTTTTAAGTTGTCTTTTAGCATGTTGTGAGTTTGAGAGTAGACCGTGCTTGAACTCATCAAAAAGTGTTTTAACTGTGATGATTTGGGATTTACTTTTAAAGCTTTGTCGAGACACAAAATCTCTTGCTTGTTTCTTGTCTGAGCCTTGATGACGTCAAACTATTGGGATTTTTGTGTATGCTTTAGACCGAACCAATGAAGGCTGCCTACGTTCCCCTCGGACTGAGGGGCTCAGGTCTGCGTAGTTCGACCCTCTTTTGTGGGAGAAATGACTCGTAATGTACACTCACAAGGGCGTATTTATTTTTGAAAAGGTGGGAACGGGTCCCCTTTTGTGTGAATGCCTTATTTGATGTAGGCATAAAAAAAAACATGCTTTTGGGTTTGACTCTTTTGAGAGAGTATAAGCATTGAAAAGCTTGTAAAAGTGTATGGAAGCCCTTGCTGACAGAAAATCAGTGTTTAGCTCTACTTTCCTATTTTGTAGAAAAAGAAGACTTGTCGAGACATCTGAAAACTCGATTCGTTCACATTGATCACATGTTTGCTTAAAACCCTTTTGTTGATGTTCGGGTTATTCAACAATTAAACCTGATATGCTTTGATTAATCACGAGGAGAAAGTCAACCGGTATCAAGGATCGAGTTGGTCTGGTATGAAAGAAGGTTTGTGTATAGGAGAGGTCATTGATGAGACCGGGTTTGTGGATTTGTATGTGTTTATGACCGGACCATTTCTGGTTGCCTACGTTCCCCTTAAGACAAGGAGCTCAGGTCGACGTAGTTCGGGTTTGAACTGTGTTTGGCTTTGGGGCCAGGGCGTGAATATTCGTGCAGCCTTTGGCGAAAATGCTCGGAAGGTTGAATGATGAGGCACGGGCCTTGAGATGATTTCTTGACAAGTCGTATTTGACGGTCTTTTCAGTGACTCCCTTGCTTCTTGATCGTTGGCCGGGTCTTTGACCTCATTTTTTTTTTGTGAAGCTTCTGCTTGAGCCCCCCTTTTTTTTTGTGTAGCTTCTGCTTGAGCTTTTTTTTTAGCTTACGCTTGAGCCCTTTTTTTTTTTTTTTTTTTTTTTTTTGAAGCGCGTGAGGCGAAGGCAAGCCCACGCTTGAAATTTCTTGATGCGCACGAAGGTGAAGGCAAGCTCCTAGATTGTTGTCAACATGGGGTCAATCTTTTAATGCTGAGTGACCTTTTGTTGTCCTTTGATGTTGCCGCCGTCGTTTGACTTGGTCAAGGTGATGGTGGGGACATGTTTTGGAATGTGTATGGCTTGATGGAGGCCTTTGTGTGGGGTATGGTATGGGGAGCTATCGATTGACTTTCTCACACCAATTAATCAAAGCATTAATCGTTTGTGGAATTACTTGTTGAGCAATGCAAGTGATCACATAGAACAAAACCATTTCATTAAATGTAATGTGGGGTGCAAAATAATGTCTCAAGTCTAGCAAGAAAAGAAAGAAGACTTATGTATGGAAAATTGAAGACTTAATTACAATGTCCAAGGAGGACTTGCTTGAATGAGAAAGGTACTAGAACCTACGAGGTTTGGCTGTGTAATTCTTTGATTTGCGTCTCTTCGGGCTCTTCAGCAGTTCCCAAATTCATTTTGGTTAGAACCTTCTCGGCAGCTTGGGCCCGATTTTCCTCTCGTTTGACAACATGCTTAAAGATTTGTTTTAATGCATTGTTCATTAATGTGTCTGCGTCTTTATCAAGTGAATCATTATTAACTGTTTTGGTTAGTTAATTTATCATTTGTTAAAGTGACAATGAGGGGATACTCAGAAAGGTCGAACTTTTATTCGAAGCATAAAGAAGCGCGATTTTTGTTACAAACGCATAATCTTCAGGCATAAGGCCGTCAGACGACTCGAGAGACTCAAACTTAAAACATGACAGACTCGGGGTCTTTTATTTTCGAAGCTAGACTCTATGATACTGGGGTTAGACCAAGCATCTCGATCATTATTTCTGGGGAACGGATTTCAGAGTGTATTGGGGCCATGGGGGCGCTCTAACTTTCCTTCTTCAATCAATCCTTGAATTGCTTTCCTCAAAACTGTGCAGTTGTCGGTTGTATGACCGTGGTATTTATGAAAAGCACACCGCTTGGTTACATCCCAGTTGGCATTGGGAAATTTGGGCTGGTAATTTTCCATAGGTTCGAGGAGACCTTGCTTCACTACACGATCGAATACCTCGCTCAATGGCATCCCGAAATCATCATAGTGTTGTCGTTGTCTCGGGGGACCACCGTTTCTTTGTAGTGCTCCATTCTTAATATAATGGATCGCTCCGACAACCTCCATCCCTCGCTTGGGCGAGATATTGGATTGGGCGGTGAGTCGACTACCATTTTTGCATGCTCAGTGTTTTCTCAAACTTGGTCCCAGCGTTGACCATGGCGCGAAGATCGGGATAGAAGTGGTGACTGATCAGGGCCTTCAGGGAAGGTTTGAGGCAGGAATGGAAGATATCCATTTGCTCTTCTTTGGAAAGCGGATCCATTATCTCGCTTAGTTTCCAGTTCCATCTCTTGTTGAACTCACCTACAGGCTCGTCATCCTTTTGTTCGGTGGCTTGCAGGTCATGGCGATTGGTTTCCCACTCAAGATTGGCGCGGTACTTCTCTAGGAAGATGTCACTGATTTGTTCCCAGGTGGAGCGGTTCTCGGCTTTTACGTTGAGGAACCACCTTAAAGCTGTGGATTTCAGGGAGTGCTGGAAGTGATCCGCCATTTGTTGTGGGGTGGCCCCCTTGGCTCTCATACCTAAGACGTAGGTATCGATGTGGGTCTTTGGGCATTCTGTCCCATCGAATTTTTCCATTTCCGGCATTCTGAAATTCGGAGGGAGAGGAACCACTTTGCTTAGATCTGTGGGCATAAGGGAGTCCTTCCGAGAGTTAGCAAATTTTCCTTGCATGCTCTTCATTTGTTCGACCAACCAAGCCATGTGAGGGTCGCAGTGGAGGCAAGCCGTCGTTTTCGGGACGGAAACCGAAGATGGAGGTGGATTGGGCGATGGGATCGCCATTCGGGAATCTTGGGGAGGTAGTTGAGTGTAGACCATCCCGTACTGGATTACTAAAATTGGAGCCAAGGGCGTGATTACTCGACCGCCAAGGGTTGTGTTTGGGAACTTGGGAAATGTTTCGCTAGCCCCAGTGGTAGTCCGGCGGGTGGAAGGTTTGAGATGTCGGGATATCCGCTTGGGATGTCTGTCCCTAGCGAGCATTGGGATTTCGGATTGTGGCTGTGAGGCTCGTATAGAGGCAAAGGATTGAATCCTGGGTATCGAGATGCATTGGGATACGGTAGAGCGAGGCACGTATGTGTGCTTGTTGGTGCGAGCTTGATGTGCAGAGCCGGGAAACCGACCCGTGCTTGAGGTGGGCATGTCGGAGCTGCTTGACCGACGCCCGAAGGGAGCTTTGAGCGAGAGCCGCTTAGCGTTGATGGGATCTCGTAACTTGGCGGAGGCGGGACCGCCGATAGCTTTGAGAAACCGGGAGCCGGTATGTCTTCGTCCTCTATGAGAACAAAGGTTCCGTCGGGTTGGGAAACCGCAACGGTTCCTCGAAGACGCAAGGTGTCTACGATCCAGGCTTCTGCTCTTCTTGGCGCTTCTTGATGGTTTCGAAGGCTTGCAGAACCTCCTCCATTGTCTGGAGGTTCCTCAGTGGCGGGGTTCCGTTTCCCTCACTGTTATCCGTCGATCCCGCCACGGGGAGTAGCGGACTGTTCGGACCGCTGAACCGGAAGGGCTATCGGACCTTGTGACCTCGATGCGAAAAGGCGGCTCCCGGGTACTCTCAACCACTCTCGGTTACCGGAGGGTGACGGGTAAGGTTTAGACATGGGAAGGCCTTTCGGATAAAGGGGAAAGCTCATGTGACATGCGATTTCCGCTTTTTATTTATGATTTTTTTTTTGTTGTTTTAATTTACTTAAAACATGTTTTCTCGAAGTCCTAGGTAGGTTGGAAAAGATTGCTCTTCTTTTCGCAACTATGCTAGATCTGGGTCGATGGAGACCATACGTGCGTCTATAAGCCCCTCGTTTTGCACTCGTATTTCGACATCCCGGGGTGGACGGCCCGGGCGAGGGTCCTATAGTGCAAGCGGTTTCCACCGGCCTAAAAGAAAAATTGAACCTAAGGACCGAGCCTTTGTCATGTTCGTTTTGATGCATTAGCCATGTGAGCAGTGAACCGAGCCGCCCACTAAGTCAAGATTAGGTCAAGAGTTCGGCATGACCTCTCTTTACCTTGCTTGCGCAAGGGATCTGTGACGTTGGGCGTTGGCCGGGTCATATTGTCATGGCTGACGTATCAAAGGCTTGATGACATGGTGTCATGTGAGCATGGATGTATATCCGGGACGGAACATCGTGCAGGTGTAGCCGGAAATCAAGATCGTGTCAAGATTTTAGCATGACCTTTCATCGCCTTGCTTGCGCAAGGGATCTTGAATTCCGAGCCACGACTCGAAAAATGGCCGGCATGGTATATGTATCCAGCCGTATGACACGGACCGGGTAAAAACCAACCGAGTCCGGACAGAGTGTGACTCAAGACTCAAACGTGCGGGGTTGACGCTTGGCTAGGATGGGATGTTTGGAATGATCCCGTGCGCGTCCAAGTGGCCTAGGAAGACCAAATGGACTGGCAACCGAGACCACCCCGGGTTGAGGGTTGTAGTGTGCGGTGTATCCGAGGCGGCGGTGCGCGTAGCGTGCGGTGTAACCGAGGCGGCGGTGTGAGTAGTGTGCGGTGTAACCGAGGCGGCGATGCGCGTAGTGTGCGGTCTCTAAAATTCTTCTTCGAGTAAAACAGAAGTTTTTTTCGAAGAATTTTAAATGTATGCACAGATGTATATTGATGCATTTTTTTTTATTTTTGTATTTTTATTTTTTTTGTTTAAAATAAAAAGTAAAGCACGTGCACACACACACAACAGTTAAAGAAAGGGGTAAAATGAAAGTTTGACCCTCATCATCATTTTAAAAATCTTTTGTTTTTTTAAAAGTTTTTAAAACAAAATAATCCCCAGCGGAGTCGCCAACTGAAATTACCCGGGATCCGGCTCGCGCGCGGAGGCCCCGTGCATCTCGCATTTTGTCGCTTTTCGGGAAGTCGCCCGGATCCGAGAGGCAGCGCAATCGCGCCCCGGCATCTGGCTTATTCCGTTTTAGCGTGTTGGAGGTGTCTCGCTGTGTTTTGCTTTGTAGAGTCGCCACGCCGTTTTTATTAAGCCCAAAACATTGAAAAAGGGCATCAGTTTAAAATTAAACTGTTTTTGTGTGATGAGATTTTGAGTTCGGAGGTCAGATGCCTCCTCGGGAAGAGAATATTAGAATCTTAGAGCTCACTCGAGTCGCCTCGTAAAACGAGTCTTTCGGATACCCCTAATATTCTTTAACTGTTGTGTGTGTGTGTGTGTGCTTTTAAAAATGCATGCTGTATCGGATGTCTACATTGTACACTGCTTTATTGAAATGTATTGAAATAGTGTAGGAAGGAAGCCTTACCAATTGTTGGTTCGTGTCTGTCTTCTGCTGGGGAATAGTGCTTGAGGATGGAATAGTGCTCCGGGACGGACCGGGATTGCTTTGGAAGGAGCCGGTTGTCTGCGGACAGAGCTTCGGCGTGAGTTGAGATTGTAGGCTGATCGGGCGAGTTTCGGCGTGGGTTGGAATCGTCGGTTGGATTCGGGCAGAGGTTCGGCGTGCTTTGGAATCGTCGGTTGGATTCGGGCAGAGGTTCGGCGTGCGTTGGAATCGTCGGTTGGATTCGGGCAGAGGTTCGGCGTGGGCCGGGATCGTCGGTTTGACTCGGAAAGAGCCGGGACGCCTCGGGAAAGACCAGGCGAGGCCTCGGAGTACCACGAGGGGCCTCAGAGTACCTCGAGAGTGCCTCGGGGCAGCGCGGGAGCGTCGCGGGAGCGCTCGGAGAGGCTTCGGAGCACCACAAGGGAGCTCGGAAGGCCTCGGAAGGATCCGAAAGGGGCCGGGATTGCCTCGAGAGGACTTAGAGGGGAGCCAGAAGGCTAAGGGAGGAAGAGAGAAGAGGGAGGTGTGAAAAATGAGGGAGGGGGAGCCCTCTATTTATAGTGTAGGAAAACTGCAAAGAGGTCCGTACGGACCTCTTAGGTAATTATAGATTTCCGAGATTTGAGGGAATCTCGTGGACTTTAAGGGGATTTTCGTAATGATTATGTCTGGTGCAAAGAGGTCCGTACGGACCTTTTGGCATGCAAAGAGGTCCGTACGGACTTTCCATGCTCTTGTGAATGTGATGGCAAGCTAGCTCTCGTCGAGAGCTTTCCAACCATATATGGCACGTCTCAATCGGAGTTCGTATGAAGGAGTTATGACCTCCGGAAGTTTGCCTCTGGTTTTGTCGTATGCTGGGATGGAGAGCGATCCAGATTGGGGTACTTACAGTCCCCTGAGCCCAGAAAACCCATTTTCTTCATTTTTGACAATTCGTTCGATGCGTGTGACCCCATAGGACCATACTATGTTGGCAATGAGTCCGATCACATCGATCCTCATAAGACATGAGCGGACTCTAGCAAGCCATCATGCCTACCCAAATAGTATGATTATCAAGTTCGATTTTCCTACATAGAACATATCACAATCCCATTGTCACACGATGTTATATTGAACATGAGTCATGGTCCACGTCAACTCATATTGTTCAATGCTTTCTCGTTATCAAGTAAATTGATTAATCGAATGACATTAATCACATTAATTCATTCGGGCATGGCCATGCACTACATCAATCTTACTTACGAGTGGCCTAGCAAACATCTCTCTTTACGAGGGACAATTTCCATCTTGACTTATCATTCTTCCCAACAAGAATCATACCATGCCAATGATAGCCCTTATTGTCATCCGGTTAAAGACAACGTTAAACTATATCAAACATGATATTCATCGAGCGGAAGACGATGATAATCTCAGGTCAAAGGATATCAATGATATGACTATATGAGATTTAATTATGACATATGACCATGACATAAATCTCATAATGGGTCAAGTCCAGTACCTTGTTCTCTAACAAGTACCCATGAATCTAATGTGCATCTCCATGCATATAATCATCACATGATTATCCATTAGACTTCATACTAGTGCTTCATAAGTACTAGGGACACGATTATTATAACTAAACATGCAAACACATATAATAATCAAAGAAGCAATCTCATATATAAATGAACAATGACATTACATAAAGGTCTATCTCTATAGGCCTAGGGCACTAACACCTACAGTCTCCCACTTGCACTAGGCCCAATCATTCATGTATCTTATACCCATGGACCTAACATGACCATCATGTTTAGCTTGTGGTAAAGGCTTGGTGAGAGGGTCCGAAATGTTGTCATCCGTTGGTACCTTGCATATCTTGACGTCCTCCCTTTCCTGATTTCTCGAATGAGGTGGAAGCGTCTCAAAATGTGTTTGGATCGCTGATGTGACCTTGGTTCTTTTGCTTGGGCAATAGCACCATTGTTGTCACAGAACAGCTCTATCGGGTTAGTGATACTCGGAACGACTTCTAAGTCACTAACGAACTTCTTGATCCAAACCGCCTCCTTAGCCGCATCTGATGCTGCTATGTACTCGGCTTCTGTTGTAGAATCGGCAACGGTGCTCGCTTGGAACTCTTCCAACAAACAGCACCTCCATTTAGCATAAACACAAAACCGCATCGCGATCTATAGTCATCTTTGTCGGTTTGGAAGCTTGCATCTGTGTAACCCTTTACAACCGGATCATCTTCCATTCCTCCAAATACCAAGAATACATCCTTAGTCCTTCTTAAGTACTTAAGGATATTCTTGGCAGCCTATCCAATGGTTCTCACCAGATCGGGCGGTATCTACTCGTTGCGCTTAGAGCGTACGAGACATCGGGTCTAGTACATAACATGGCATACATGATAGATCCAATTGCCGAAGCATATGGTATATCACTCATCCTCTTTCGCTCATCATTTGTCTTAGGACAATGAGTCTTGCTAAGAGTAATGCCATGTCCCATTGGCAAGTATCCTCTCTTAGAATTTTCCATCTTGAATCTTCTAAGGACCTTGTCAATATATGTACTCTGACTCAAACCAATCATCCTTCTTGATCTATCTCTATAGATCTTGATACCAAGGATATAAGCCGCCTCACCCATATCTTTCATTGAGAAACATTTTCCTAACCAGGACTTTACAGTCTCAAGTGCAGGAACATTGTTTCCAATGAGTAAGATGTCATCGACATATAACACCAGAAATAGCACTATGCTCTCACTTATCTTCTTGTATACACAAGGTTCATCTTCGTTTTTGATGAAGCCAAACTCTTTGACTGATTCATCAAAACGTAGATTCCAGCTTCGGGAATCTTGCTTCAATCCATAAATGGATCTCTCGCAACTTACACACTTTGTTAGAATCCTTTGGATCGACAAACCCTTCAGGCTGTATCATATATACATCCTCAAGTAGGTTTCCGTTAAGAAACGCTGTTTTGACGTCCATTTGCCATATCTCATAGTCGTAATATGCGGCTATGGCAATTAGGATTCTAATAGACTTAAGCATCGCTACGGGCGAAAAGGTTTCATCATAGTCAACGCCATGAATCTGCCTATACCCCTTAGCAACTAGCCTAGCCTTATAAGTATGTACCTTCCCATCCATGTCGGTTTTCTTTTGAAAACCCACTTGCACCCTATGGTTTTTACACCTTCGGGTGGATCAATCAAGTTCCAAACTTGATTATCGTACATGGATTTGATTTCGGATTCCATGGCTCCTAGCCACTTGTCCGAATCGGAGTGGACATCGCCTCTTGATAGGAAGTAGGTTCATCATTCTCAATGATTTCTACTTCATTACTTTCCGTCATGAGAAATCCATATCTCTCGGAGTTCGGATCGTATCCTATCCGATCTGCGAAGAACTTGTGTATCTTGAACCGGTTCCACAGCTTGTGAACTTGGTTCCGTCTCTACTATTGGTTCCTTGTCATTTTCGGGTTCTTGAATTTCTTCAAGATCAATTTTACTCCCACTAGTTTCTTTAGAGAGAAACTCTTTCTCTAGAAAGACACCATTTCGAGCAACAAACACTTTGTTCTCGGATTGGTTGTAAAATAGATATCCTTTCGTTTCCTTGGGATAACCGACGAAAATACATTTATCGAATCTAGGTGCAAGTTTATGTTCGAAACCAATTTCTTTACATAAACCTCACATCCCCAAATCTTCATGAAAGATAAGCTAGGCTTTCTTCCATACCACATCTCATGTGGGGTTTTAGGAGCCGATTTAGTAGGGACCTTGTTAAGTGTGAAAGCGGCCGTTTCCGGTGCGTGTCCCCAAAAGGAAATAGGAAGGTTCACTTGACTCATCATCGATCGAACCATATCTAATAGAGTTCGATTTCTCCTCTCGGATACACCATTCCATTGTGGTGTTCGGGTGGAGTAAGTTCTCAAACAATTCCACAACCTTTGGATGATCGTCAAATTCTTGGCTCAAATATTCACCACCTCGATCGGATCGAAGTGTTTTAATAGTTTTGCCAAGTTGATTTTGTACTTCACTTTGAAATATTCTAAATATCTCAAAAGCTTCACTTTTGTACTTCATCGATAGACGTAGCCATATCTTGATAAGTCATCGGTGAACGTTATGAAGTACCGAAATCCTCCCCTAGCAATGCTATTCATTGGTCCACATACATCGCATGTACAAGAGCCAACAAATCACTAGCCCTTTCACTACTCTTAGTAAAAGGTGCTTTAGTCATCTTGCCCAATAAACAAGACTCGCAAACATCATATGATTCATAATCACATGAGTCTAAATATCCATCTTTATGGAGTTTAGAGATGCGTTTCTCGTTTATGTGCCCAAGACGGCAATGCCATTTATATGTGTCATTCACATTATTTGGTTTGGATTTCTTACTAACATGATAGACATTGTCAACATTATTCTCAACATCCAAGACATAAAGGCCATTAAAAGAATGAGCAACACAATAAAGCATGTCATTCAAATAAATCGAAAATCTCTTATTCGCAATAAGAAAATTGTAACCCTCATTGTCTAAACATGAAATAGAAATAATGTTTCTGCTCAAATCCGGAACATAATAACAGCTTATTTAAAACTAAAATTAATCCGCTTGGTAAAGTGACTTCGTAAGTCCCTACGGCCAATGCTGCAACTCTTGCTCCATTTCCAACCCGTAGATCTACTTCACCCTCTTTGAGCAACCTTCTATTCTTTAGTCCCTGCACATTTAGGCAAATGTGAGATCCACATCCGGTATCTAATACCCAAGAACTAGAGGTAGAAAGTAAAACATCTATCATATAGATACACGAAGTCATGGCAATCTCATTGCCCTTCTTCTTCAGTCCTTCACGATAAAGTTTGCAGCTACGCCTCCAATGCCCAGTTTCCTTGCAATGGTAGCACACCACATCCTTTTGGGATTTGGGTTTAGGCTTCTCAAGAACGGCAACCTTTGCCTCCGGTTTAGCAACTTTTGCTTTACCCTTGTTTTTGAACCCCTTTCCTTTATTCACCATCAACACTTGATTGGTTTTCTTGGTAATATTGTTCTCCGCATTCTTTAGCATCCCATGCAATGTCGACAGAGATTTATTCATCCCATTCATGTTATAATTCAGAACAAAGCGATTATAACTCTCGGGGAGTGAATGCAATATCATATCCGTAGCTTGACTCTGGCTGGATAGGATACCCAAGCCTCTCAAGATGTTCGAGGTGACCCTTCATCTTCAACACATGAGGCCCAACAGGTTGTCCTTCAATTATCTTGCATGAATGAAGAGCCTTCATAGTGTCAAACCTTTCCGTACGTGCTTGCAACTGGAACATTTCCTTCAAATGATTTCCCAAATCATAGGCTTCCATGTGTACAAGGTCCTTTTGAAGAGCCTTACACATGGTCGCAAGCATCAGGCAACCAACATCAATAGAATCATCCATATGCTTCTTCTATTGGTCCCTTTCCGCTTTAGTTGCATTAGCAATGGCTCGGGTGGAACGGGTCCATCGAGAATGTACAACTTCCTTTCCTGTTTGAGAACAATTCCCAAACTGCGGATCCAATCCACATAGTTATTGCCATTCTCCTCTAACTTGTCCTTCTCAAGGACTGATCGCAGTGACATGTTTTGATTATTGTTTACAGCCATTGATCTACAAAGATATGCAACAAGATATGAACACATATAAGTTCCAATTCATTTAAGAGATTAATTAACGTATTTCACAAATACTCCCACTAAGTTATATAACCTTCTTATACAAATATGTATAATATAATTTAATAGGCTAAGACCCAACTTTAATTTAATTTCAAGTCGGCTATGGCACGACTGCTCAAAATTAAACTAAAAAGGTAGATAACATTTATCAATCATATCTATATATGACTCTTAGATCATTATGAGATTATAGACATCTTATGTCACATGTTTCAATCTCATCTTATGCCTTAGGCCCAAAACCGTTTTGATAGCCTAATTGAGTTCAACCATGTTAAACGTATAGCAACCACTATTTGCTCATCTTGATCATACAAAGATAGAATTAATGCACCTCGCTATGGCGAGCCCACATAAAACTACCCGTGTACTCACAAGTGTTTAAACATGGGTGGCATAAAACAAACTCAAATTACAAAGAAGGTTCAATTTTTCATGCTTATCAATTACATCCCAAGGTTGATTCATGAAAACTATATGAACATAATTATGAACATGGAATGATGCAACACATATTACATTTGATCAGTAATTACTAGTACGTGGCATCGTATCCAAAGTTATCCCACACTTCCCAGAAGTGCCTGCGGGGAAGGTCTTGACTTCCAGCCTATATACTTAGTAATACATCACAAATATCCAAGATTAATCACATTAATCATATCAATGAAATTGACATCCCATAATCTAGATTAATCATATTAATCATATATATTACAATTTCATAATCATGGTATATCTATATATACTATTACTTCTCAAGTAAAACTCATACAATTTCATATTCTAGATCATGCACATCATGAAAATTCATATAATCATATTACATAATTATCATGATTATCTAACTAAGCATCATGAACGGGGCTCTGATACCACTGTAGGGTTTCGAGGGTCCATGCGCAGCGGAATAAGCAATAACTCGAAAAACCCCAAGCCCTAGAATCCGTTCTAGATGAATAATTAAGAGAGATGAAATAGAATTACCAACCTTGAATGCTTTTGCCTTTGATAAACTTGACCCAACTCCAGATTGAATGATCTTGTTAATCCTTGATGAACGAACGGGAATCACGAACCAAAGATCTTGATGAACGAAGATCCTCTATGTTTATCCACGCGCGGAACGAACCCTAGAACTCTTCTAGGAGGATTGCTAGATCCAATTGATTGAAACACCTTTCAATCAATGAAGAACAATGGATTTGGTGGTGTTTGATTCTCAATTCTCAATTGAAATCTCCCACTCTAAGTGTTTCTCTCAAGCCAAAACGTTCTAATAACGGCTAGGGCAACCAGGGGTAAGTATTTATACGTTATAAATAAAAGCCCTTTGCGAAAACCCTAAAATTAGGCCATTTACGTATCAGTCCAGGCCCGACGGGACGACTCGTCCCCCAGGGCACGAGTCGTCCCCTCTGCAGCTCCCACTGATCCTGGCGTCCCTGCAAGAGGCACGACTTGGCTTAGCTCACGGGACGAGTCGTCCCTTTGGGCACGACTCGTGCCCAAGAGCACGAGTCGTCCCTCAGGACACTCCCACTGAACCTGGCGTCCCTTCATAAGGCACGACTTGGTTCAGCCTTGGGGACGAGTCGTCCCCTGAGCCCAGAAAACCCATTTTCTTCATTTTTGACAATTCGTTCGATGCGTGTGACCCCATAGGACCATACTATGTTGGCAATGAGTCCGATCACATCGATCCTCATAAGACATGAGCGGACTCTAGCAAGCCATCATGCCTACCCAAATAGTATGATTATCAAGTTCGATTTTCCTACATAGAACATATCACAATCCCATTGTCACACGATGTTATATTGAACATGAGTCATGGTCCACGTCAACTCATATTGTTCAATGCTTTCTCGTTATCAAGTAAATTGATTAATCGAATGACATTAATCACATTAATTCATTCGGGCATGGCCATGCACTACATCAATCTTACTTACGAGTGGCCTAGCAAACATCTCTCTTTACGAGGGACAATTTCCATCTTGACTTATCATTCTTCCCAACAAGAATCATACCATGCCAATGATAGCCCTTATTGTCATCCGGTTAAAGACAACGTTAAACTATATCAAACATGATATTCATCGAGCGGAAGACGATGATAATCTCAGGTCAAAGGATATCAATGATATGACTATATGAGATTTAATTATGACATATGACCATGACATAAATCTCATAATGGGTCAAGTCCAGTACCTTGTTCTCTAACAAGTACCCATGAATCTAATGTGCATCTCCATGCATATAATCATCACATGATTATCCATTAGACTTCATACTAGTGCTTCATAAGTACTAGGGACACGATTATTATAACTAAACATGCAAACACATATAATAATCAAAGAAGCAATCTCATATATAAATGAACAATGACATTACATAAAGGTCTATCTCTATAGGCCTAGGGCACTAACACCTACAAATAGTAATTTGGGTTTGAGTCCAATGAAATGAATTTGATGGAATTGATCATTCCTCCCATTTTTGCCAAAAACTTATAAAAAACGCGTTTTTTGTTAACTTAACAAAAAACGTGTTTTACCGCAACGCAACAGACAGTTACACACATATAATAACACCTCTCTCTATCTCTCTCTACGCAAATACGCAAAGGAAGTCTCTCTCCTCTCTCTCTCTATACGCAAAGTGAAGTTCTGCGTCTTCTTCTTCGTCCTCACCAAATCCATTACCGGCGATCTCCTTCTCCGGCAACACCATTCCCCTCTCCGATCCCTGAAACCAACCGGCGACCTCCAACACTCCTTCAATCGCCAACAACTGACCTTCTCCACCATCTTCTCCGGCCCTATTCTAGCCCTAAGCCGACGCCCTCCTACTCCGGCCAAGCAACCTCCGTATTCTCCGGCCCAAATCCCCCCTTCAATTTCCATCCAAATCCCCACCGGCCGTACCTTGATCGTCCACCGAATTTGTGTTTTGTTTGGTGTTTCGGTACCGTCCTCGGCAACAATTTCTTCACCGTCCTCAATTCAAGAAATTTGTTTCTAATTTGTTTTGTTGGTTTTTGAATGCCGGTGTTTTGTTTTTTGAATGCCAAAGGTTTCTAGTTTTCAGATGCCGGTTTATGTTTTGTGGAATGTCGGTTTGATTTTGAAGTGCCAGTTCTTGTGTTTTGAATGCCGGTTGGGTAGAAATTGAATGCCAGTTTGAGTTTGGGTAGAAATTGAATGCAGTTTAATTGATTTTTAATGCCGGTTCATATTTTTTGAGTGCCAGTACATGTTATTTTGAGTGCCAGTTGGTGATTAATCAAGTGCCCGTTAGTGTATAATCAAGTGCCCGTTGGTGTATATTTGAGTGCCCGTTAGTGTATAAATAAGTGCCCGTTAGTGTATAATCAAAATGCCGGTCCATATATATTTTTGAATGCCGGTGCTTGTATTTTTGAGAGCCGGCAAAAATATTAGTGTAACAGTGCCAATGTTAGTGTAACAGAGTGCCGGTGTGAAGAGTGCCGGTTCATGTATTTAAAAGTGCCGTGTAAAAAGTGCCGGTTTCGGTTTAACAAAGTGCCGTGCACTGTTACCGGCACTTTGTTAAACTGCATCTTGACACTTTTTTACGGCACTTTGTTACATATGAACCGACACTTTGTCACTAGCCGAGTTTGTTAAACACGCACTGGCATAAACGGGGGAACCATTAATTACGAAAATGCCACCGTTTATTTTGAACATGGTTGCCAGTAATTACAAAATTGCCACCGTTTATTTTGAAAACACGTTTTTTCTTATCTTAACAAAAAACTAGTTTTTTATAAGACCAACTCCCCATTTTTAGAGGGAATGAAAATCCATTCCAAGAAATGGAATTTCATTCCTTTTGAAATGATTTTTTTTTCAAAAAAATGAACCAAACATACTCAATGGAAAAATCAAAAGGAATTGTCCATTCCATTCCCCCACTTTTCCTCACTTTACCACGAATCAAACGCCCCTAAGATAAGATCACCGGAATTTGTTTAGCCAAAAAAACAGCAGCCCAATTTTGACTTATTTTTGTCACTTGAGTTTCCAGAAAACATTGCACAACCCAAATTCTTTACTGTAAAAATGTGAAGAGAGTTGGCGGTTGGCATAATAAAATCTAGTTATAACTCATTTCTACGTCACCCGATAAAATATAACACACTTACACTAACGCATACTGCTATAAAATCTACTCCTCCCATAAAATGAATGTCTTGGAGGGCAAGTTACTGATGTGCTGCGCATACTTTGGAGCCTAGACACTTTCTAAACCAAAAACTTGACTTATTTGGCCAGAGTTTAGAAAATGATATTTTGAATTATAAAAGCCCAGATAATTTCAATATGAAACCTCTTTAGCCTTACTACTCCACCTCCCTGCCGGGCTCACTTAAACAATTGTGTTAAGCAAAAAAACAAAATTAAAAATGCAACTGATGATGTGGCCAGAAACGTTCGAATCAGCTCAAATTCGGCGGTAGGTTATATCCCAGCGATTGATCAGCCTGAAACAGAATAACAAACACGTAAACTAAGTCGGGATTTCTCCGGCGAAGACCCTCCGGCGTGAGAGTAAATATTTGCTTTGTGTGTGAGAGAGAAATCAATTTGACAGAGTTTTGAGTCAAAAGATATCGTATCCAAATATGTGAATTATGACTTGTATGTATAGGCATAACAATGTATAATCCATGTTGAATTGGATTGCTAAAAGATAAGATATTAATCCTAAGAGAATTATAATTGAGGAGCCCTTGTTGGACCTGAATTTGTATAAGAAGTGATTACAATCCTATAAATATTATAACTGCTCAATGTCCTTATTTGAATAGGACTGATATAAACTGCAACTCTGCACGAAAGCCGAGATGACCTCTCCTCGTCATATATGGCCAGGTCGGCCTTTGTTGAGCCGAGGAAGAGATAAGAGACAAATGGAGAAACCCGTCGTGATAGTTTGATAGCCGAGGACTCCTCGTCATCAAGGGAGCGCAGCTCGGCCTTGGAGTGAGGTCTCCCTCGGTATTGAGTTGGGCCTCGGTCATTTCGCCTGCTGCTAAGTCTAGGTCGACTTAGGGGAACGACGAGGTGGGTTGGTACGAGAAAGCCCATTTCATTCCTCGCATATGATACTTGATGGATTATGTTCAAGGCCCAATCCATTTGGGCCTTGCCTCGACTAGCCCAATCTCATATCTCGATTTATAATGTTCAGCAACATTTCTTAAAGACGTGTCTAATCACCTTCATGATCTCAACTATATGTCTGTATGGATATAGTTTTTACTTATCCCCGTGATCCGACATAAATACCACAAAAGAAAAGCCATTCACTAGCAAACTCGGGGCGAGGTCAACTATCAGACCTTAACAGTGCACTAGCAAACTCGGGCAGAGGTCAACTATCAGACCTTATTGTTCCAACTGCTCCAACAATTTGAACAATGATCTTCCCTACTATTTTTTTCCATTTGAACAATAATTTTAGGTTGCTTTAATTATCCGAATGAACATCTAAAAATTGTTATTGATAGTATTTATAATGATATATAGATAGCAAGATTTTAATTTTCATTAGTATAATTAAATCAACTTCAAATTATTGCTTAAAAGATCATTTTGTGATGAAGGGAGTATATAATAACACAAGAATCCATTTACATTGCACATTTCAACTTGGGATTGAAGTCAATTAACAACTAACTTCATCTGATAAAAAGAAGAAAACAACTCACAACCAAGCAGGTGAAAGAACAATACCTTTGACCTTATGAAAGAAATTCCTACTACAGAGTCACTATTTTGGCACAAATCAAAGGTATTCTTCAACCATAAAGCAGAAACCCCAGATGCCATCTCCACGGGGCTATCTGACAGGTCAGTATAAGGAAACTAAGCCTGTTCACTGGAAATTGGGTTCCGAGATTTAAAATGCTGCACTTCTGGGTGTGTGTTTCTGCCCCTATAAACAGATAACGAAAATACAAGAGACTGAATAGGTAGCAAATATCAAGAAAATACCCGGAAACTAAATAAGTAGCAATTAACAATAAGATCCGTCTCATCTACTAGACTCTTCTTCACTGAATTTGTTTACCTATCCTGGGCCTGATCTCAATCCCCTCAATAATGAGGCCACCTTTCCAATTGCCTCCTTTCACCTCTGTTAAACTCATTTGCAGATCCCCGTTGTCCCCATCCTTGTTAAAGTAGTCCCCTATCTCAATCTCCAACCATCCATCTGCTCTCTTTGTGGGGTACAAACCATCAACTTTTGCGGGCCCTCGTGATAATATAGTCCGTGGATACCCAAGAAGTTCAGATCGCCCCCTGGATACAACAGGGCATCTCTCATTCTGTCCTCCCTGAGGATCCAGATACACTGTTTGGGTTTTGCTTTCATCTCCGCTAAACCCGATAGAAACCTCAGCAGCTTGGTATTCAAAACCATATGCTCGAGCTGTGGACTTGAAGACAAAGTACGCTGCATAAGCTGTATTTGGAGACAGCATGCTGGTATTAATCTTGCCTCGCATTTCTAGCCAACACACACTTATAAGCTCAGCCACCTCCGGAAACCTGTTCTCCATAGTTACATACACAATCCAATTCTCAGAAAGAGCAAAAAAATAATCATCTAAACTAGGCAAGTGTGAAAATGAGAACTAAGAAGGATTATAACCTTGATTCTGGTAAAGATGTCCATCTCCAGTAACGAGGTGTATCACTCCAAACAATTGAGAGGTCCCTTGCAGCTAGCATGTAGCATTTCTTCCCACTACTTTTATCCAATGAAAAACTCTGCAAAATGCCAAACAAAATAAGAGTCAAGAGGTATAACCAAAAGCATTGTCATATGTGCGCCCACTTAATCAAGTAGTTTGTCTAGTTTAGCGATTAAGTGTCAAAGACTATAAAAGGAGCCACTGGTTGTTTTTCACATAGAAGTGGCAAGAGAAAAGTTTTCTCTCAGTCCTCTTTACTGTATATAACATCCTATGTTTGGGATTGCACAACATCAGGCTGTACAAATGCACAATGCTCTTCCTAAAACTTAAGCACTGTGTTATAACCGACCCATCCTCAAGACATTCTTCACCTCAAACAACAGAATTAAAGAAAAGAAAAGAAAGGAAAAGAAAAGGTGAACAAGGAAGTCCAGTCCTCATTCTTTTGGTACCTAATGCTATATAAACAGAAACTCGAACAAAATTCATACAAAGGTTCTTACAAAGAGGACTTCTTGGAGTCCGCTACTCCTAATTATAAATCCCCAATTCCTTTTATCTACCTTCAGAAGCTTGATAGTCTAGCACCATCAACCAAGTTTGTTATCACCGACTATCCTAAAAAGGAATTGAGGGAATCTAATATCGGAGCGATGACTATGATCCCGCTACACTCAGTTTTTAGTATCTATCTAAGTGAGTATATGTTATGAACAAAGAAAACTCCATTCTTCTGATTTTGACTTGGATAGTGAAAAGATTATGCGGGACAAGTAGATAGATTAAGCCCTTATCGAATCCAGCGTTAAGAAACTGGTTAATCGGTAAAGATAAAGACACATGGACTTATGACCCGCCCAAGAGAGAGACCCAAGTCCTAGTAGAGCCGCTAAATGGTGATTCGTTTCACGCGCTCTAAGCCCTGCCCGCACGGGAGTTGGCGCCTACATAATTGCTTGCTTGGTAAGAATAGTTAATGTAGCATGTCAAATTAATATTCAAATCACATTTTGACAACATACACCATTTTACTTTCCCAGGCTAGATAGATAGCCTTTTCAATTTATTAGTGGAAATCATTTTCTATTGAAAACTACCTTTTTTCAACAAAAGTCAGGCAAATCACTGGCTAAGAAAAATCATCGCTAAATAAATCATTGTCATTGTCAAATGTAAATTACACAAGCAAATGTGTATCAATGCATCCATGAACACACACTTATATATATCAAATTGAAAGCGAAATCTCAGTATTAAACTCTTTCAATCGTAAGAAATTGACATGATCACAAAAACGCGCACGGATAAAAGTTAATTTCTACCTTGTTTCCACCGTCGATTAGAATTGGATTATCGCAGAGGTGGAGATAGAACTCCTTCTTGGTGGATAACCCTAGGCGGTTCAAGCCGTCGCGATCCACCGCCCGAGCAATAACATCATCGTAATCCGACGGCAGGAATCTCTCCCAAACAGCATCCCATTCCGACGCCGACCGGAAAATAGACGCAACGAGCGACAGCCTGCAAGCATCCCGAGGACTGGTCATCGAGAGAGTGTTGGCAATGAATCCTTCCGGCAAACCGCCGAAGAAATCTCCACCTTCACCGCTGGAATCATCAGCACCATTATCGCCGCTGCCGTCCATATTCATTTCAATTTAGGTGTAGTTGCGATTGGTATGAATGAATATCTGAAGATGGCAGATTATATATATAGGGAAGCGGTGGAAGTAGATAGCTTAGCGGTTAAGTTTTTTTTTTCATTATTATTTATTTATTTTACTCCAGAGAAATTAAAATATTAATTTATTCGTAAAATAAAAGACAGCCTTTTATGTCAACTGTCTACGAGTAGGATCTGACAAGGAAAAGGTTAAAAGACTAGAAGGAGAAAAGAGCCCCCTCTTCTAATGATTATAGTTTTCATTGCTCCCTTGACCACAAATTGTGACAATTTTTTCCCTCCATTTTTTTTTTTTTTGGTTATCCAGGTTCCCCAGCTTCGCCGAGTTATTCCTGGACCACTAGCTACCGGCCCCACAGTGTCCTAGCGGAGGTAAATCGCGGATATGCCCAAAGCAGCCAGGGTGGCAGCACCCCTTATACTCCTGGCCCCAAGGGAGCCCTCCTACAACGCGGTAGTTGAACTCCCCACACTGAGGTTGCAAGCGGCAATCTTTTCCTTAGCGAATGGATATGCCCGGGGGACTCCTAAGGACCCTGAAATCCAAGATAGGAACATAAACCACAAGGATTCCCCTTGAGGGGAATCGAACCGGTGACCTCCCCTTCGGGAGGCCACCAAACAAACGCCAGTACCACTGGGCCTCCATTTATTCAACAATTGTAGGTTGTTCCTTTGTTGGAAAATTATGATATATCAATGCAGTTTGTGCCTATACAACTTGGTAATGGTGATATACAACACACATGAACACGAATTATATGAAAGTAAGCAACAAGAAAACACACGATTTGTTCACACAGTTTTTTGCAACAACGACTACATCTGAGGATAATATCAAGTCCGGATATCAATTAATATCACAATATGTAGTTGTTTTGGTAAAAAAAAATTAATGATGTAGAATCTTCACTATAAAAGTGTACGAATTAAATAATAAGAAGGAGACTTTGGACTTTGATTAAATGGAATAAACAAATGCATAAAAACGAAGATGGACACAAGGATTTTGTTAACGAGAAAAACCTTAGAGATGACAACTGTTGAATTTTGGGGTTACAAACGCAGCGGAAGAACTTAGAAATAGCATCAAAACCCTAGCCCAATGATCCGTCTAGCATGAAGAGATTAGAAAACCATGAAATAGAATTACATACCTCGAATGCGATGAAGTTTAACAAAGTAGATCTCAAAATTCAAGCCTTGGAATTTTGATGTCAAATCGGATCTTCTTCTTCCTTGTTCAAAACCTTGGTGATGAAATCAACAATGGAGATCTTCAAGCTTTAGAAGATAAAGCAACTTCCCTCTAATGGTGATCCACACGCGAACGAACCAAGAACACCTTCTTGTTGGATTGCTAGATGATCCTCTTGATTATTGAATTAATATTCAATAATCAAAGCCAAAAACTATGGAATAATTTTGGGAACCTTTGATTCAAAATCAAAACAAAAAAAACTAGAGTTTCATAAACTTAGTATATTGATGTGTGTGAGAGAGAGAATTATGGCTGCAAAGGACTTATATTTATATCATATATAAACCCTAGTCATAATAGGTTAGAAGTCCTTAGACAAACCTAATCCAATCCGTCCAAGGAAACTCGGACTGACCAAAATTCACCCAGGGCACGACTCGTGCTCCTGGTCACGAGTCGTGCTAGGCTATCACAAGTGATCCTAAGCCAATTTCAGTCATGTCATTCTTCGTGAAAAAAGTTGCACTCGTGCGGGTTCTTATCACGAGTCGTGCCAATAAGCACGAGTCGTGCTTCACCCCACAAAGTCAACAGGTCAACGTAAATCCCTTGGAAACCAAAATGCAGTCGTTTTACTGCTCCTGGCATGAGTCGTGCCAATGGGCACGAGTCGTGCCCTTCCCCAAAATTTCCAGATTTCAGCTCGAATCAAATTCGTTCTTTGTGTGTGACCCAAAAGGAATTATATTATGTTGGTAGTGATTCGAAACATCGACCTCACAAGACATAATGACTTCTAGCAAATCATTATGTCCACCCAATTAATATAACATCAAAGCTTGATTCCTCGATAGATCAAATGTCACAATCCCTTTGTCCACGATGTCTAATTGAACATGAGTCATGGTCTATGTCAACTCATCTTGTTCAATGCTTTCTCGATTCCGAATATGTTGATAATCCAAATGCATTTGATCTCTATCAAATCACTTGAGTGTGGCCACACATTTCATCAACATTATTCATCGAGGGGCCCAAGCAAACATCTCTCTTCATAAGAGGGACAAATCCCGTCTTTGACTTATCATTCTTCCCTACATGAGTCCAATCGTGCTAACATAGCCCTTATTGCTATTCGATTAAAGATAGTGTTAGACTATATCAAACAAAATCTTCACCATGTGGAAGACGATGATAATCTCAGGTGCAAAGGATTCAATAACACAACTATCATGAGATTTAATCATAACAACAGACCATGTTATAAATCTCATAAGTAGGTCATGTCCAATTCTTGTTCTCTAGCAAGTATCCATAAGTATAATGTGCATCTCCATGCATATAATCATCTCTATGATTATCTATTACCAACTTATACTAATTGTTCACAACAACTAGGGACGTAGTTCAATATAATAAACATGCAAAACATATAATGAACCAAATAAATATGCTCTATAATAAATGATAAAGATGATACATAACGGTTCAAGTTAAACATAACTATAGCCTAGGGCATTACACTAACAATCTCCCACTTGCACTAGGCTCCATCTATGTATCTAATACCCATGGACCTCACATGACCATCATGCTTAGCTTGTGCGAGGGGCTTTGTAAGCGGATCCCCAATGTTATCATCGGTTGATACTTTGCATATCTTAACGTCTCACCGATCAATGAACTCTCGAATGAGATGGAAACATCTAAGTATATGTTTGGATCGCTGATGTGACCTTGGTTCCTTTGCTTGCGCAATGACACAATTATTGTCACAATAAAGTTCCACCGGATTAGTGATACTTGGAACAACTTCCAAGTCACTAATGAACTTCTTGATCCAAACCGCCTCCTTAGCTGCATCGGATGTCGCTATATATTCGGCCTATGTAGTAGAATCAGCAATAGTACTCTGCTTGGAACTCTTCCAACATATCGCACCTCCGTTAAGCATAAACACAAATACCGACTGCGATCGAAAATCATCCTTGTCAGTTTGGAAGCTAGCATCTGTGTAACCTCTTACAACAAGATCTTCTTCCATCCCTCCAAATACCAAGAACGCATCCTTAGTCATTCTTAAGTACTTTAGGATCGTCTTGACTGCCATCCAATGGTTCTCACCAGGATCAGATTGGTATCGACTCATCATGCTCAAAGCATACGAGACGTCGGGTCTAATACAAATCATAGCGTACATGATAGATCCAATAGTCGAAGCGTATGGAACTTCATTCATCCTCTTTCGCTCATCAGTTGTCTTAGGACACTGCGTCTTGCTAAGAGTAACACCATGACCCATTGACAAGTTTTGACATCCATTTGCCATATCTCATAGTCATAATATGCAGCTATGGCAATCAAATTTCTAACAGACTTAAGCATGGCAACAGGCGAGAAGGTTTCATCATAGTCTACACCATGAGTTTGCCTATATCCCTTTGCTACAAGCCTAGCCTTATAAGTATGCATATTCCCATCCATGTCAGTCTTCTTCTTGAAGACCCACTTGCACCCTATGGTTTTTACACCTTCGGGTGGCTCAATCAAGTTCCAAACTTGATTATCTGACATGGATTGCAATTCGGATTTCATGGCTTCTAACCATTTATCCGAATCGGGATCGGACATCGCCTCTTGATAGGAAGTAGGTTCGTCATTCTCAATGACTTCCACTTCATTACTTTTTGACACGAGAAATCGATATATCTTGGGTGCGGATCGTAACCTATCCGATCTACGATGGACTTGTGGATCTTGAACCGGTTCCACAACTTCTTGTGGACTTGGTTCAGTCTCTACTATCGGTTCCATGTTATTTTCGGGTTCTTGAACTTCTTCAAGATCAATTTTACTCCCGCTAGATACTGAGAAACTGTTTCTCAAGAAAAGCACCATATCGAGCAACAAACACTTTGTTCTCATTGCGGTTGTAAAAATAATACCCTTTGGTTTCCTTAGGGTAACCAACGAAAATAACCTTGTCGGATTTAGGTTCTAACTTATCAGAGACAAGTCTCTTTACATAAGCTTCGCAACCCCAAATTCTCATGAAAGACAAACTAGGTTTTCTTCCATGTCACATCTCATGTGGGGTCTTAGGAGCCGATTTAGTAGGGACTCTGTTCAGTGTGAACGCAACAGTCTCTAATGCATGTCCCCAAAAGGATATATGAAGGTCTACTTGACTCATCATCGAACGAACCATATCTAATAGGGTTCTATTCCTCCTCTCGGAAACACCATTCCTTTGTGGCGTTCCGGGTGGAGTCAACTCTGAAACAATTCCACAGTTTTTGAGATGATTGTCAAACTCTTGGCTCAAATACTCACCACCACAATCGGATCGAAGTGATTTAATTGTTTTGCCAAGTTGATTTTGTACTTCATTTTGAAATATTCTAAACATCTCAAACGATCACTCTTTGACTTTATTAGATAGACATAGCCATATCTAGATAAGTCATCAGTGAATGTCATGAAATACCAAAATCCTCCCCTAGCAATGCTGCTCATTGGTCCGCATACATCAGTATGTATTAGGCCCAATAAGTCACTAGCCCTTTCACTACTCTTAGTGAAGGGTGGTTTGATCATTTTGCCCAATAAACAAGATTCGCATATCTCATATGATTCATAATCATGTGAGTCTAACATTCCATCTTTGTGCAGTTTAGAAATGCGTTTCTCATTTATATGACCAAGCCGGCAATGCCACATGAACGAGTTGTTCACGTCATTCGATTTAGATTTCTTGTCCACATGATAAATATTTTTAACACTATTTTGTTTCTCATCAACATCAAGAACATAAAGGCCATTAAATGAATTTACAATACCATAAAGCATATTATTTAAATAAATATAAAACTTCTTATTCTTAATAAGAAAATTATACCCTTCATTATTCAAACAAGAAACAGAAATAATATTCCTACTCAAATCCGGAACATAGTAACAATTATTCAAAACAAGTACTAAACCACTAGGTAAAGTTACATCATATGTCCCTACGACTAATGCAACAACTCTTGCTCTATTCCCAACATGTAGGTCAACTTCACCTTGTTTGAGTAGCTTCCTATTTCTCAGACCCTGCACGTTTAAACAAATGTGAGATCCACATCCGATATCTAATACCCATGAACTAGAAACAGAAAGGAAAATATCTATCATATAGATACCTGAATCAGCATCAATCGTATTGCCCTTCTTCGCCTTTAGGCCTTCCTTGTAAGCCTTCCAATTGCGCTTCCAATGACCAACCTCTTGACAATGGTAGCAAACTGCATCCTTTTGAGATGCCTTGGGAGCCTCTTTGGCAACGGCAACCTTTGCCTTAGGTTTAACAACACTTGCTTTACCTTTGCCATCTTTCTTGAACCCTTTGCCTTTGTTAACCATTAACACAGTATCGGTTTTAGGCTTCTTGATATTCATCTCTGCGGTCTTAAGCATTGCATGCAATTCCGAGAGATTCTTATCCATGCCAGTCATGTGATAGTACATAATAAAATGACTATAACTTTCAAGCAATGAATTCAATATCAAATTTGTGGCGAGTTCCAAACTCAACGAATTTCCAAGCCTTTCGAGATGCTCAATGTGACCCTTCATCTTAAGGACATGAGCTCCCACCGATTGCCCTTCTTGCATCTTGCATGCAGTTAGGGACTTAACCACATCATACCTCTCGTTTCTTGCTTGCACTTGGAACATTTCCTTTAAGCGCTCAGCAAGATCAAATGATGCATCTATGTGCTCAAGGTCCTTCTGAAGAGCCTTAGACATAGTGGCTTGCATAAGGCATGCAACATCTATAGAATCATCATTATGTTTCTTATGTGCATCCCTATCAGCCCTAGAAGCATTTGGAGCAGGTTGAGGTGGAACGGGTTCATTGAGAACGTACAGTTTCTTCTCTTGCTTTAGAATAATTCTAAGGCTTCTGATCCAATCAGAATAGTTTGTACTGTTCTCCTCAAGCTTGTCCTTCTCAAGGAAGGATCGCAGTAACAGGGGTTGATTATTGTGATTAGCCATTCTATTCTACAATAAAATATGCAAACAATATAAGCATATATCAATATCAACACATTTATCATCTAAGAGCAAATAATGTATTTCATAAATACTTCCACTAAATTATACACCTTCAAATACAAACATGTATCATATAATCATAGTAGGCTAAGATCCATATTTCACTTAATTCCGGTTTAACTGAGCTAATACCCGAAATCAAGCTATTTAGGTAGAAACATCAATCATATCACTATATGACTCTTAGATCTTTTATGAGATTTCCTTAGACATCATATGTCAAAAACATGTTTTAAATCTCATCTATGCCTTGGGTCAAATCTCATTTGAAAGCATCAATTAAATCAAAACCTTTTTCAAACGTATGAGACATAGAACGATGCACTTGACTATGGCTAAAACTACATCAACCATAATCTCATCTTGATCACAAATTAAGATATAATGATGCACCCAACTGAGCTGAAACTACATCAAAATATCCTAAAATTTTACAAGTGTTCTAATCAAGGAATGGCATAAGACTTAAATATTTAGAAGGTTTTCATATTGTAACAAATATCGCATGGTTGTAACATAGATCTCATGTGAACATAATCATGAACATAGGGCTTCACAAAATTTCATACAAACAATTTGATTTTAATTTTGAGAAATTACAAATCCAAATAATCATATTAATAGATCAATAACCTATGTGATAAACTAATCAAATTAATTCATCATTAATCATGAACATGGCATATCATATATACTTGTTTTTCATAAAAAAAACAAAACACATGGAATCTAGATCTATTTCATATAACATGGACATATTACAAGTGTTGTGGGCGTAAGTGAATATGTGAACGTGTGTGTGTGAGTCTACATGTCCCCTATAAATAACAAAGACTAAAAAGATAATAAAAAACTCCTAAAATCTCAGCATGTCACTTATCCTCTCATGTCGAACGACTTGGTCTTCTTTAACGTTGAGGAAGAGTCTTACGTGCTGACTATACTCCGAATTTATCTCCTTTTATTCACTGAAAAATATGAATAAAAATAATTAATTAAATATAATAAATATTATGCAATACTTACAGTGGATAGGATGTCGACATGCAAGAACAACTGAGGATGTCAACATGATGAAAATGCCCATAACAATTTGTCCCCAAAAATATTTGTCTTCAAGGAATTCGAAGGGGTGAATATTTTTCAAAAACAAAAATTGGCGCCTGCCATGATTTGACAACCGCATTGATGTGGAGGAGATATGAACGGTTTGGGAAGTTTTATTTGAAAAGAAGTTTTTAGAAAAAAGGGCTCTTTGTTTTTAATAACCGTCCTTGCTAATTAAAAAGCTTCCACACCCTTCTAGCCTCTTCTCTACACAACGGCGCTTCCTTAAAGGTAATTTCTCTGCTCTCTCTCTTCTTTTCCATACTTTCCGATCTACTTAGGCTGTCACCATGGGAAAGACTAGGTGGAGTTCCTCGAAGATGAAAGGCGTATCTGTTTCTAAAGAACCTATAGATGTCGACTTTGGCGATTTCGAGTCCGAGAACCTGCTTTCTAAACCTGACGAAGAGATATGTGTATTCAACAACACCCAAATCGAGTACTTAAAATGTCAGCATTGTTTTCCAGAAGGTGCTATCTTTCATCCCTTTCTCGTTAATCTTAGGTCTGACCTTATTTCCCCAAATTGGGTTTGCTTCCTAGAGTACCCTTTTCTCCTAGGGTTTAGCTTCCTTTTTCCCTCTTTAATCACTGAGTTTTTTCAAACTGTAAGTGGTCACTATGTTGACGGAGCTTCCATTGTCAATCAGGATGCGCTTCACTAAGCAATTAACTACTTGCAGAGTTACAATGAGTGCATCATGGTGTGGATCCAAGATGTCACCTTTGTCGTCTTCATCAAACGTGATTTATTAGACACTATCATTCACTGAAGGTCTTACTGGTAAGTTCAACATGTCTTCCTTTGGTTCTGAGGCATGGCGCTTGGCCGCCGAGTAAGAGGTACCGCATATGTCTGATCCTCCGCTGATCATGTTGACCACCTTGGTTGGAACTGGAGGAGCTGCTGGTGGATTCTCAGCCTATTGCTCCTGTTTGTCATTTCAGCCACGCCTCTTGCCGAGCAGCTCTTTGAGTAACCCCTTAGATAGGAGGTGGCTGATTTCCTTCCTCAGAGCAATGCAATTCTCAGCGGTATGCCCAAAATCTTCGTGGTAGGCACACCATTTGGACTTGTCCTTCCACCCGAAGAGCTTGTCAGACTTCTTTGACCATCTTGCTTTCTCACCCAAGTTATCCATGGCGTGTATAACTCCTGCAATATCAACAGAGAAACAGTAGTCATCTATTTTTGGATATTGTAATTCATCCTAGCCACTATTATCATTAACAACATTAATACTAGAGTGGTCAAGTTTAAAGTAAGGTTTGCCCCTATTGTATTTAAAATGGGATGTTTCCATCTTGCCACTCGAATGCTCAGGAGTGACGGTCCTCTTGGCTTCTTTTTCTTGTATCAACTTGTCTTCTTCCAACCTGATGAACTTTATAGCCCTGGTTCTGACTTCTTCCAGCCTCCTACAAGGAGTCATTACTAATTCCTCATAATAAGGGGAATCTTTCTTAAGTCCCATTTTGAAGGCTTCTGTTGCAGTAGACATATCCAATAGAGGCTTCTCAAAGACCCTGTTGCAAGAAAATTGGTTAGTGAACATATTAATGAGTTGAGCATAAGATCCAATAAAGCCTAGAGGCTGGTTGATAAGCCAACATAAGGCTGCCCCGGTCAAGGTGGAACCGAAGCCTCTGCAAAGGCAGGCTTCCTTGAATTGCAAGGGGATGTGAATCACGTCCATCTTTTCCTGGTACAAGGCAATGTGCTCCAGTGGATCGGTTGTCCCATCATATTACTTCATGTGAGGAACGGTGAACTTCTTCGGTATCGCCATCTTGACAATGGCTGGGCTGAAGCGTGACTCATTATAACATGTTGGAGAAGCTTGGTGGTACGGCAGGTGAAATTACCCGGATCTTTCGCGCGCGGGCGCGGAAAGGCGGTTGTCTTTCGCGGAGGTGTTGGTGTCTGAGACCTCGCTTCATGGGAAGGAAAAATGAGGAGTCGCCACACGGTTTTTGTATTTTGAGCCCAAAACGTTGAGAAACGGCTTTAGTGAAAAGGTGTCATTTTTATTGGCAGCAAAAACTTAGGAAAAGGCTTTGAAAATGGGGGTCATTTTTATTGGTAGCAAAAACGAGTAAAAAGTTTTGAGTACTAGAGATTGTTAGGTTCGGAGGTCACGTTACGTTTCGGGAAGAGTATTACGAGATCACCCGAAACGCCTCGTATGACGAGTCTTTTTACCTTTCTCGAAAACGTGTGCGTGTGTGAGTGTGTTTGCATTTTGAAATGGGGGCTTGAATGACAAGCTTAATCTTGGTTTGAATGTCAAACGTTGATTAGGTGACTTTGTTTGAAAAGACGAGCGTTTGAATGACAAACGTCGGTTTTGAGACGGAAATGAGCGTTCGCGTGGCAAACGTCGATTTTGAGCTTTTTTGAAAAGGAGTTCGAAGGTCGAAATCCGGTTTTGAACCGGGCGAGTCATTGTTAACGATTTTTACGGGAAAAAGCGTATTAAATGATTTTGAGTGTCAAATGGCGGCTTTTAGTTTGTAAGATGAGCGTTCGGATGCCAAACGTCATTTCGCGCGTTTTTGAAAGAGAGTTCGACGGACGGACGAACTCCGGTTTTGAACCGGGCATTACATTGTTAACGATTTTTACGGAAAAAGCGTATTAAATGATTTTGCGATCAACGAATTGGGTTGCGACTCGAACTTTGAAAAGTAAATACTATCACGATCCAAACGGGTTGGACTTTGTAAATGACAGTATTTAAAGCAGTATCAACGGAATCAAACGATCCGGAATCATAAATGACGATCAACGAGCCAAAACGGCTCGAAATTGTAAATGACGATCAACGAGCCCAAACGGCTCGGAATTGTAAATGACAGAAAGTAAATGACGATCAACGGATCGATCGATCCGGAATGGTAAATGACATAAAAAGTAAATGGAACGGGGTCGGAACGCCGTTTTAACCCGTGATTACTTCTCTTACGGGAAGAGAAGAGGATCGAGGGGCTAAAACGTATCGGACCCCGTTAGACGGAGGCGTCTACATTTCAATAATGTGGTTCGAAACGGTTGTAGCGACTGGCGCATAAATCGAGACGAAATGAGAGATCAGAGAGAGGAAGTTATACCTATGGCTAGGGTCGACTCCTTTGGCTCGGGGGTGTGTACGAGACACGAAAAGTAGTTTGAAATGGTGCTTCAGAGTGGTGAGGGGCGTATTTGATCGAAATACGGAAGTTTCACGCGAATCGAGACAAAACGGGAGCTCGGGAGGGGTGAAAATCAGTTTGGGCCGTAGG
Source organism: Adenophora triphylla var. japonica (assembly GCA_022495995.1). NCBI lineage: Eukaryota > Viridiplantae > Streptophyta > Magnoliopsida > Asterales > Campanulaceae > Adenophora > Adenophora triphylla. The sequence continues at coordinate 657,965 of JAFEMH010000147.1, read as the reverse complement.
TGAAGTGATTTTTTGGAGTAAAAATGTTGTTATTTTGGCTTTGACAGCCCTCCTATTTATAGGGTGAAAAATGCAGTAAGAGTCCGGACGGACTTAGACTGATTTCCAGGGTTTTGTGGTATTTTGGAACTTTGAGGGGCTTGCTGGTGTAAGTGCTCCAATTTGAGCTTGTTAGAATTTTCGTTAGAAAATTAACGAAAGTTATAACATTTCTAACAATTCCTAACATTCCTAACATTTCTAACCAAGTAAGGGTAGATTAGGGATTGTCAAAAAAAGATAAACCAAGGAAAGGAATCAAAAAAGCAAAAGAAATAAGAAAAACCAAAAAAAGAAATGGCTGGAACCAAAATCTGGCTGGTTAATTTGAATTTTTAAAAAGATTATTCCTTGTGTCCAAAGCCTGGAGCAGCATTTAATGAACAGTGCACGCTGCAGGTCCTATCCGCGCGGATAGGTTTGTAAAATTCAGAGGGATATAAATTGAGCCCTCCAGTCACAAAAAAAGAAGGAGAGAAGAACACAACTCACAGCATTTGGCGAATATACTCGAGAAAACAGTGAGAATTCTATAAGAATTGTCACCTTTTTCTCTTGAATCTTCCCAACTTTCACTCACTCAAATCAAACCCAAACACTCTTGCATTCAAGCCTTCAAACACAAAGCACAAAGAAGATAGGTATAACCTCCCTCTTCTTACCCTAAATCTCTCATCCATGCATGCATTTTCAAACTACAAAATGTAGTTCATTCATCTTCTTGTCTTAAGATCCAAGAAGATCACCATGGAAGTTCATCTCCATGGATGATCTTCTACAAGGATCTACATTATTTTCAAAGTGTTCTTACTTTCTTGCAAAGAAAACACATTTTCAAAACCCTAAAAACCATTTTCAAGCACCAAATCTTGATTTCAAAGGATAAAATTCCCCTTCCCAAGCAAATGAAATGTTTAGTCCTAATGTACCCCAAGGATGGTTTGGTATAGTTGATTCACCACAAAAATGTCAAGTGATCACTAACCAAAACCTAGGGAAATGGGGACAAGCATGGATGCAAAAACCCCCTTTAAAATCATATTTTCTCTCTTGAGAAGTTGCTGTCCAGTAGCAATTTTCCAAGACCCCAGTCCATTGTCTTAATTTTTGGACACAGATAAACTTGGAATTTGGTGTTGACTACAAAACACTTTTTGTAGCCAACATCCATAGATTTCCAGAAATATTTTTACTTTATTTTTTGGGTGAGTAAAACTCCTTTTTTCAAATTTTCTTTTAGAGGCCAGTTCATCAGCTTCTGGGAATCCAGATCTCATATTTGAGATTTCCAGAAGGTTTTGACCCCTCAAATCTTCTCCAAAATGGAAAATTCCTTCGCAAAAATCTTATTTAAGGTGTCTGGAACAATTTGCATTCTCTGAGTTCATCCAGATTATGAAGTTTTAAAGCCCTTGAATCCATTTCAAAATCAAAGGTCCACTGCCTTTTTCATTCTGGCAGAAGTGACTCTCAACTTCAAAAGGTCTTTTGAGTACCAAATCTCAACCCAAAAATCTTCCAAAAAATCATAGGATCAGTTTAAAGTCTTAAAAAGACATCCCAATTTTTACTTTTCCGAGTTTCAACTTATTTTGGCCAAAACACATAAACACACACACACACACACAAATGATTTTCAGCTTGGAAGACTCGTTTTACGAGGCATTCCGGGTGCACACTAACGTCCTTCCCGGCGTATAACATGACCTCCGAACTCAAATCTTTAATCTCGGGCATTTTTCAAAGTTTTGGCCCTTAAAACAAAAATGGCGTGGCGACTCCGTTCTTTTTCTGGGTTTTATTTGGTTTTTTCAAAGAAACGCAAAAATCGAATTTTTTCCCGCGAAATGGCGACACATCATCACAGCTGGCAATTTCAGAAAGTTTGCACAGGGAGTCCGGTCGGACTTAGACTGTTTACCAGGGGTATTTTAGTCTTTTCCCTTTGATTTCTGATTGAAGGGTGATGGGAGGGCTATGGCATGGCTGCCACGTGTCCCATGACTCACCAAATGTGTGGGAGTTCGTTCCCGGGTCCCGATTTTGTCCGTTTTTTAAAATAACAGTCCGGAAAATGTCCGAAATGCCCCCGAAAAGTACCGAAAAGTGCGTTTTTCAGGGAAAGCCATAATTTTACGTGCGATGACACGTGTTAAGTATGCTTCGACGTTGGGATGCTAGGGGCAGTCCCGCGACGTCTCGTTGGCTTGGCAACGGGGAGTTTAACGAGTTCCGATTAACCTGGAGCGGGCCAGTTAACGGATTTCGGTTAACTTTCTGATGGATTTTGACGATCCGGATTTGGGTACTTACAGTTAGCCCCTCAGCGACGTCTTCTCCGAAGGAGGTGGGGTCGTTGAAAAAAGATAAGGATCCAAATCGGGATGCCTTACTTTGAAAGACCTGGGCGGTCAGCTGGCTGGACCCTTAGCGAAAGGATTCCTATGTATCCCGAGCGGGAATCAAGCCGGTCGTAGTTCGTAGGTGCAAGGGCCGCGCGTGGGGACCTCGACCTGAGCGAGACTGTTGGGAGGCGTCTAAACCTGGGATGGAGACTATAGGGAGGCGTCTGAACCTGGGATGGAGACTATTGGGAGGCGTCTGAACCTGGGATTTCTGAAACCTTCAAGGGCGTGTGGCGCCTCAAACCGGAGTTGCTGAATCATACGAGGGCGTGTGGCGCCTCAAACCGAAGTTGCTGAATCATACGAGGGCGTGTGGCACCTCAAACCGAAGTTGCTGAATCATACGAGGGCGTGTGGCGCCTCAAACCGAAGTTCTCCGAGAGGATACGTTTATCCTGAGATGAAGGCGTTCGTGCCTTGGGTGCTGAGCATATGATGACGGCCAGGTTTATCCTGCTGGGGATAGGGTGGCAATGATGGGAACGGTTGTGTTAAACTGGCGTTATTAACAACTCGGAAGGATCGACGTTTCTTCTTTAGAATCCTGCTGGGGATGAGTATTCGGGCTTACCTTGATGGCCGAAGAGGGATTGTTGTGCGGGCTTACCTTGATGGCCGCTGAGGTGGGACGATCGGGCTTACGACTGGCGGCCGGGGAGATATGTGTTCACTTGCTGAAGTGAAAAGGTATTCGGGCTTACGAAGATGGCCAAAGAGGGATTGTTGCAAGGCGTTCGTGCCTTGGGGTTCGGGCTTATTGCGGCTGCCGAAGAGGGATTGTTGTGATGGTGAAAACCATTAGAAATTTTAACGTCGGGAGACGGAATTGTACTTGAAATGTCCGGAGACAGGATTGAGCATTTGAATGTCAAACGTCAACTGGGGATGGAAGTGAGCGTTTGAATGTCAAACGTCAACTGGGATCGAATTTAACGTCTGGAGACGGGCGTTAGTGAAAACTAACTGAGAATTTAACGTCTGGAGACGGGTATTAGTGAAAACTAACTGAGAATTTAACGTCTGGAGATGGGCGTTAGTGAAAACTAACTGAGAATTTAACGTCTGGAGACGGGCGTTAGTGAAAACTAACTGAGAATTTAATGTCTGGAGACGAGCGTTATTGAAAACTAACTGAAAATTTAACGTCTGGAGACGAACGTTAGTGAAAACTAACTGAAAATTTAACGTCTAGAGACGAGGCATTAGTGAAAACTAACTGAGAATTTAACGTCTGGAGACGAGTGTTAGTGAAAACTAACTGGGAATTTAACGTCTGGAGACGAGCGTTAGTGAAAACTAACTGGGAATTTAACGTCTGGAGACGAGCGTTAGTGAAAACTAACTGGGAATTTAACGTCTGGAGACGGGCGTTAGTGAAAACTAACTGAGAATTTAACGTCTGGAGACGGGCGTTAGTGAAAACTAACTGAGAATTTAACGTCTGGAGACGGGCGTTAGTGAAAACTAACTGGGAATTTAACGTCTGGAGACGGGCGTTAGTGAAAACTAATTGGGAATTTAACGTCTGGAGACGGGCGTTAGTGAAAACTAACTGAGAATTTAACGTCTGGAGACGGGCGTTAGTGAAAACTAACTGAAAATTTAACGTCTGGAGACGGGCGTTAGTGAAAACTAACTGAGAATTTAACGTCTGGAGACGGGCGTTAGTGAAAACTAACTGAGAATTTAACGTCTGGAGACGAGCGTTAGTGAAAACTAACTGGGAATTTAACGTCTGGAGACGAGCGTTAGTGAAAACTAACTGAGAATTTAACGTCTGGAGACGAGGTGTTAGAAATGTCTAACTGGGGGGAAATTTTACACTTTTGGGGGCCAAAAGTGGTAAAATTGAAACTGCGAAAAATTGAGGGGCCAAAGTGGCAAAAAATTTTCTGGTGCAATAAGAGTCCGGCCGGACTTGGACTGAATTTGACCAGGTCCTTATCAGCGTCGAGGCAGAAGCTGAAATGGCCATTTTCTTTCATTGTTTCCGGCGAGAAGGAGAGAAAGGAGGAGAGAATTTTCACCCCAAATTGTGAGGTTTGCTCAAATTTGTGAAGGAAAATCGATATGGAAGGTGATTGGGAACCAATGGCTCGTCATGGAAGGACCGATGACGAAAGAACGCGGTTGGTTCGGACCATTCGAACCAATATTCATCCATTGAATCCGGCGGAGTTCTACCCGGCTAGGGAGAGACACAACTCCAAAGGAGGGATCGAGAGACAAGTAAGCTTCCCTCAAATTCCATTAATTTTAAGAATTTGCATTCTTTAAATGTTAGAAATTTGACTAGGAATGAGTTAGGAATTTTGGTGTCCGGATTGGGGTTTTTGACTTTGCTATGAACCTTTGTCGAAATTGACTAGGATGTAGTTCAATTGACACTATGGGTAGACGACATAAAAATTTTGGTTGCAAAATTCCATGTCTAGATGCATTTTCCAAAATTAAAATAGCTTTAATTCGGGACGGAGTAAATTTTCGAAATGTTCGAAAAGATTTGAAAGTTCCGGATTCGACGGAGTTTTCGGAGGATTTTGAAAGTTCCGGATTCGACGGAGTTTTCGAAATGATTTTGAAAGTTCCGGTTTCGACGGAGTTTTCGAAATGATTTTGAAAGTTCCGGTTTCGACGGAGTTTTCGAAGGATTTTGAAAGATCCGGATTCGACGGAGTTTTCGAAAGATTTTGAAAGTTCCGGATTCGACGGAGTTTTTGAAATGATTTTGAAAGTTCCGGATTCGACGGAGTTTTCGAAAGATTTTGAAAGTTCTGGATTCGACGGAGTTTTCGAAATGATGGAAATATATGTAGGAAATGAATGAGAACCGTATCTGCATTGCATCCTTTTGACATGCGCTCGTGCACTCTGTTGATGTTGCTATTGTCTTGTTCACCTGCAGGGGCGAGGGACGGTTGATACCCACAACCAGAAGAGTCGGGGTGCCTTCGAGGCAGTGCGAGCGCTGTGGGAGGTCTTCCCGGATGCAGCTCGAGAGGGAGAGAGGAGTCCATGGCAGCTGGTGCTTGACTCCGGATTGGCTGGGTTTATCAGTGCGGTAGCTGCGATAGCTGCGACGCCGAGGGCCAGGTCCATGTACGTATCTCTGAGCGAGTATTGGTGGGATATGACCCATACTTTCCATTTCAGGTGGGGGGAGGCGACGGTGACTCCCACGGACTTTGCTGCTATCACTGGGTTGCCGACCTATGGCAACACGCTGGTGTGGATTGACGGTTATACCTCAGAGCAGTTGTCTGAGCTGCTGGGTTTTGATATTACCGATGCCAGGGGCTTAGGCATTCGGTACAGGCCGATGGAGAGGCATCTGGAGGCGGGTATCGCCGATTATTTGGCTGGATCTTTGAGGATGACCGCGGAGCGCCTGGCTCGAGGGTTCATTTGATTCGCGTTGTCAGCGACTTTGTTCCCGACTTCTGACACATCCTGTCACTTCCCTCTGCTCGGGTCGCTGACAGACTTGGATGCCGTGAGGGGGTATGCATGGGGGGAGGCTGGACTGGCCGAGCTCTACTATTCCCTGGACAGGTTCTCGCGGGGAGAGGAGAACTCCCTGAGCTGTTTCTCGCATGCTCTGGATGTAAGTTCACGTCTTTTTCTCTTTTTTATCTCTTTTATGTACTCGTATGTATCTGCTCTGTAGCTAACATAACTTTCCATTTGCTTGACAGGTCTGGTGCTATGAGGTGTTCAGTCCGCAGGAGTGGGACATTAGGGAGGCGTATCGATCCCTATTCCCTGCCATGCTGGTTTGGCAGAAGAGAGCGAAGAAGCCGGTCTCGTCGAGAGTGGGTACTCGGGTGACGTACGAGGAGGTGTCCCAGGCCCTGGACCGGGAGTTCTCTGAGAGGATCCAGCTGACCTGGTGGAGTCGGTTCCACACTGTCGCGGTTCAGATTGCTAGCGAGGTGACGCGGCGGAGGAAGCTCCTGGTGGGACTTCATTGCGACGCTATGTATCTGGGGGAGCGGGTGACCCGTCAGCATGGCCCGGGGTCCATTCCGATGGTGCCGGTGGATCCTCCTATGCACATGCAGCATCCTCTGGAGATGCCGATGGAGGAGTTGGAGAGGTATAGACAGGGCGTGTTCTATACCGAGTACGTCATAGCGGGGGCCGACTATGAGACTTTCTTGAGGATGAGGCTGAGGAGCCCACAGGTGCAGCACAGGGAGGGCGATGGCCCTGGATATCCCCGAGATCTCCCGCTCCCACGCGCTAGGCTGGCGTATGAGGGGCTGGATGGTTCGCGCAGGCGGCTGGTGATTCCGATTCCGGATGAGCCGAGGTCACGGTATAGGGTTGACCCTAACACTTCGGTGAGCACTTTTTTTTTTTGATTTTCTGCATTTGATAGTAGCATTCTGCAAATGTTGCATCTGTACTTTCTGCTTGTCTTCTGATGACCTTCCTGATTCGCAGGTGTCTGGCCGTACGTACAACGACTCTATGAGGCTGGTGGACGGGTGGTCCGCCTATGCTAGGAGGCTCGTGGCGTTCAAGCGGTGCAGTTCCCGGAGGAGCGTGGATGTCCGTGAGCCGAGGCCGTCTAGGCCGAGAGGTTCGCCTGCTCCCACGACCGGTGGGGAGGACTTTGCACAGGGATTTGGCCAGTTCGCGGGCGGAACGGCTGGGTTTGGAGCTCATCCTCCTTCGCACTCGGGGCACGAGAGGGGAGAGTCTTCGAGTTCGCGAACGCCGAGGAGGCCTTTTGCATATTCCCGCTTGGAGGAATTTGGCGAGTTCTTGTTTGCGACGGATCCGGCAGCGGCGGAGCAGTGCGCCGAGTGCTCGGATGACGAGCAGGACTCGGAGTAGTCCTTCCTTTACTGCTTTCTTTCTCTCTCTTTTTTTTCTTGTATCGTCTGGAACGATTTGAACTGTATTTGAAAAGGCGCCCGTGGGGCGGAACCTGTATTTCGCGCATCTATTTAATGATTACCTTCTTTTTATTTTCGACAAATAAGTAAGTAGGTTGATCAAAAATAAACAAAATGAAACATGCATTAAAAATTGAACGGGTCAAAAATTAAGCCTATATGCACTGATTATTAATTATTTGCACTGTTGCACGAGCCCGGGGGCGGAAGAGGTGTAGGCTTTGGTTAATTCAAACCAGGGGAGCACGCAGGTTTTATAAAGGCATGAATAGGGAGTTGTTTGGAATTGTTTCCAATTCTGGAGCAGCTGGCTGCAGAGTTGACCAAGTCAACTGCAGAGGGAGTCCGGCCGGACTAAAAATGAATTTCCAGATTCTTTAAATTGCAGTTTCAGCTTTGCAATTTGTAAGAAACTGCGCATTGCTTTTGATCAGTTGGCTGAATTCTCTCAAATTTCTTAGGTTTCCTTCACTTCCTGTCATGGCTCCCTTTCCTAAGCTATCGTCTCGGATGCAAGAGCGATACTTGGAAAATTTTCAGTCGTGGGTACGGAACCACACGAGGCAGAACAAGGGGTTTTTCGAAGGCTGTTACGGGATGAAATTTGTTTGGGCTTTGAAGGAGCTCATGCCAGATTGGGATCTTTTGAGAGCCACGTCTCGGTTCTGGGACGTACGGAGGAACGTGTACAGCTTTTCATACAATGAAATCACTCCTACATTTGAAAATTTTCGGGCTATTCTGGGAGGACCTGAGACGGAACAGCTAGTTCTTCCGTATGCTGGTGGCATGGCCACTGTTGAGAAGCTAGTGTCTTTGCTTGGTATCTCGGCTGGAGAGGCATACGGGATGCTAATGCTGATACTGGATACTGATTATGTTGACATTTCGGGGCTGCCCGAAAGATTTGCCGGAGCTGAGGGGAGCGTCTTTGTGTGGGACGCATTTGATCTGTGTGCGATCGCTACTCTGTTCACGTTCACGTCTCTGGGTGTGTGCCATCACAAAGGTGTCCGGACTCCGGTGAGGCAGGAGCCGAGCGGGGGAGACATCGTGTCGTTGGTCTTGGGCGAGACGTTCCTGGGCATAGGTCGGATGGCGACCGGTAGCCGATACATGTGGGGAGGGAGTCCCGCTATGCTTACCATGTGGTTGAGGGAGAGACTGCAGATGATGCCTGAGGTGCCAATGTCTTGTGACGCTTGGTCCTTCTCTCGACGTCCTCTGGTGATAGGGGGCAATCAGGCTGAGCTGGAGCTCTGGATGGCCAGACTTTGCACGCATCACTTGCGATGGTGGGTTCCCCACTGGAAATTACAGACTTGTCGGACCACTCAGGAGGGTCTGTTGGTTGTCAGAGTGTCGGGGCTGTCTCAGACGTCTTTCTACATTCCATCGTTGGTTCTGCGACAGTACGGGCTGGAGCAGGTGCCATTGACGGGTTTAGTTCATGCTGCTACCTTCGAGGTGGGATCTCTACTGATGGAAGATCCTTTGACGCTATTGTTGCTCACACGGTGGTGGCAATACACGTCCTTTCCTGCCAGGGTTATCTTTCACCGGAGAGGGGGCACTATTCTGTCGACGCAGTATCTGAACTGGTACGAAGAATGTATAGGGGAGTCACAGATGTCCATCTTGTGGAGACGGAGTGAGCTGTTGGGTGCAGATCACCTGGACAGCTCGACCTTGAGGAGGACTGAAGCGGGGGCTAACCCTCGGAATCAGACTGGGAATGCCATGGATGACTATGAGGCCAATGCTGATCGGGAGGCCAATCAAAGCACTGTTATGATGGCTCGAAGTGAGGCAGCTCGAGACAGAGCTAGAGAAAGGGCTGCGTTGACAGCCACAGGGTTGATGAAAGCGTAGGGAAGGGTCCCTGAGCTAGGTAGAAGGACTACCGGAATATTTCCTGTGAAGGTGAAGAACACTCGTTGTGGGAAGGGGAAGGGGAAGAAGGATGAAGGACCAAGTACGGGAAACTAGGTTGACCTTGCTGTCCAGAGTATCCACCCATTGTCACTGCAGACACATTAACTGATTAATGTTTTATTGTTGTTTTGCTAGCGTGTAGCGAGTCAAGAGTTGACCGTGCTTGGACTCATCAAAGATTGTTTTAACCGAAATGAACTTGTAGGTTAATTGAAAAGAGTTTTTCGAAACACAAGCAATTGATGCTTATTGTATTTTTTTTTCTTTTTTTAGACCGAACCAATGGTGGCTGCCTACGTTCCCCTTTTACAATTGGACTAAGGGGCTCAGGTCACCGTAGTTCGACACTTTTAGGTGAATTTGAGAAAAACAAAGACAAAAGAAGTGCGATCCTGTTTTTTACCTGGATCATTAGCGGGAATGTATCCAGTTGGGTATTACTCTTTTAGCACTTTAATTTTACTGAGGGGACGGTGTATGGGGAAGGAGAGTTGACTCGTGCTCTTCCTCAAACGAAGTATCTGCGGAGCTTGCTTCCGTTCACGGGATTAACGAAAGGGTTCCCGTCCAAATCTGCTAACTTCATGGCTCCTCCGGAGAAGATTCTTTGTACCACGAACGGGCCTATCCAGGTAGGCTCCCACTTTCCGAGGGGATTGGTCTGCGTAGGAGGCTTTTCCTTTAGCACCAAGTCGCCTTCTCTGATGTCTCGGATCTTGACTTTCTTGTCGAATGATCGGGCCATTACGCTCACAGTAGGCTCGAGTGTGTTCCATGGCTTTCAATCTGCGCTCGTCGAGTAGAGCAAGTTCGTCGTGACGGCTTTGTAGCCATTCGACTTCATTGATCCCGTTTTCCAAGAGGACTCGGAGGGATGGAATTTCCAATTCCACGGGCAACATCGCTTCCATTCCGTAGGTAAGCGCGAACGGAGTCTCCCCTATGGCGGTTCTGACTGATGTTCGGTATCCCTAGAGGGCTAGAGCTTTTTGGGCCAGTCCCGACCCCTGGTGGTCATCATTCTGATTATCATGGGGAGAGTCTTGTTGGCTGCCTCTACTGCACCATTGGTTTGTGGTCTGTAAGGGGAAGACTTGTGACGCGTGACTCTGAATTCGGTCAGAAGTTGGTCACAATCTCCTTCGAAGTGAGTCCCATTGTCGGAGATGATCTCGTTGGGCACTCCGTATCGGCACATGATGTTCTCTCGGATGAACTCGGTCACCTTCTTAGAATTCAGTACCTTGTACGATCTGGCTTCTACCCATTTGGTGAAGTAGTCGACTGCGACTAGAATGAACTCGTGACCATTGCTCCCTGGTGGAGTGATCTTGCCGATGACGTCAATTCCCCATGTGACGAAAGGCCATGGCGTAGTCATGCAATAGAGTTCATGAGGAGGGATGTGATTCAGGTTGGAGAACCGTTGACATTTGTCGCAGCTTCGGACGAACTGGATGCAGTCTGTTTCCATTGATATCCAGTAGTATCCCATACGGAGGATGATCTGTGTCAATGCTCGGGCGTTCATGTGCGGACCGCAGGTTCCGTTGTGAACTTCGTTCATTAGCTCGCTGGCTTTTTCTTTGTTTACACACCTGTAAGTACCCAAATCTGACTCATGCCTCCCGGTTAATTTCCCCGGCAATTCCGGTAAATTTCCCGGTAACTCCCCGGACTTTCCTGGAGTTCCGAAACAATTCCGGAACTGTTCCAAATCATGTAAAGGCTGAAAGAAAAGCTTCCCAATTAAGAAACGCGTTTTTCTTAATTTGGGAAAATTTCTAGAATGGCCACCTTGCATGATTCTAGAAACATGGTGAGTCACAAGGGATAATGCCGCACGGCTGCATTAGCCAAGGGTCTCTGGCCGCACGGCTTCATTGGCGATTTCCAGACTGCCTATAAATAGAGCCCTCCTCTACCCATTTTAGATACGAAAAACACACACCACACTCCATATTCAGACTCAAGAACACTCCTCAAGACTGCTGGGAATCCCAAGGGTTGAAGAAGCAAGCCAAGAAGCCTCCTCCCTCCTCCTTGAAGATCTCAAAGTTGGTCCTTCCACCTTGTTCAACCCAAACAAGAAGAGGCCACCATTGGTAACCTCTCACTCCCTAACCTTGCATTCTAATTACTCTATGTGAATTAAATTGCTCCTTGCATTCATATATTGTTATTATCTTTGCTTGGGACTTGGTAGTTAGTATTAAACATCATATCTTTATCATTCCCCTTTTCCCCCTTTGCATCCTTTGCATGAATTAGGCATCATTTGTCATTAAAAATGTAATCTTTATACTCAAAGGTGCATCCTTTGCACTTAAAAATCCCTTTTTTACATAAAAATGTCATCTTTATGCATCATTTGCATATAAAAATCATGTCTTTATAAAAAGGTGCATCCTTTGTACCTACAATCCATTTTCATGCATCCTTTGCATTAAAGGTCATTCCTTTATCATAAAAATGCATCCTTTGCTTTTCAAAATGCAATCTTTATGCATCCTTTGCATATTAAGCCCTAATTTCTTCATAAAAATGCATCCTTTGCATAAAAATCATGTCTTTACATTCAAAATGCATCCTTTGCAATAAAGATCACTTCTTTAAATCAAATGCATCCTTTGCAACCCAAAAATGTCATCTTTTCACTAAAAATGTCATTTTTACATGCATTCCCCCATGTCTCCATTAGCAACCTTGGAACGGACCGGTGTAAAGATCCTATCTTTACATCGTTTCTTCCATTAAAGGTTCCATAATTTCTTTAGAAAGGGATAACCTTGAACCCTATATCTCCGATTATCACTTAAGACGAGCATGAAGCATTCATATAAGCTCGATCGTCTTAAGGTGTAGGATTGATGGGCTAAGGACATTCCTTCCTAAAGAACCTCATTTTTGGACTATAAAAGAGAGTCATTCTCTCGATCACGCAAGTCCCGAGGTTAAAAATGCGATGATCACAAGTCCAAGGTGAAGGCGGGATTAAAATCCCGAATACATAAAATCCAAGAAATCCCGAGCGACAACCAATAAATGATTTGTACGTCCGGAAGATAACTTGGGACATTCCCTCCCCTTTCATTCAAACACATGCACACAAGAAAGCACACAAGCAAGCAAAATAAACGGAATCTAGGGAGACTTGCTACGACAAGGCACCTTGGGTGAACGACGATCCGTTCTTCCCAAGGGGTAACTTAACCTCCGAACCCATAAATCCTTTTTTTCAAAGTTTTGAGGAAATCAAAATGGCGTGGCGACTCCGTTTTTCAAATTAAACCGGATGTCTTCAAACTCGCGTGAATCCAACACACAAATTTGGGCACACATTCATAGTTTGACGACTCCGCTGGGGATATCCCAAAGGAGAGAAGCTTTCATTTTTAAAACAAACGATACCTAGTATATAGGTGGAAACCACTAACCTTCCTGTATCGCTCCCTAACCCGGGGCTTGGGATAAACGGTGGTTTAACAATCCCACATACCGGTATCACTTTTCGAAAAAAATAAAAGAAAGCTTTTCCCTTTGAGCGGGTTAGACTCCCATCGCGGATTTCGTTTATCTTGCTTGCTTTCTTTGCCTTGCATTGCATCATTTGCATCTTGGGATCGATGCATACTTTGAACGGGAAACAACCCGAAAAAGCAAAGGAGTGGAACCTGGAAAATTGATCCATGCAGTCGTACGGCTCAATCCTCCTTGGATTCTGACCGGGCGACCTCAGTGGCGATTCCACCAGGAAAAATTGTGATTAATCTGGCAGCCTTGGCAGCTTGGGGCTATTCAGTTCCAAGACTGACTGGGGCTCCCAGAAAATTTACGTGCTTAACTGTTGCATTCTCCCCCGTCCCAAAAATCATTCCTTTAAAACATATTTATGAAAATCTCTGTTTTAACTCAAAAAGGAACATTTTTAGGAGACCGCACACTATGCGCACCTTATATATCCTGTACACTTTGCACGCACGTCCCTTTAAACCCGGGGTGGTTGTTCGGTGCGATCCACGGACAGCCTTACGATGCTCCCGGGCGCGCACGGAATCACCCCAAACTCCCCATGGCAGCCAGTGTCGACCAATGCACAGTCCGTGTCACACGATTCAAAAAACCGTGACTTTTGGTTGGTTTTTGGTCTAGTCCGTGTCATATAGCCCAGTTGCATACCCCCGTAAAGGTCAAGCCTTAGTTCATAACGGAAGTCAAGATCCTTCGCTCAAGCGAAACTCTGCCAAAATTCCGACAAGGAAAAATCGGTAGAATCTTGACTCCGACATTGACTTTGACCTTGACCCGCACGGAATGCGTAAGAGTCAAGACCGAGTCTTTGCCAAAAAAAAAAAATCCAAAAATCTTTCGCTCAAGCGAAGCTCTGCCAAAATTCCGACAAGGAAAAAATTGGCAAGATCTTGACCCGGCATTGACTTCAATTTTGACTCACGCACGGCGTATGCAACGAAGTTCAATGTGACACTGTGTCATCCGCCTTTTACCGCCCGACCCATGCCTATTATCTTCTCGGACATTACCGAAAAGTCAAAACGTCAATCAAGCAAGCGAAATTCTGCCGAAATTCTATCAAGGCTGAAAGACGAGACTTTCCCGGTATTGCCTTGACAATAATTCGCATCGCTCGTGCGTTAAAAGTTCCTATGACCCGCTAGACCCGTTAGGAGCGTTCTTCTCTCTCGGTCGGTGGGATCCGCGTGCCCTATAGGACCCTCGCCCGGGGCTGTCCACCCTGGGAGGTCAAAATACAGGTGGAATACGAGGCACTTATAGACGTAGTGACGGAACCCACTGATCCTGGATCTAGAGTAGTTGCGAAAAAGAAGGGCAAACCCCCTTTTCCAACCAAATAAAAATAAATAAAAGACATTGTTTTAAGTAAACTTGAACAATTAACGAAATCATAATTGCATGGTTCTATCTCTGGAATTCCTAATCGAGACCTCCTCGGTCCGATCTCCGATTTTTTCTATCTCGACCTTTCTTGGTCAAATCCCTAATCGAGACCTCCTCGGTCCGATTTTCGATTTTCCTATCTTGACCTTTCATGGTCAAATCCCTAATCGAGACCTCCTCGGTCCGATTTCCGATTTTTTCTATCTCGACCTTTCTTGGTCAAATCCCTAATCGAGACCTCCTCGGTCCGATTTTCGATTTTTCTATCTTGACCTTTCATGGTCAAATTCCTAATCGAGACCTCCTCGGTCCGATTTCCGATTTTTCTACCTCGACCTTTCGCGGTCAAATCCCTAATCGAGACCTCCTCGGTCCGATTTCCGATTTTTCTATCTTGACCTTTCATGGTCAAATTCCTAATCGAGACCTCCTCGGTCCGATTTCTGATTTTTCTATCTTGACCTTTCATGGTCAAATCCCTAATCGAGACCTCCTCGGTCCGATTTCCAATTTTTCTATCTCGACCTTTCTTTAGTCAAATCTCTAATCGCGACCTCCTCGATCCGATCTCCAATTTCCAATCTTGACCTTTCAAGGTCTCATCTTTTCCGATCAATTAGGATTAGGAGAAAATGTGTTTTGAGTAAAATTTAAGCGATAAGTGCATGTTACTTGAGCTTTCAGCCTAAACACTTGTCCCCGAGTCTAAACCTTATCCACCCCCGAGTCTAAACCTTGCCTACCCCCAAGTTTAAACCTTGCCTATCTCTTTTTCGCAGAGAGAAAGAAGTGTGTGGGAATACCGGATCAGCGGCTTTTCAGTGCGGAAACCTTAGGTTCAGACAGTTCAGTAGAATCGTCAGTTTTATCAGCTCAGAGAGTCATAATGGCAGATTTGACAGAAAACAATGAGGGTACAGGAAATCCGATGATTAGGAAGGAAGAGTTAGTCCTAGCTTTGGAAAATGCCCATAAGGTTCATGAAGAGCAGCTGTCACTGCTCATCGGTGCTCTCCGTCGCTATGGGATTCAGGTAACAGTTGAGTCGAACGGTTCTCTAGTGGTGGTCGAAGATGAGACTCCAGAGACAGTGATTTCAGTCCCTTCATCCTATAACCAAGACCTTCCATCCTACAGCCAGTACCTTCCCCCATCCACATACGATCCCTTGCCAAGGACTACTCCTCCTCCTCAGTCCTTTCCAACATCCCAGCTCATCAGGGCTCCATCGCCCTCAGCTCCTCAGAACGGATTGACCTTCATCC